>CM031857.1:44647188-44722248 GCA_018697195.1 Certhia americana | reverse complement strand
TTTTTTTAGTTTTTTGGGGGGTTTCCCCCAGCTTACTTTGTGTCCAGGCTAGCAGTTTGATTTGCAAGCTCAGACAAAATAATGTTGAGAAAAATAATACAGATCAATTCACATAATCAGAACATTTTGGTTCTGATCTTATTTCTTTAGCTTGGTGTTTGTTTTGGTAACTGGTGTATTTGATCAAGATATGGCTCACATTCTCTATTTTAAAACTACAAACTTCTTTTGCACATAATTAAACAAGTTTTCTTAAATATTATGATTTTGAGCTTTCTGTAAGTCGCATACTTCTGCCAAATGGATTCCTTGTCAAAACTCTTTTTCATCTATCAATTCTTGCATCATATGAAACTTTGAAACATTCAGCTCTGAGCATTATTTCTGTGAGCGTTCAGCATACGTGCTGGGTATGTTAACATGTGCAGCAGAGTTGGAGATCAAGTTACATTTTCTGTTATTTTGATCATTTCAAAATGGATTGGGTTGAACTTGAGATACAATAATGACACTAGTTAACTGCAACATTTTCATCAGCCCAACAGAAATTTGATACAGAGTGGCTAAATCCTTCGGTAGATCTAGTGTGAATTAATGGATCCAAACCTGAGGCTCCCAGAGATCCAGCTGGCACCAACTGGATTTTAATTACATCCCACACATTGGTTTGGTTATTCTTGTAGCAGGTAAAATGAGTGTTACAAGTTTCAGATTAGAAGAAGAAAAAAAATGTTATGTTCCTCTTTTCAGATGAGGGGAAAAAATGGTTTATAATATCTTTATTTTTTCCCAAGGAGAAAGGAAGGAAGGTATGTAGATAATAGAAGGAAGAAAGTCAATGAAAGGATACAAAGAGACAAAATAAGTAGGTTGTATGGAAAGGAGTAAAGAAAGAAAAAGTACATTGAAAAAAATTAACTGGAAAGTGTATTCTATTTTATAAGCAGAAAAGTGTAAGATAAAAAACTTGAAAGGCACAGGCATATTAAAAACACCAAGTTCTGTGCAAAGGGACAAAAAGTAAAATGAACGAAAGGGGAAGACATAATTTTAAATTCAAGGGAGGGATAAGTGAATTTGATACCTTTAAATAATTTCTAATAATCAGCAGCATGTGTTTGAGTTTGTACTTAAGAATTACTTAGAATTTTAATGGATGCAGAATTAGTAATTAGTGTTACCAAATATCACATCACAAGGGTCAGCACCTGTGAAAACACAGGTAAGGGTTATCAAAGTTTTATGTATGTAACCCTTCATGTTTATTTAATTAAAAAAAATAATTCAAGGCTACAGTAAACATAAGGGGTTTCTTTGACTTAAGCTTGCTATTTTTCGTGAAAAAAAATTAAATTAAAAAAAAAATCCCCCAACAAAGCCGAAGTTTGAACACCATGAATTCTTTAATAGCATCTTAAACTTAGGAAACTGACTGATAACAGATGAGTTATATCAATGTGAAAATTAATTGTATAAAGTAATGTTGTTGTCCTTAGGCATTTCTCAGTGCAGAAAGCCAGGAAGGAAACTGCAGTCTTTGGTAATGCTTGTAGACACCAGTGGCTGGTCAGCTCCTGATCCATTGCCATGCCAAGTGCACAGCATCCTCCTGGAGCCCTTTTCATGTCATTCAATTCTAATTTACCATCAGCTATCTTAGCTTTACCATGCTCATTCTGAAACTGGCACTGGAGGCTTGACATAAAAGCACAAAGGCAGCTAAATTCCAAGTTAAAGCTGAAATTTCATTCTCAGTTCTCCTGATCGTGGGGGTGCTGTGGAGCACATGGGAACACCCAGTGTTTGAAGCCCCAGCTGGACCCACACACAGAAGAACAAGCTGGGAGTGGAATTTCAGCCCAAGCCGTATCATTAATGCCACATAGCTCTTTGTGGTTTGATTTCTCCTATATGCCACTGTTAGAGGCAGAAATAAGCCCAATTCAATCCCAGATTTCTTTTAAACTATGCTTATGAGAATCTTGTGGGAGTGGTAATAGATTCTTCTCACCCATTGTGCCTCCGAAATTTTGAATTTTTGTATCCAGCTTGCCTTGAGATTGCACTGTTGGAAACGGCTGAGGTGTGAGATTAAAGATACTTTAATATCTGAAGTTCAGCCTAAAACAGAATTATTTCTTACAGTATACCTTCTTTACTTGAAACTCATTTTGTGGAATAGAATTAAAGAGGAATATTCTGCTTTTTACCCAATACATGCATTTTTATGAGCAAAATGAGCTTTCACAATGTTTTTAAAAATGTCAGGAGTGTCAAATCTTTTTTAACTGAAGGACTTATTGGATGACTCAGGAAAAACTACTTGGAAATTAGTCAGGATTTAATTGAAGTGTGAAGGATATTGAATATGGAGAGAGAGCTTGCTTCCCTCTGCACACTTTAGATTGGTACTTCAAAAGAAGAACAATCTTAAGTGATTGAATCAGCCTTTTCTTCAAAACATAATTTTTATTTTAACTTTGGTTAGGCACTTGGAATAATGATTAGAATAGTTATTCAAACATTTAGCACTTCTAAGAACAAATGGGAGTTATGCTTATAAGTTGTTTTTTTCAAAAAACAGAAGCTTTCTACTTCTTCCCATGTATTTCCATCCCTTACCAGCTGCCTTTGGTGAGTCTGGCATCCCTGCTTATTGAAGACTTGGAGAGATATGTATTGGTAAAGAAAATAATAGTAATGAGAAGGAGGGATGCAGCTTTTAAATGAGGTGGTAGCTGCTCTAGCTGAGCTCATGCTCATGTCCTGAAGGGTGTTCTTTGCAGATGACAAATTTCTTTAATAGTGACAGGATGTCAGGAATTTTGAAAAACTGTAGAAAAAAAAGTAGGAGATTCACAGCTGATTCATTTCATCCTGTTTCATCCTCATTTGTGCTAGTTCTGAAACTGACTTTCATAAGAAGTTAGCCTAGGCTGTTTTGCAAATCAGGGATGTCAGTTTCACAAAAAGAAACGGGTTTGATGGGTCCATAATCCCATGTCATTGTAGTTCTGATGGGAATAGGTTCCTTTCCAAGTACAAGGCACTCTTCAGAGTTAGTATGTGAACATGTGAACACAGACTCATAGAATATGCTGAGTTTGAAGGAACCCACAAAGATCATCAACGCCCAACTCCTGGCCCTGCACAGGACCCCCCAAGAACCACACCGTGTGCCATTGAAACCATTGTCCAAACACTCCTTGAACTCTGTCAGGTTGGTGCTGTGACCACTGCCCTGGGGAGCCTGTTCCAGTGCCCAAACACCCTCTGAGTGAAAAACCTTTTTCTAATACCCACCCTACACCTCCCCTGACACAGCTTCAGCCATTCCCTCAGGTCCTGTCACTGGCACAACAGAGATCAGTCCCTGCCCCTCTGTTTCCCCCACAAGGAAGCTGCAGACTGCAATGAGGTTTCCTCTCAGTTTCCTCTTCTCCAGGCTGAACACACCAAATGACCTAAGCCACTCCACATATGACTTTTCCTTAAGGCCCTTCTCCATCTTTGTTGCCCTCCTTCAGATACTCTCTTAACAGCTTAATACCTTTCTTATATGGTGGTGGCCAAAACTGATATCTATGTATTTAAATTAAAATTGTGGATTGCCAAAATTCGGTGTTCTGTTGTCAGTAACAAATTTAGCTTTAGACAGAATTCAGATAAACACTGCAAGACTTAAGAATCTTGATCCAATCAGTTTGAACATGTAGAATTCACTTTTTACTTTTTGTCACTAATTTTTTATTTTACATTTATGAAGAAAGATTGCTTTTCATTGCATAATTTTGGTTAAAGGACAACTGTGAAACCATTTTCTACTTTTTTTTTTAATTTGCCGTTGGGGAAAAATTGCTTACATTACTGTAAGAAGGATGTGATTTTAATAAGAATGCAGCATGTTAATACCCAGCAACCGTGAAATATTCATTTGAGATTTGCAGCATTTGTTGAGTCTTGTTAACTAAGCAATTATAGAGTCACTTGTCCCCTTAAGTTTTAAAAAGTATGAAGCTACATTTGTTGCTACATTGGATTTGTTTTTAGGCAGTATTTTCCAGAACACGCAGGTCTGAACAGCAGCAGTGTAGTTGTGTTGTAGGCCATGATAGAGCTCTATACTGTAAGAAGCTTAAAGCAGTTCCATCTAAACCAAAGCAAATCTTGGCTTCAGGTACTTAGAGGTAGCCCATATTTTCCTTGCATATGGGAATATGACTGTTTTAAAACTAAATTTGGGGTTTTTTCTTGTTGTTGGTTCCCTACGACCCTTCCTGGAAACTTGAGGTTTGAGGCAGACAAACATGCTAGAAGGGAAAACTAATATTGACTATAACAGGTGCTTGTAGCCTATCATTCAGTGAAATATTTTAACAAGTCCTTAATGCTAACACAGAGGTGCAAGGCATGGGATTAATTGGCAAGTTGAAGCCTTCTGTTTAGAAATACAGAAATATAGAAATATTTTGAAATATAATGTAATGTAATATAATATAATATATATAACATATAATAATTATAATATATAATATAATATAATATATGATGGTAATTGTTCTGTGATTAATGCTTAAATACACACAGTGTGTGTTCTGAATTTTAGCATTTCTCATTTTCCTGTTGTCACTTACCATCTCTGAAATCCTAAAGTGTAAACATTTCTGTTTCACTGGGTCTGAGTCCTCTTTTGCTGCTAGTAAGTACTGGTGCTACTCAACAGAGTATTATCAGCTTTTATGGTTTTGATTGTGAGTCTCTCAATATTTATGAGGAGAGGGTGAAGTTGGAGATTTTTTTGTTTGCTTAACTAGTTGAATCTTTGGGTTTGGTGGTATGATCTCTGACTCTTTTGTTCATGTTTTCATCACTTTTCACATTTTTCTGACTTCTCTGAAAGACAGGCCCATACTTAAACTAGAATATCATTATTCTTCCATCTTAGGAGTTGCTCTATAATTCAGTTATTAACTTCAGGGGTCATTTGCATGGATATGCAGCACATTTCAGCCTTTGCTGAGCCAGTCTGGGTTTAGGTTTGCTGGGTTTAGGTTTTTCATTGAGTTAGCGAGCAGAATTTGGCTCAGCAAGAGCCCAATGAGTAGAAGAGCTGGCAAACAAGGAGGTGCAAGAGCACAGGAGGGGGAAGCAGGAGCAGCCTTTGGTGACATCCAGCCATTAATTTGGCTCACCTGTGTTGTTAAAGTATGCTTCCAGTGAAGTCAGAAAATACTTTTACTATCATATAAGCATGTCATTCTTTAAGTCTGTGCCATAAAAGCTTTAACTGCTGGTAGCTTTTTGTTGTGGCTACCCACAAAATGCTGAGGTTGATCAAGATAGGGTATAGGATTTTTTGTAACGATATCTTTGGTCTACAAATGCGGTGGACTTTTTTTTCTTTTTCAGAAGGAAGATGTCATTCATGCAGACATGGATGAAAGGCTGTCTCTTCGGAAGCACCGCTTCATGCATTTTGCATCATTGGAATATGAAGGAGAATATTACATGACACCAAGAGATTTCTTGTTCTCAGTAATGTTTGATCAAGTTGAACGTAAGTTGTTTTCATATCATTGTATTTGGGAAGGAAAAGAGATTTGCTGGTCCCCTTAGACATGTCATTTGCAAGTCACTGGGATAAGATTCTTTATGTTACATAAATCAGCAGAATCCAGTTTTTAAATATTGCCCATATGGATTCTCACAGCCACTGCTACCCTTTACACAAGTGAAGTGAGTGTGATGATTTAGAAATTTGGTGACTTGCTGATGACATCCCTGCATAATTTACATGTCTGATCAGTATGTAGTTCCTCAATTGCTTACATGCCACAGAAAATAGAATGAGTGTATTACAGTAGTGTTCATACCACTCCTGTTATCTTCTATCCACTTCAGCAGTGAGTAATTCTGTGACTTTTTTTCTTAGAGGAGGCAGTGATGGGAGTGAGTTGAATGAGAATAATACAAGCCCAGAGTTCAGTTCTACACTTTTAGTTTTAAGTCTTCTTTGATTTTTACTAACCTAGTTAAGTACAAATCAAGATCGTAAGTGTCTTTTCAAGAAGTACTTTTAAAAGTGGGTTTTCTGAGGAGAAGATTGGAACAGCGCACAAATAAAAAAGTGCATAGGTCATTGTCCTTTTCTGCAGGTTTTCTAGCTTTGTTAATTCTGCCTTATTCCTTACGTTTCTTTTGTCTTTGTATCTTCTGTTATTTCCATGGTACAGTAATTTTTAAAAATTATATATGCTTTTTTCCCACAAAACAATTGGACTTTACAGTTTTCCCAAGATTTTTGTTTCAAAAGGTTAAGTTTTTCAGTTTCCAAAAAGAATTGTCACTTAGCAAAAACTCTCGTTAGTTCATCTGCTGAGGGAAAGAGGGAGAAATCCCAGCCTTAGTAGTTGTTTGCTGCAATCTGCACATGCTGACCAGGAGAGCATGTTGTCTAGCAAAAGCCATTCAAAGCCTGCGATGCTCTGCCCACCTGCCAGCAAATGCTTTTGTGACTTGGGAGTATTGAACTGGAAATCCAGAAGGAAATTCAAGGTCCTGTGGAAGGGTTTGAGAGTCAGGGAGAAAGAAGACCAGAAAGCACTTTGATTCAAGCGTGTTGAAAACCTAGGGCAGAAAACAGTTTAAAAGAGCAAGTGGTCAAAGAATAGGATGCAAGTATCTGCAATAAAAGGAAGTTTTCCGCTATCTGCCAAAAATCTATAGGTGATAAGGATACATGAATTCACTGCTGACACACAGTTTCTAATATTACACAAAACTGAATATAAATCCTTAGAATGACTTTATGACCTTGAGAGTCATGGAGATTTTTAAAGTACTGTTTTTAATGTATGGGTGTTAGACTTAGTTCCCCCTCAAAACTTAAATCATTAAGTTAAAAACCTAAAAGGCAACTTATTGTGAGTTTTCAAGCCTGAAAGACACTGAATACTGAAACTTTTAGTTTTGAAGGTGTGGCTTTCAGACAGCTGTCTCTGAAGACAAGGTCAGAGAGATAAGTGTTCTTCAGTCCTAGCTGTTCATACGTATTAATTGGTTACTCCAAGTACAATGATACACATGCAGATTTTTAATGAAGTGGTATGTGGTGATATTTATTTGTAATGCAGCCAAGTTAATTTAAGTTGCTTTGCTAATATGAGTAGGAAATAGCATTAAACAGAAACGAATAAATAAAACTTTGCTCTAATGCATATTTAACATTTCAAATTGAGGTCAGGCTAGCAGCAGTAGCATCATAGATGCTTGATAGAAAAATGTTGACACTTGAATCTAATGTTCCAAAATATTTTTTGAACCGTCATTGCTATGGATTCTTTGGCCAGTAGCCTAAACACAGTGGTAAGCAATTCCCTTGCTTTCTTTTGCTTGGAATTTTACATTTTTGTGTGACTGCAAAAAGACACAGAATTTGATAGCAGAGAAGTATGGCACTTGAAGTATTTTAAAGGCAGTGGTTTTATTCATTGTGTTTAGAAGAGTTTCACATGAGGGAAATAAACAGACCTATCTCAAATGCCTGTCCCGGTATATTCAAAGTAATTAAAAGAAAGGTATGACACCACTTATCTTAGAAAGTCCTTCACTTAGTGCATACTCTAGAGGCAATTTTAACATCTGAGCCTGCGTACAAATGGTGAGTCTTACAGTGCCAAACATAAAGCTGTAATGATTTGGTTATTCTCTAGCTATTTTTGTTTAATTGCTAATAAGTAAAAAATCCCAAACCTCTCAGCTAAATCTGAAGCACCCTGGCAGTAACAATTCATCTTCATAAATGTTTGCTTGGAGTTTTCCAGTTGGATGATGTTTATAATAATATGGAAGACTCAGGGCTGTTCTAAAGTTTTGTTTCTGCTGTACTTTTTATAGACAGTATGCATATTGACCAGCCTCATAAGCAGTTTGGTTGTTTATATCAAGAAATATTGCTGAGGTTGATCTGTCCCTATTCAGAGATAAACAGTCCCACAAGGGAAAAAGGCAAGCAAAGTGAGGGATGAGAAACAGTTATGAATTGAAAATAGGAGACTTTGGCCAACCAGCCTTAGGTTTTTTTGCTCATGGGTGGTTTTCACTGGAAAATTGCTTTGAAATCTCCTATTAGTTTTTAAACATAGTCGAATTTAGTAGAAAGTAGATGTGGTGTTGTGTAAACCAGATGAGTTGTTGGTGCTAACATTAAAAAATACCAAATATTTTAGCTATGTGCAGATTGTCAAGTGAATTCCTGTACACAGTTGGGTGGAATTTATTACTGAAGCAAAAATCTTAGGTGTGCCCTTTGACGAGATTGCAAAAGATGCAATAAATTATGATTTATTATGGAACACTTTACCAGATAAGAAAACAGATGAACTGTATTGCAAATATATCAGCTGTCATCCAGCCTAAGTGATCTTGAACTTTGCCTGGTAGACCTTAGTTCACTAACTCTGGTCATTTGTTTCCTGGTGCATGGGTTTCTCTATTACTCATTTTCTTTAAAGTAGGTAAAAGTTGTGAAATATTGGCATTCCTGTTAATTAAATCACACCTTAAAAGTTACTTACTGTCAGGGTGATAATGAAGAAAAATATTTACAGTACTGCCATGTAAGGATAATGAGCTGATAACAAATGCAGAGTTTCCTGACAGACTTTCTGTTCTGCATATTGACAAAGCAAAGAGCTCTATAAAAGAATAAAGACACCATCCAAAAAAAATTTGCTTGCTTTTAGAGGCAGTACTTCACACCAAGTTATTCTGTAAATATGTGCCTAGTTCTGTTGCTGTTAGTTATTTTATGAAAGGAAGCAGCCACCTCTTTATAAACAGTGGCAAACAGTAAACGAGATGTGGTGGTGTGGCACAGCATTTGTGCCAGCACAAAACTACGATGACAGCATTTTTCTCTACCAGTTAGTGAAGTGCATACTAAATGCACCATTGGGGATTTTTGATTCATGGCTATATGCCATGTAATCTTGTGTTAGAAAACTATGTTATCACAGGGATGTGTGGCAAACCGTTGCAAAACCAGCCAAGTTTTTCTGGGTAATCTGTGAGGTGTTCATGTAAATCATCATGCCTGATGTAGTGATAGTTTAGTGAAAAAGTGTTCTCTGTTACTATTCTTTTTGTGATGTAAAAATACTTCACAACGCCTAATACAAATAATATAAACTTGCTGTGTTGCGTCAGAAATGCTAGAACTTTTAAGATCACAGAAGGTGATCTTAAGGTGCAGAATGGATAAAATTCTGCTGATTTACACTGAATTTTCGTTGCAATGCAGGAGCATTTTTGAGATACTTCATGTAAAATTTGTGTCTTAAACAGTTGTGCATATTTGGGCTCATGTTCCAGATTAGATAACTAATACTGTGTTAGAGCTCCATGGAAATACCATCTCTGCATTGAATCTGAACTGTGCTTATGTTCATTTTATTCTGGAGAAGATTAATCTATTCCTTGTCCAGGTAGAAGACAAACCTTCAGGTTACCTTGTCTGATAACAATTGACACCTGCTAAATAAAGACTTCTGTATCTACTCAGTCCAGATTTAATGTGTCCTAGCATCTTTATTCATTCTGCTGTGGTAAAAGAGATTCTCCTGAGTTCTCCAATATCAGGGTAGCAGAGGCAGTATTTCCATGGCAGAGTCCTATCTGTCGGTGAGGATTAGTGTAAGTTTCCTTGGAGAAGTTGTTCAAGTTGGTTAAATTTTCTTTGGGAACACAGTTGGCGCAAAGTTGTGGTGTGTTTGCAGACTTGGTATGATGTGTGGCTTCCTGTCACAGCATCAGTGTGGTCATGGCTGTAAGGGAATCTCAGGAAAGGACACAGTGCAAGGCTGTGGTGGCTAAACAATGGAGTTCTCCATTGTCCTTAGTTGAGGTCAGTGCTGGTGCAGTCAGTGGTGTTAGGAGAGCCAAGAGAGACCAGTCAGTAGATAAGCACTTCAGAATGAGCTGAGTCAGTCTTTTTATTTTTGAGTCTCGAGTATTTTGCCTTTGGCGGGAGTTCAGGTGCCTATGCTTCAGTGTCTTCATTTTGACCTGAATTTCATACGCAATAACTACTCAGTCTGATCTGAGTCATGCATCAGTGTCAAATCTAAAATCTAGGATTCAGAGTCAAAGAATAAGATTTGAATCTTATCTAAAGGGAGATACGGGAAGTAGAAGTGTTGTATGGGGAGCCATTGATACAGCTGGAAACTGAATTCAATCCTCTCAAATTTCTAATGTGTTAACAAAGAAATTGTTTTCTCAATATCCATGCATTTAGTGGTTTTTTTAGTAAAGATATGTCATTGTTGACAAATCCCCCAAACACAGTAGAGAACTCCACAAGCTGAGTATGCATAACAAAGATGACCCCTCTCCCAGTGCTAGATGGAAGCTAAAGTGAAGGTAAAGCTAAAGAAATAACATGATGGTTTAAGGTCATTCGATTGATCTCTTTTGAATTTTAGAAAATTAAACAAAATCAGCCATTTCTAGCCCAAGGTTCTTAGTCATCATTGTCTATTCATTTCTTGAAATGGGGTTGTGAGTAAAGACAAAGACTATTCCTGTTAAGGAACTGAACACAAAAAGCAAAGATAAATATTGATTGCTGCAAATATCTTTCATAGTGTGGATTTTTCATGCTCAGCTATCCTTTTCATCACCCAAAAAGCATTAGGAAATCCTGCCACAACCCTGACAAAGTATTCAAAGTATCTTTTTCACTCTTTTCAAAGTAACTATTTTCACTTTCCCTTATGTGTCCAAGTGGAACATTAAAATCGGTGTTGTGCATGAAATAGCATGTTGTTTTGGATCTAATGTTGTGCCTCAGCCAATTGTTGATAATTAAATAAGCTAAATAAGGGAGTTTTTTGGTTTGTCTTTTGTCCTCAGCAATTCAGTGTTAACTCTGATAACTAAAGTACATAAGCTGTGTGTTTATCTAAAAACTAATTTGAAGGTAAATAGTTCTTTATTTAAAAATATGGCAGAAATTCCTATGATCTTGATAATGCATATTTACATCTGGACATATGTTTTGCTGTGAACTCAAAATAAACACTTACGCACTTGCATAATGGTTGCATCACAAGGTACTACACAATGGAATCAAAGATGGGATTCTTAGGAGAAATGCAGTGTTCCTTCTTGCAGCATTCAAATCTGCTCTGCTGGCCAGTTTTCTTTTTTGGTGTATTAACCACTGGGCTCTGCACCAATTTAGTTGTTTGCTCCCATGTTGCAGAAAAATGTATTTGGTTGAGAGTCTGAAAAACAGCTGAAGGGGAGCAGCACGGAGAGCAGAGGTGTTAGGTGAGTGCTGGCTTCCAGCACTGTAGCCCTGCAGCTGCAGCGGCAAGGAAGCCTGCTCCGTCAGATGGGAGAGCAGGAGGAAAGGGAACCATGAAGCAAAATCACTTAAAAGGGAGCATGTTTTAGCATATCATTGCACAGGGAAAATACATCTTTTTTTTTTCCCTCCAGTTCTATTTCCATTCCTTCAAACATGTTGAAGGTACCTGGGATACATTCCTAGGTACAGTCAAATAGGAAAATACGTATTTGAACTTTAAATTTATACTGACACTGTGTTAAGTGCATTTGTATGTTTGAAGTATGTCTGTGCGAGACAACAGTAGGGTTATACTGAGCTCATGTCTCTGTTGTGATTGATTCCTATTTTTCCCTTTGTGGCATTGAAGACTGGCTGAAGTGATGCAGATTGAGAGTTCTTACTTCAGTTGTCTGCAATGCTTGCTGATTAGGTAAAAACTTGGGCAAGATGATTTGAAAATATATTACTTGCTATTTAGCTTTTTGAAATACTGTTCAATGAGAAGATAAATTACAGCTTCTCAATGAATGAAAGCAATTTTTAAAAGCTCAGCACAAGAAGAGTATCGATAATAAAAGCGATCAGGCTTCAGCAGAGTTCTGAGCAAGAGGCAAGTGGTCTCAATGCACATCTTGAAGGATTTGGTTATTTAAAGTGTGAAAGTTATTGGTTATTTAATGGCATCTGAATGGAAAACAGATTCCCTGAAACGAATGAAAATATATTGTGTGCGTACAGAATACTTGTAGTGCAAGTAATGGAAAGATCTGGTTATTAATAGCAGGAGTCTGCTTGTTGTATAAACATCGTCTGCCTTAGAGTTTCAGAAGTCTTGCAACAGTTTCTGCTTTAGTCAAGTATTCCAGTTTTGTGACATGCTAATGTGATATTTAAAATACCTAACAGAGAAGTCACTTCTTTTATACTATATGCGCACATTTCAAGAGCTAATACAATCATTCTTGGTCTCTGAATATTTTTCCTATCTTAAATTTTTTTTTTATTATTTTTTTAGAATACCGCACACTGTTTCAACTACTTTTATAACATACTGTCAACGTACCACAGAAAATATCTCTGGGATTTTTTCTCCCACAGGTTCCAACTACTTTTTGACAGATTATTTCTATTGTTTGTTTTTTTTAATAATTCAGTGGAACTTAATCAGTTCCGAAACATCCTGTTTAACTGACAATTAAGTCTTAACATATGTAGCGTGAAAATCAGATTCAATGATTTTTTCACTCTTAAGTGTATTTTAATTTCTTGCAACATATGTCCTCAACACTGACAGGTATTGGTTTATACCTAAGAAGTATGATCTGGCTTTAAAATTCCTTGGCTTGCATTCAGTTATTTAAGAACTGATGAGGATCTGCAGACCATTGGCAGATGATAGCAGGTGCCAGGAGTGCCGGTCAGGCTTCTGCTAAAATCTAGCATGCGTTCTAGCCTCATATTTTCAGTTGTTTGTAACTCATTTGGTACTGATGGTTCTGTGCTTTTCCTTAGGCCAATGCTGAATTTTAATTGTGTTAGTCATATGATTTTTTTTTTTTTTTTTTTTTTTTTAGTAACCTTGATACAGACTACTGTTTTCCTCCTGCTTGTTTTCATAAGAAATGTTACATTAGGAGTTTTTAAAAAATGCCTAGGACAGAACCACAGAGTATAAATTACTTTGTTTCTAGGCAGTAGCAGCAGGCAAGGTGTGCAGCCTGCTTTGGCAGGTGAGAGGAGCTGTCCTTACTTGCCAAACAGCTGGCGTCTCCAGGGGCACCTTTGAGAAGTTCCATTGCTCCCTGTTTGGAAAACACTGGCACCGATTCCCTGAGGGAGAAACTGGCCAGGTTATGCTCTGTTTTTCACTCCCCGGCCTTGCACCTGCAATGGGTTATAGCACCAATTGTGCTCGGTAGCCTTCCTCATCTGCTGTGAAACAAAAGCAAATACTGAGTTCAAAGACTTTTTTCCATGTGTAAAACACACAGGTTCCTCTTGTTAGAGCCAAATGCTTATATGGCAGTGCCCTCCCTTGGCTTACCAGCTTTGTTACTGCAGAGGAGAATGCAGACAACAGACAAGTCTTAGTAATCAAATCAGTCATACAGTGTTGTCCAGTCCTTCAGAGAGCTCAGGGCCTCACATCATCATCCATATTGCTGGCAAGCACCTAGTCATTTTGCTGGCTTCATCTTTTTTTAAATATCTTTCCTCTCAGACCTGGAAAAGCCTGAAAGTGAAAGGATTTTACCGATACAGCTAACAAAAAAAATACTACATTTTCTAACAAATCCTGCCTTGGTTGTTACCAGACAAAAAGTAATTCAGCATTGCTAGTAGGTCCAAATCCATCCTACCTGGCCATTCTTGGTTTTTCTAGCTGCTTTTTTCAGCTGAGCAGTATACATAAAATGCTGATGTCCAGGGATTTTGTTCACCAAGAGCTGCAATCATACTTGGCTTAATAAACATTTTAAAATGGGCTCATTGCATGGAATTTGAATAGAAAACATGGCCAAGACAGCTACCTTTTGATGTTATTCAGTTTATTCTAGTTGTCTTTCAGGACTGATGTTTGAAGTCTTCACAACAATGCAGCTCATTTTCCCAGGCTCCAGCCTACTTTTCAAGTCTTGAATGCATGTCCTTTGTGCCAATACCTCTAATACTTCTGGAACTACTGAGACAGTGAAATCTTGCTGCTGCATCAGTATTGGCAAGCACATAGTAAGTCAAGTATCCCACTAGAGAAACTGCCAGTTGCAGAAAACAGAGGAAGTTTCTCCTTTTCTGTTCCTCTCCAAATTTCTTTTTTTCTGTTTTTGTTTCTCTTGGGGAAGGGGTGTGCCTGTGTTTCTGTATCATCCACACCCTGACAATAACATTTATTTCTTTTCTGTGGATTTGTTGGTGACATAGAATGTGAGAGCTTCCTTCTGTTTCACTGTCAGTTTCTTGGGAGAAACTATAAAATCTAATGCTCAAAAATTTCATCTGCTTCTCTGGCTTTCTTTGAATTGGTTAAGGAGAAACACTTTTTGCCAGCTGTATGTGGTAATGGCAGTCTCTACTGCTGAAAAAGTGAGAGGGTCTTTTAAATCAGTGTGGTCATTTTAAAAGTGAACTGGGCAACATAAATTACTCTACGCTTTCACTAGAAGAAAGCTGTCTATTGTTTGCTTTTCATTTGTACCAACTGTGAGAATTATAAAAAACCCATTTAAAATTGGATTCATTTGTCGTTTCAGTCTCTTTCCTCTGCAGCTAAAATAAATGCTCATTTCAAGAGGATAGTTGTTATTCTTTATGTCCAGTATTTCTGTAAAGAGAAAGGAAATCTGCTTAGTCAAACCATTGTAAGAACACTCATATTTATTGCCACTGCTCACCTAAGTTAACATGTAGTATCTTGTAATGTATTTTTATGGATTTATGTCCTTTATTAGGGGAATACTTCATGGCTTAGTACTTGTCTTTAACATTTCATAGCTAAGTGTTTAAAAATTTATCATATATGTTCTGTAAGTCACCTCCTATTGCAGCAGTTTAAAATAAAATACAGACCTCATACATTTTTTCATACTTACTTTAAAATTATTGTTAAGCTCTGGTTGTATTGGAAAATGTGACACAATATCTCTGTTGCTTAAAAACTCTGCTGATACCCACCCTAAAAGTAGTCACTGTCTGTATAAACCCTCTTGCTCTTACACTAACATTTCCCATTTCCTAAAATACTGGATTTTCTTCTTTTGAACCTTAGCTCTATGATGCATTATAGATAATTAAGCTATCACTCAGCGCTGGTCTTGTTAGGTTAGCAAACTGAGTTTATTTTCATCTCCTCTGTCTGGGTGAGGCCATCCATTCCTTCATGTAGGTATCTTTATTCCATGCTTTTCTGAGTCTGATTTATCTGTGTAAAGCCAGCATCATTCCCTGGCTCACAGCACAATCCGCTAGCAATCACTGTGGTCTAAGGGATGGAACAGGGATCGAAGTCAGGAACTTCTTAAATTAAGACTGTTGCTGAAACTTCTAAATGTCATACTGCAGCTTTAGTTATAGAGAAAAATGGTTCAAAGCAATGCTCACTTGTGCAAAATGCTGAAATGCATGTACCCTGTTCTCTACTCACAGTCACTATGTGCAGAACAGATTCCAGCACCAAAGGTGCTTTGGTCCTCATTTGTACCTCCATGTTTCTGCCAAACTGAGGATACTGGGGTAGAGCAAATTATTTTATGCATCCTTAGGTGAGGAAATTTTTGACATAATTATTGTATTGTGATTAGAACAGAACAAGAGAGATCTGGCAAAAAACATCCTCTTAGGAGGTCATGTGGCCCCAGATAAGGTATACTTTTGCCCAGGGAATAGAAAAAATTGTTCATTTTTTCAGTCCACAATTGCTCTTGGGGGAGAAATTAGTTTTGTCAGAGAAACTGAGAATGGCAGGAAGGAGACAACACAAGGATAATTGAAAGTGGTAGGCACAGAAGCCCAGTGTACTGAAGGCTGCTGCAAGTTAATTGAGATACTAGTGGGAATTTTGAGGTAAAATGCACTTCTGCATTTTGAATTGCCTTCTTAATTATATTTACTGGATAAATATTTGTGTTCTATTTCTGTCTTGACTTATTACAATGTTTTCTTGGTGCTTAATATCGTCAGAATT
Organism: Certhia americana; assembly: GCA_018697195.1. Lineage (NCBI taxonomy): Eukaryota > Metazoa > Chordata > Aves > Passeriformes > Certhiidae > Certhia > Certhia americana. The sequence continues at coordinate 44,706,211 of CM031857.1, read as the reverse complement.
CTTCAGAAAATCTGACTGTAAAATAAAAGCCAGGGTAAAGCCAAATGTGTTTCAGAGGTTTGCTTCATCAGATTATTTGAATTCAGGGGAAGAAAAGTTTTTTTCTGGGGAAATAATACAACTCTAGAAAACAACTTATTTTTTGAAAGAAGCTCGTGATCTTCTTTGTCTAGATTTTTTTTTCTTTCTGACACATTTTTTTCTTTATCATGTGAGGAGTTTGAAGTCAAAGGGTCAAGTGGTGGCTTATCTTCTCTTATTCAGTCAGCAAAGTTCATTCTTTAGCGTAGGGGAGATGCTCTAGTTGGTGCACAAGACTTTCTGTTTCTATTACTATAGAAGACTGATGAACATCATGTCAGTAATTTTTAAACATGCTATTAGCAGCATTAATTTTTTCTAAGTTGCTAATTGACCAGGCTGGTGTGACCATAACACCTGTTTTTAAGCTCTTCTATGATTTCTCTTAACTTTAGTTCTTTCCAGTCTTAGGGGATGTCTCTTCCCATTACTACCTTGTCTACTGAATTAAGGCAATGTTTCAAATTAGTTTTATGTCTTCACTCTGCTGTCCTGAGAAGCTAATAAAACCTAAAAAAATCTCTTCATTGAGCTTTTTGCATGGCAAAAATAGGTTAAACCTTTCATAACTTGAAAAACAGGAGCATCCTGTTATCATTTACATACCCTTGGAGCCCCTGCTGTAGGAAAGCTTTCCAAACATCTGTTAATTGCTATGTGGCAGATGTTAATGATGTATAAACAAGTCAGACTCTGCAGGGGCTGTTACTGGTTTGCTTAGAGCTTCTCCGTGTGTTAATAACAGAATGAGCTAATCTTAGAAGTGAAAAGAAACTCCAGGCTACTTTAAAGATAAAGGTGAGAATGATGTGGATGATCAACTGAAGGAAAGTAAGTCAGCCACTGAAAGGAACTCCAATTAAACAAGAGGAGGAAGAAGGAAAGAAAATGCAGAGATTGCAATAATTCTTGAACCTGGAGAGCTATGGAGATAGTGAAGTAGGTCTGTGCATGATCGGTAAATGCTCAAAGCAGTAGACAGTGTCTTCTGTATGAAAATTCCTGAACATGGTTATTCGAATGTCATTATCTTTCCACAATGGCAGTTGGAAAATGTAATGGGGTGTCATTTGCATTAAAATGGCCTTCCTAAAATTTTCATGTAAGGTTGCACTTCACAGCCTTATAAATGAAAAGGTTCCTTCTGGAAATTCTGCAATGACAGTATTATCTTAATTCAGCTCCGAATCACAATTCCCTTTATCACTATCATCCTTGTCATCCCCAGGAATCTAAAACATCTCAAGTGCTACATAATACTGCGCCTATGCCAAATGTCTCTTCCCTTAAAATAGCAGTTTTATTATTTTCTTTTTTCTCTCTCCTTCCTTAAACTGATTCGTTAGCATGAATGGGGATTAGTTGCAATTATTAAGCTTCTGCTGAAAAAGAAAGTGATGCATTAGGTTCTGCTAGACTAGGCATCCAGTAATTCAGTTCATCCTTTTAATAAAACTAATTGCAAAATGGACGTGTTTCTTTGGTGAGTGTTTATGAACCCTTATCTTTCAATGGAGATTTCAGCAGAATTTGAGAAGGTGGAGAACAGACAGATACCATCAGCTGCAAAAATACAAGGGTTTTGGAGTAAAACTGTAGACTAGTAGCAAGTGGACCCAAAACAACCTTGTGTGCTTTTGCTTATATTTGTCATATCTTTTAGAAGGTTCTCTTACTGACATTCAACACAGATGGTAAATAATTTACTGAAGCCTTTCCAAATTTTTAGTTAAGAGAATTATTTCATTCTCTTTTTGTCCTCTAATACAAATGTATTTATTGTTTCTTCAGGAAAAGTCTGCTACAGAGGTGAATAGGAGGTGTAACTAGCCGGGTCACCCCATGCAGTAATTGAACACCATCTAGTGGGTGTTCACTTAATCCTCTCATTCCTAAACAGATTCTATATTGGTTATAATTTACAAAGTAATTGTTCTTTAAACTCAAAAGCAACACCCTCAGATAGCTAGTCACTGTAAATTGCATGTTCATGAATAGGGTTTTTGTTCTGGAAGTGAAGCTTAATAAGGGTTTGAATTTTTGGTGTTTATTGTCCTCTGGACAGTAAGACAAAATGTCCCAGGCCTTGAGCTTAAACACACATTTCACAGTAATGAAATTACCAATATAGAATTGTTTCCTTTCAGTAAAATGTCCCAGTTCACTGTTAAATCCAGTGCTTAGTATTCTCATGCCTCAACAAATAAGGCAAAAATGCTATATTGGAGGTTGTCAGTGAGAATTGAAGCCAGGCTGCAGCCTTCAACTGCATGAGAATGTTGTTGCCCTTAGTATAAGCAAGGGGGCAAAAGCAAAAAACTGCATATGAAGCCTTCCAACTATTGCATGTATTTGGTGTTAGTGTATTGTACAAAAGCACATAAATGGATATTTTCTTTTTGGAAAGATTGGTCAGGTGATTGTATTAAATTAGAGAGATGTCTTGTATTCATAACCCTTCTAAAAACAAATGTCTGCAAGCATATGCTAAACCAAACTGAACATGGTCTTGGGCAACAGATCCTGACTTGACCTCGCTTTGAGCTTTTTCCTGTTGTCATCATGAGAAGATAAGGACATTCTAGTTACTGCAATAATCTCCAGAGCTCCCTTCCAACTTCAGCTGTTCTGTGAGTGAGGTAATTTCCCTTTACCATGGGGAAACCCCACTTCATGGGTTTTTCCCCAGGCTTCTCAGAAACTCCTGAGACTATCTTTCACAATCTACGAAAAGGTGCTGTTTGTGATATATTCCCTAGAATATTAGAAGGAAATAAGAACAATAAGATGTTTGAAAAGAATGTGTTTGCTCTCTGAGGGATGTAGGGCAGCCCTGAAGGCCTCAATTTCTAGATATTTGATGGAAGGACAAGCCACTAGGAGAATGAAACATGAAGACCACCATCATTAGAATAGTGCAGCAATAGAAATCAGACATCCTGCTGTTGACATTTCCAGGTTTTGCAATCACAGTACAGAAAAACATAAGCTATCTCTTTCTTTCTCTCTCTCTATTTTTTTTTTTTTTTTTTTTTTTTTTAGGGGCCTGACTAGGGAGTGCTATAATATGATGAGTGACAGTTTCCCCATCTTCTATTTCTAGGAATTTTAAACTTTATATTTTTCCAATCAGCTGTCACCTCTTTGAATATTTCTGGCAATATTTTTAAGACCTTTTACTGCATGTTGCTGTAGTGAAAGTAAATCTTTTTTAAAAAATACAAAACATAACAAAACAGAAAGCATTAATGACGGTGTAAATAATTTTGATGTGTGATAGGGTGAAACAGGAAAACCAGTAAAAAAAGTGAGCTACTTCATAAACTGGATCTAAGTAGCTATTTATATTTACAGTACTCTTGAGAACCCATGCAATTTATGTGAAATGTCAATGCTCTAGTTGCTCACCCACTGCAATAATTTAAATTGCCTAGACACACTGATATGTCAGCTATTTACTGCTTGGACACAAACACGATAAATGTCCTTTATCTGAAGAGAATTACAGTAACCACTGCATTTTTCATGCCGATATCATTAATAAATACGTTTTTTCACTTAATATTTCCAGTTTTAAAATTTCAATTACTTCAAATCATTAGATTTTTTTCTTTCTGTTTCACTAGGAATAAGCAATATCAACAGTATCCTGATGTTTGTGCTTGGATGAATAAGTTTAAGAAGCAAACTATTTCATAAACAAGTAGTTGAATTAATTTCACCAATTTTTGACCTGCCCAGTGGATGAGGCAAAGGCTCTGGATGTTGTCTACCTAGACTTTGGAAAAGCCTTTGACGCTGTTTCCCACAGCATTTTCCTGGAGAAGCTGGCAGCTCAAGGCTTACATGGGTGCACTGTTCACTGGGTAAAAAACTGTCTGGGTGGCCAAGGCCAGAGAGTGGTGCTGAATGGAGTCACATCCAGCTAGGGGCTGGTCACTAGTGGTGTTCCCCAGGGCTCTGTATTTGGGCCAGCCTGGTTTAATATCTTTATTGATGATCTGGATGGGAGGATCAAGTGCATCCTCAGTCAGTTTGCAGCTGACACGAAGTTTGTGTTGATCTGGTGGAGGGAAGAAAGACTCTGCAGAGGGATCTGGACAGGCTGGATCAAAGGGCCAGGGCCAATCTTATGATGTTCATCAAGGTCAAGTGCTGGGTCCTGCACTGGTGTCACAACAACCCCAGGCAGCACTACAGGCTGGGGGCAGTGGCTGGAAAACTGCCCAGTGGGAAAAAAGGGATCTGGGGGTGCTGGTTCAACAGCACCTGAACATGCCCCAGTGTGTGCCCAGGTGGCCAAGAAGGCCGATGGCATCCTGGCCTGGCTCAGCAATGGTGTGGCCAGCAGGACCAGGGCAGTGACCGTCCCCCTGTCCTGGGCACTGGGGAGGACACAGCTCCTATCCTGTGCTCAGTTCTGGGCCCCTGACTGCAGCAAAGACATTGAGGGGCTGGAGCGTGTCCAGAGAAGGGCAATGGAGCTGGGGAAGGGTCTGGGGCACAAGTGCTGTGAGGAGCAGCTGAGGGAGCTGGGGGTGTTCAGCCTGGAGAAAAGGAGGCTCAGGGGGAACCTCATCCCTCTCTCCAACTGCCTGAAAGGAGGGTGCAGCCAGGTGGGGGTCAGCCTCTTCTGCCAGGTGACAAGTGACAGGATGAAAGAAAATGGCCTCAAATTGCTCCAAGGAAGATTTAGGCTGGGTACTAGGGAACAATTCTTCAGCGAATGGGTGGTCAGACATTGGAACAGGCTGCTCAGAAAAGAAGTGAAATCACCATCCCCGAAAGTGTTCAAAAGACTTGCGGATGTAGCATTTGGGGACACTTGGTGGACCTGGCAGTGCTGCGTTAACAGCTGGACTCAGTGACCTTAGAGGTCTTTTCCAGCCTCAGTGATTCTATTGGCTTTTGAAGCCAAATCATGGAATCATAGAGTCATTAAAGTTAAAAAAGATTTAAGTCATCAAATCCAACCATTGGCTTAACCCTGTGGAGTCCACCACTAAACTATGTCCATCAGGAACACATTGACATGTCTTTTAAGTACCTCCAGGGATGGTGCCTCCACAGTTTCCCTGTTGCTGCCCTCTGCAACAGGGCAGCCTGCTCCAATGCTTGGCAACCCTTTCAGTAAAAAAATTTTTCCAGTCTGAAAATCCCCTTGTACAACTTGAGGCCATTTTCCAAACTAATTTTAGTATTTACACCATCTTTCAAATATGTGAACATGTATTTGTGTGCACCTAAACAGATGAGATAATGCATGAGCCAAAGTCTGTTGGAAGCAATAGGACAAATTGATTGACCCACATGGTTATTTCTGGCATTATCTATAATTCGTTCATGTTGGAGTATTCAGTACATATCAAAGATCAATAAACCATACAGTTCCTTCATATAATTTGATGCAGTTTGAAATTATTTGCAGTTCCTGCATAGGGAATAAATTGCACCAGAGCAAAAAGGTGGAAAAGATGGTCCTCTCTGACATGTCCTCCTGTTTCATATTCCAGGGTTATAAGGTAGTTTTATCCTAATGATAAATTTCCCATACAACGGATGAATTCTCCACCTGGCACCTAAGTTATGTTTGCCAGCAAGAGAACCCAATTTGTAATAAGCAATTTTTAATATTCTTGTGCTTAGTCTTTAACTGGTTTAGGGAAGTTTTTTGCATTTTTTAAGATGCATGTGAAAAGTAACAGTCTGTCATGACAGGGAATATCTTCAGAATACATATTGTAAAGGAAATAACTAAATGAGGCAAAAGGAGTGGTTGCTACTGTAGTAATGGGGACTTTATACTGAGCACATAAGCTGAAATCAAGTTTTGAGTAGTGCGATAAGAATCAGTTTCTGGTTTTTTTAAGATGTTGACCTTTTCTTCCTTCATTTTGATTGGGGGGTGATTTGCACACATTTTCATTCTGAATCCAAATTATTCTCTGTTTATAATTAAGATGCAATTTGCTCAAGTTGTGTGTGCATTCATTTGTTTAACTGTTTCATTTCATTGTTGCTGTCCTTACCCCTCTTTATTTTTTCTTCTATAATAATCTTCTCTAGCCATAAAGTAGATTGCAGAACCCTTAGGCCAGGGATCATGACTTCCAACGCTGTCTAGTAGAGGAACAGAATTAAACCTCTGCTGCTAGGAGGCTGTCATAATAGTTCACCTTCATCTGATGTTAGTACCCTAACCTAGCATGTGTTCTGACAGTATAGTATTTTAAAACTAGGTTTTGTTAACAATAGGAGATGAAGACTTAAGAGTGATGCTACACAAATTGTACCTTCTTTATTTCAGAGTTGGATCAAAGTTCATTAATTGAGTCTTGCTTGAAGGCGTAGTCTAGTTTATACTGTTCTCTTTGCTGGATAAGACTGACCACAATCTCAAACATGGTAACAGGAATTTTTGGGGATTGTGGCTCTGCTTGCCTGCTCTTTGTGGGAAGGTCCATGGTTTTGTGGAGTCAAGAAATGCCATCTATCCCAAAAGTCTGAATTGCATAGTGTTCTCTGTAAGTTGCAGGAATTGTTCTCCACCCTTGTGGTCTCAGAAACATGTATTAGGGATACAGCTCCTTCCAGGTAATCTTAGTTGTCCTTTATAAGACTTTATTGCTGTAATTATGCAGCTATTCCATCTCTTGTACTGTAGTAAACTTTGTCCTTGCATCTGATTAAGTTCTTATTAAAACAGAGAATACATGCCCTTAGCACTGCTAACATCAGGCTGGTAGATAGGAGGTTGGAAAAAACAGATTACAGATGTAACAAATACAGAATGCAGTCACAGTGTCAGTTATCTGGTTGCATGCAGGACTCACTGCTCAACTTATATATATATATATATATATATATAAAAGCTGAATGTCAGGTCAGAGGAAGTAATTGTAGCATTTCTTTAAAATAAGGAAACAGATAAGTGCAAGATGTGGATTGAACACCTGTCTCAACCTGGAGTAAATTGTTCTTTCTCTGTCTATTTCTCTCCCTTGACTATAAAGGGAGCCTAGGGTCATTAGTCAGGATGAAGTTTGCAGAAAGAGATAGTAGCTTTTATTAGATCAGTTGCTCTAAGTTGGAAAAATTATACAAGCTTTTGGGCATATGAGCTCTTCTTCAGATCTGAAATAGGAGCAGCAAATTTCTAAGTTAATTATAAACCTTTTTCTGTGTATGTCCTCACACCATCATAGTTACAGCAAACCACCATAGAGATCACTAACCCAGATTTAGGCAGCTAATTTTTACACATCTAAATGAAGCCAGAGGAACCAAGCATGAGGTGCTTATTTGGCAGTTTGAGGACTTGCATTTCACGTGACACTTTTTTTTTTTTTTTTTTTTTTTTTCCAAAGGCTCCCTCCAGTGCTGAGCTCTGCCTGCTCAGAGGACTGGCAGCCTCTCCTGCTGGGGAAATGCTCAGTTGCAGTTATGCTCTCTGCTTGGCTTCTTGCTGCTTGTGTGCTTCACGTGCTCCCTTTGCAGGGCTGCCCTTCCATGTTTGCAAGACCACTCCAGTTGTTTGGGAGAAGTGACTTTCTGTATCCTGTATGTCCTTGCAGTAGAAGTCTTATGGTAAGCTTGGAAGTTTGAACATACTCTTAGCTTTTCCTCACCTGCAGCTTGGATATATTATTAGAAGGACAGTGGATCTGGGAGTATGTCACTTTCACTGGATAATATGTAAGGAGAAGGTGTTCCCCTGCACTCCCTGCCATTCCCACAGACTCCTGCTACAGTCCCAGTGAGGACTGAGCTGTTTGCAAGCACTGTAGTGTGCACTACAGAATCTGCTTTTATTCTGGTGCCTTTGGTTCTTTTGGAACTCCTGGTGACTCGGTGCCATGGTCTCTTTAGGAGGTTTTGAAAACTTGCTTATCTTAATTCTTTTGTCTGTTTCAGTTCCCTAAAAGACTGTGTCATCCTTTGATGTTTCCTCCCTGCATCAGCATCCCACCCTTTTTACCCCGGGCTGCCTGACTCACTGAGAAACCTCCTGGTATTGACTTACTCTGATGCAACTGCTCTTCTGAAATGGAGATTTGCCAGTGCTGGCCCCATCCCAGCGCTCTGTATTTCTTGTTTCCTCAGAGGAGTGATTGCTTTAAATAAAGAAGGACAGATGCAAAGCTTGTTTTGTAAAGCATAGCGGAAGCTTCTATTACTGCAAATTGCCTTTTCCACTGGGCACAATTGAATTCAATTCAGGTGGTTCAATTTACTAATTCATGTGATTGAAATTACTTTTATCAATTATCTTTCAGTGGAGCAATGCAGTAGTTCAGTAAAAGCTTTCTAGCTGAAGTAGATTCTTAATTCATTTAAATTGCATGCTCATTTATTATTCAGATATTTGTTTGCCAGGAACTAGCATAGCAATCTGACCACTTGGTTTGTCATTTAAGGCTTTCAAAAAGCCTTAAATTTTTTTGCTATCCTTAATTTATCTCCGATATCACCAGTATCTCAAAAGGAAGCCTTAAAGCACTAATTACTAGCTTGAATTTTTGTCCTTTATTGGTTTCATTAGCAGTAAGTACTTTATAAATGCATAGAAGAGCTTTAAAGAATGAGAACAAAAGTAAGGTAGGTTAAAAAGACACACTTTTTAATACCACATACTTGACCAGTATTATTAAAATTATCTAAGAGAGATGAGAATGAAATGCAAGCTATTGAATTTCAAAGATCTTCTATTTCAGGCTAATTTAAACAGAAATTTTAATAGCATCTCCCCAAGGAAATCGACATACACAATTCTTATCTAACCCAGCTCACTGGCGCAGGATTCTCAGAGTTCAGCTTGCATGAAAGCTGGCAGCCACTTAAAAGGAAGAAATACAAATTCTTGTTCCCATGATAGGCAAGGCTGCAGGGTGGGCTCTGCTGTAAAGGCCACAGCATGAGCTGCATCCAGTGGGTGTGGTTTTTAAAATGCCCTGATTCTCAGATTAGGACTGTGCTGAAATCCCATCTAATTTAAAAGGTTCATTTCACTCATCATTTTACAGAGTTTGTTTCAATTGTGAATATACTTAATGCTATTCTCATCCTAATTTTTCATAAAAAACCAAATGGTTTTATAGTACCTCAGTATGACCTTGAACCTGCCAATATTCAGCAAAGATAGCAATGAATGCCATCCAAAATTAAAAAGCTGTGAGATCAATTTTTGTTTTATTTTTGTTTGTAATTTTGTCTGTTTGAAATGGAGCTAAAAAGATATTCGAGTCAAACCATCTTAGTGACTTTACTGATAAACAGGACAGAAATTTGTTCTTTTAGGAAAAGATACCTATTTTATACTGTTCACATTTGAATTTCAAGCTGTGGAGAAAGATTGATTAAAAATTTAATTCAAATTTCTGTATTACAAAAATACAGCAATCTTGCAGACATGTAAAATTATGTTTTCTTGCAAATAGTAGTCACTACTTCTGCTTTGTCCTTTGATTAGTGTTGTTGAGCTTCATCATTTTGCTCATTCTTTGAATCTAAACATCTTTTCTCAGATCTAAGCTGTTCCTTAGCTCTACAGGTGTAAAAGGGTGTTACTGTGTGTGCAAGTTCAGCCTTGTTTAATTCAGCCCTTTCCTAACAGTAATCCTAACATTGATGTCAGGTCTGTTCTGGGTCTTAGTGTAAAAAAATGATAGATGATGGAAACACTCCTATTGTAAGAAAAGTAAGTGACAAAATACCCAGGTTTGCCGAGGGCAAATTAAGACTGATGGAGCTGCTCTTGGCAGCAATGTTTTCTTAATTACAGTTGTCAACTAACTTTCTTGGCTAACGGCACAGAACTTGTGTGTTTATAAGTAGACTCTGTATTTGTACAACTTAAAAAGCTAAAATGCCTTTTTGTCCATGAAAAGTGCCTCTGTACTTCATTGTTTCATGGATATACTGTAGGTGGTGAAAATTAGATGATTATATCTGTAAAATATGTAGAGACCCTTGAAAACTCTCACTATCCTTTAAGCCAGCATTCCATCATAGTTGTGGCAGGTCTGTAGGAAAAAAAAAAAAAGTTCTCATTTATTCAAGTTCAAAACAATAAAAATTCCAAGTTTCTTTTTTTCATATCAAAGTAAGACTCTTAACTACTACAAACAAGTTTTTTACTGTGTCACTAATTTTCCAATTAGTAAGAATCTATTAGGGTAAAAGAATAAAACTAAAGAAAATTGAATCATACGGATCTTTTACTTATTAGATTAAATAGTCCCTAATAATTATATCTATTGCCTGTAGTTCTCAGAGAGACTTAGATCCTGATATATTTGTAGTCATGTTTGAGGAATGATAGCACCAATATATAATTCATACGAAGAAGGAGGCACTTTTTTCTTCAGTGTACAAACTGGTTAAGAAAACTGTTCAAACCTTGCAGTGCATCTTCTGCAGAGAGGTGTTAACCTTCTCCTAAATTATTTTAGACAAGGTCTTAAAAGACCTGATTCCTCAGAGGGCTGCACACTTGATATTAATAGCACTTTCCTTGTTGGTGTTTAAAGGGCTCTCACTGTTAGGAAGTAAATAAATTGAGAAAATAAGCACCAAGAGCTAAATTATCATTCAAAAAGTATGTTTCCTAATAAAAACAGAGATTTGAGTCTTCACACGTGATTTTATGTGGTGACAGTGCCAATGAAATTTAACTGGATGTAATTCTTAGAAAACATTAAAGTAATGGTTGGAGAAAACTCATTCTACAGTTTAAATGATTATATTATTACAAGATTGTATTCTAATATCTTACATAAATCCCGATATGAAAGATAACATTACTGTCCCTCGTGTCAGGGTGTTTTTTCAAAAGAATTCCTATCCTCCAGTACACATGCTTGCTGACATCTGCCCATGTGAGAAGAGCACCATTGAAAGACTCCATATTTATTACTTTGCTGTGTTGACTGCTTTGAAAAGTAGAAATCTCTTTGTTCTCCCTCAATCTGTCCCTTTCCCTCCAGCCTTTTTTCCTGTCTTACTATAGCAGCTGCCTCTTGTCCAGTCGCTGCAATTCTGACACACCTGGTGCTGCCTCTCACCATGTCCTGGGGTGATTATGACTCTTCTCTCCCTCTTCTGCCACTCAGCAAAGTGAGTCCATACCAGTCCTTTCACCCATGCAAGGGTAGCACGAGCATCTCTGTAACGATGTTACTGTCTTTTCACCTCTGAAAAAGGTCAGTCAACACGTCAGCATCTTATATATCCTCCAGAGGGTGACTGTGGCTGAATGCTGTGCTAGATGTTGATGGCTGTGAGCTCTAGGCAGTTGCAGTTGTGACCCCTGGCTGGTGAAAAGAGCCCATACGTGTACAACAGACTTCCCTTTCTTAATTTGCATCACGGTACAGTAATTCTCAGTGAGGATATGTTGTTGCCCAAAACCATGGAGCTGAAGAGTTTCAGGGTTGTTGCGCTGAATGCAACACAAAGAAGAGAAACACAGACTCAAGTGTACTGCCTCACAAATTTGGCCAACTGTTGTCCCAGCTGTAGCTTCCAGTGCTTTCTCCTTACCTTGCATCTCTTACCCATGCCTTTGCTGTTCCAGCCCACAGAGTTCAGCTTGTTTCCATTCATCATCCTCCTGGATGCTGGCAAAAGGCTACTCCCAGTGCACTGCTGTGGTATGTGGTGCTGATCGAGATGTGATGTTCTTAGGAACACCAGGAGAATTAAATGCATGGAGTTGCTGTTAACCAGATAAGGGTATATGGCTGGCTTCAGTGCAGACAGCGAGTACAGGGAGCATGGAAGTGAAAAACATAGCAGGATGGTTTTTCCTTTTTTCTTTCAGATACTGTTTTTTTTTTGCAGACCTACAGTCTGACTCGGTTTTTTTGCAGACCTACAGTCTGACTCGTTCCCTTCGGGTAAGGGTAGCCTCTAGGTGGGTCCGCCAGGGCCAAAAGAAAAGCTGAAGTTCAGTTTCACGTTGAAATGTGCTGTACAGAAGCAGTGACCTTTCAAAGCTGAGATCTAAATCACTTAATTTGCTAAACAGCCATTCCTGAAATGCTCTGCAGCAGGGACAGGTGTTAGATGTAACTGTGATGTTACATCACACTGCTCAGGAAACAGCTTCCTGGATGTAGCTATTGTTGCTTCTTCTCCCAGTCTGTTATTAGTCTGACTTCTTTTGTCTCAAATGAGGCAAAGAACAGGACTTCACACATTGTTTTACTTTAAAGGTATCTACCTATGGAGCCTTATATACGGGAGTGTAAATGTATGTATAGGCATTGCACAGAAATGTATTCATTCACAGCAACAGGTGGTACTGGCAACACCTGTTTGCTGGGGTCACTCAACACTGCAGTATTAAAATCCTAATTTTAGTTGCTTATAACTTTTGTCAAACTTAAACATTTGTTTTGAAACGTTATGTGCCAGGTGTCTGCCTTAGGCTGATTTGGGGGAGGGGATGTGGGGAGAGGAATTTATCAGCAAAACTGTTACTGCTAGCTCAGAGAGCAGAGGCCAGAGCACTGTTTTGCCTGTGCTGAAAAATGAGCTATTGCTGGTTGAGATGTTCCAATCCAAAAGTTGCCAATGGGGACCCCTTGCAGCTGGGTGTGCCATTGCCAGCGCTATGGAAATTTGCTATTTTACTGACAAAGCACCTCTGTCTGGCCAAATTATGGGCCTTTGAAAATGCTTCATAGATGTTTGTTGACAGCTGCCTGCCAAGCTGCCTCCATCATGTCCATTACCAGATAGTGGTGCTGCACTGATGACCCTTTGGATTCAGAATGCCCATGAAGCAACAAAGTAGCCTTGGAGACTGAGCGTGGAGCAAAGCAGGCTGCTGCTGCACACAGGGGCACTAGTCCAGAGAGCATGTCCAAGTGGCTTAATTTGTGCTTACTCAGTGTGAATAGGAGGGAATGAATGGCTGGCTGGAATCCAGAGGAAATGGTGATGAAGGAAGAGCATGATGGGCTGAGAGTGGTAAGAGTGAAGGACAACAGGGTTGGAGAACTGTATGAGGAGAACTGCTGAGGAGCTATACTGAGAAAGGACATGCACAGCTCCTGCAGGTCTGTGACCATAGGGTTTCTGTGATCCCTGACTAACCAGCTGGAATGTTCCACTCTGATACATTGCAGCTCTTCAAACATGTGACTTACAGGAGCATAACCTATACTGCCAGTGGCTCCCCTATTTTGCACTTGAGCCAGCTAAGAAACACTTAGGAGTCTGCATGATTTTCGTCTGATGCTCTTTCAGAAAGCAGTTGTTCAATTTACTTCTGCTTAATAGAAACATCAACATTTTCATTCTTTCTTAGCTTTCACATATTCAACCTGCACTTCAAGGACTGTCATGTGTTCGTGGAAATCCCTTTGTAAATACTACATCTGTTTCTCGTCGTATAGTCTTGCTTTGGAGTCTGTGCAACATTCATAGCTCAGAGTATGCAAAGTCATACTAGTAACCAACTAGTAAGTTGGTCATTGATATGAAAGCGGGCTGTGGTTTAATCTAGGCTGAGAGAACGTTTGAAGAGACTGCTCATATTATTTCTAAATCCTGTCCTTTCACAATCATTATGGGAATTAGAAACAAACTGTCTGTTGTGAAATATTCTGTTTCATATTACTTAGCATTTTCCCATAAAAAGTTTGAAGAAATACCACAGAACCTGATCAAAGTTCAAAGTCAGTTTGTTATTAAATGATGACGATTTTTTTTTTTATTATAGGCAAAGCCTCAGCCAAGAAACTGACAAAAAAGGTAAGCAAAATATTCTTTTTCTTCTTCAAAAGAACTTGCATTCTTTCTGTTACTGAAGTGATTAAGTCTCTTTCAAAACTGGCTTTATATTTTCTTGGTTTTGTCTTTAAAGGAGGTAGATGCTGCACTGCTGTATGTTGCCAAAGCTAAACCAGGACCGACCTTTTTTAGAGAGCTTGGTGATAAAGGTAATGAGCACTTTTGATACTGAAAAATACATCTTTCTTTTTATTGCATTATATGGTATAAGTTGAATGTATTTTTAAAGACATTTTCATAGACTTTACTTCATCCCCATCTAGCCAGTAGCTGCCTCCTTGGCACATCTCTCAGTTATGCAAGAGAGAGTAAAGAGGCTGGGAATTGAAAGCTTTCTGAGGTGCAGAAGGAGACATGAAAGAAACTGAAAAGCCTACTTGGAAGAGAAAAGGGCTAAAGGGATGACTTGAACACAAAATGGACTTTTAAGACATTTTGTTAATAACATGACTGTTCCTCTATGTAACTTAAATGCGTGGAAACTACGAATGAAAATAAAATTTGTACCTAGTTACATTAAGTGGTATCCCTGATTCCAAGAGCAGTTGAACTTATTTCTCCCTCTTCAGGAGCTCTGTGACTCTTCACAGTGTTGGTGTGCTTTATTTTCTTTTCACCCAGTGTTTCCACTTTGTACTGGACTACATAAAGAGAAAACTAAGAGCTGGGATATTGTTAGTGCAACAACAGGGGATTAAAGAACACCAAGTAAACATCTCATTAACATAAATTAACTGAAGAGAGAAAACAAACAAGAGGATCAAGAAAACCAAATAGATGAGCAATTAACCATTTCACAGTAACAAAAGACCAGAATTCCCAAACTAATGAGAAAGACCACAGCGCCTATTCACAAACTTTCTGTCTCATGCAGTTCAGTCTGAGTCCCTTATCCCGTGGACATTTCTGGAAAATAAAGCTGCTGTTGCACTGATGCAGTTCCTTGGATGTCATGAGCTATGCTCTCCATCCTCAGACACAGCTGGAAGCTTGTGCCAAGAGAGCAGCCCTCGATCTCAGCCTGCAGCATTTCACATATTCTTTGGCCTCACAGCCTCTTCTGCCTGCAGTTCATTTCTTGCATCCTTGTGCAAGGGTCTCCAGTTGGATGCCTCACTTGTCAGTGTGCTCCTGAAAGCCCCAGCATACCTCAAAAACCTTCAAACATCTCTAAACAAATTAACAATTCTTTTCTATCCTAGGAAAGGCTGGATTTTGTACTAAACAGTCATTCCTCACCTTTTCCAATTATCACATGCTTTCCCAGGATTTGGCTTAAAGTATTCTCAGTCTTGAATTTTTGGATAGTCTCTCTTTTTACCTGCTTTTTCAGAGTCTTTCTAGTGATGGACACTGCAAATCCCCAGAGCATGCTGCCTGGGAAAATCAAGAATCTACAAAGAGAAACTGAAAACAGCAAATCCGTGCAGCCTCCTCTTACTGCATCTCTCCCAGCTGAGTGCTTGGCAGAAAGTGGGCTCAGTGATATGCTCAGAGTTGGCGTCTTCTGCATTCTAGCAAAGACCTGCCCTTGCTTAGCACTGTATGTTCCAATCTCTGTCCTTCAAAGGTCAGGTAGGAGTTTGAGATAATGCAGAAACATTCAGTGCAGTCATCCATATGTCCTCATAGCACTCAGAGTTGTTACAATTTTTGGTCATGATGCCTGTTCAGTGACTTTGATGCTTTTGCTTTGAGAAGCATTATTATCGCAGTTTAGAAATTAAAATATTTATGCTTTTACAAGTACCAGAATAATGAATCTAGCCCTGTCTGACTGTTTTGCTGAGGTTATTTTAACTACCTTCAAATTATTATTTAAATGTCAAGGAGATGGAAAACTGCCATCAGTCTGGTTTGTAAAACATAATGCTAAGGGGATTCTGCCTTCTAGTGGGCAGTTTTAAAATTTGTGTCATATTTTGTAGATATACTTATGATTTACTCAGCAATAAGAATATTGTACTGTCAGCGTTTGCTAGTAAGTTTGAGGACAGATATTTCTAGGGAGGGTTAGGGAAGGTTCCTTTTGCTTTAGAAAATGACAGTATTTTGCAAACTTCACGTTCTTGGCTGCAAGTGTGCTGAGTCATTCAATGGTGTATGAAGCATTTATCTTTTACATTTTGCTTGGATATGAATTTAGTTTTCAGTGGATTGTTTTATTTTGTGGTTTTCAAGTTTTCTGCATTACATCTTTTCATTTGAATAAAAGGTAAATCATTACCTTTGTTATGATTATTGTAGAATAAAAAAGAAAACTACCAAAATATTTCATTTACTTTGTGGGTGAGGTAAGTTGGCCACTCACTGCATGTAGTAAAAGGACAATAAAATTAATATAAGTTTTTAATGGAAATTAGTCCACAAATTAAAAAATTCTTATGATAAATTATTTTAGTACAATCAGTCTTCCAGAAAATATCAGGCAGGTTGTGCGTTTTCTTTAAAGCATTGAGTCAGATTTTAAAGAACAATCTAGAATATTTCTACATATTCTTACTATATTTAACTTTTTACCAATTTCACTATAGCAACTTTTCAGTTAGATTACAGTAAAATGATGAAAACAGAGTCTGTATCTTACTCCTGCCATTTCTTGCAAGGCTCCTCTTTGCAGCCCTTTTCAATTCAGTTGCTTCTCCCTTGAGCCAATCAGCAGGGTGTTGTCTTTAAATTGATCTTTTCTTCATATCATACCATCTCTGTAAAAATTTTGCAGATTATTTCTGCAAAACTTCATAAGCTGTAATGATCCCTGTCTAGCTATAAAGCTAAAACTCCAGGAGATCAGTATTTTGTATCTCAGTTATTATGACTTTATTTTTTCTCAGGCTTTTACAGCCATAGTCTACCATGTTAATATCCTTTCAAAAGCTTCGAAAAACACGTTCTTCTTTCACAACTTCCCTAAGTGTCTCATCTCTTATTTTGTATCCCCACACTGAGCTCTCCTTGTTCTGTTTTACAAGCATAAGTGACTTGTCTTCAGCTTCCAGTTCTTCCTTAGGCTATCCCCATGCAGAACATCTCAAGACAGTTGAGGGGCAGACTCCCACTTCTCGTTGCCCAGTAATGCCATCCTTCATTGCTTGGTGGTTACATTTGCAGTCAGGGATCTTTGTGCTGACACCACTGCCGTCCTTGACTGGGACGTGTTTTCTATACAGACCTGAGAAGTTGCCTCTTTGTCTTCCTTTATATTCTTCCCTTAAACATTCTTTTGCTGTGGCAAGCACAAAACTGAATTAGTAATCTTGTTCACTGCTTATCGCACTATTTGCATGAATTCTTTTCACCACCTATTTGTTTCTATCCTTTTTCTTTTTTTTTAATCTTAGGCATATAAGCTAAAAAAATGGGACAGGAGTTCTTGCTCTGTTTATTTGGTTTTGAACACGTAGAAAACCTAGATGTTTCATCTAAGAATACAATTCCAAGCTTTACAGCAATGAAAACAATAATTTGCATTCCTGCAATGACAGAAATGCTAAAACTTGTAAGCAAGACTAAGGTATTTTTTATTTCCACAATGTACTGTATGATTTTAGTACTGTGATGATTTATACAATTCATGTAGGAAATAGGGTAAATAGTCGTATTTTGATAGAGAGGATAGCTGAGATATGGAACCAGAGTGTGTTGGCAACAGGATCAGCATTAGACCTCCATTTAGCTAAGACTTGTTCTCGGATTTTTAGAATTCATTTAGCAATTTAATATTTCTGAGCTCTGGTACTTAGAAGTGTTAAGTCACTATCTGAGGTCAAATACAATTGCTGTTGCTTCTGCATAGTAGTTTATCAGAAGTTAATTGTTTATCACTGAAGCTTAAGTGGGTTCCTTATCTATCAATTAACTAAATATAAATTACAAAAATAGTTTATCTTTGCGCAGATAGCCATGTTTGAACTTCATTATTTTAAGCAGCTTCAGCATTATACAATGTTTAGCTCACAAGGTAAAAGTAGCTTAGTTATTTTGAAAAGTGATTTATAAAAAAGCCCTTTACATTTTTTTCCCAAAACATTATTGCAGGGCAGATGGTTCAGATTCTGTTGTTTAGCCACCCTCATTCTGCACTCTCTATCTTTAGCTTGCAGACTCTATTTTGACGCTATCACATCTTTGTGTTTGTTCAGGCTTTTCACTTAAGGCGGTATTTCAAAAGAAAACACTGGAATTTTCCTTCAAAAGGGGGGAAAATACTTTCACCTTGTAGAAAGGACATGTTCCTATTTAAAAAAAAAAAAAAAGAAGCCTCCTCTTGGCACAGGGCCCAGCAGTACTATCAGCACAATCTAGCAGCTTGGCAGCTTTGCGTGTTGCCATGTTCCCTTGAGAATTAGAGGGAAGCTATTCTCCGCCTTTTGCAAGCCTGCCAAAGGATGGAGGACTTTGATCCTTCAGGGTAATGTTAGAGTAGTTCTCCTCCCAGGTACTAAATGTGACAAAGCACATTTAATTTATTTGCCTTTTATATAAACATTGAATGTTTTCACTGAGAATTCAAAGATTTAGTGTAGGCCTTTTGTTAATACTAAATAAACCTTACTTTCTCAGTTAGACATGAACACTGATGAGTCTCAAGTTAGGGAATTTTACCTTCTGAGTACTAAAAACAGAAGTGAAAAGTCATTAAATAATAAGTTGACTTACTTTAATACACATATTTAATACAATGTCAAACTACATGTTTTTATATTTGTAAGATTTGATCTTTCAAATTTTGCTGTAAGTTTTTGGGGTTTTCCACAAGTAATTTTTAAACTTTTTTTTCAGGGTTGATATCTTATGCAGAGTATCTGTTTTTGCTGACAATTCTTACAAGTAAGTATTATATATTTAAAATATGTAGATGTAAATACTCAGCTACTAGCAGTTTACCAGGAACTTTTCTTCTGATACTTTTTGGCTTCTAAATTTCTCCATTATAGTAAAACATAAAAAACTGTTGTATATAGAGTGACAATGCATTAATATAAATGGACACCAGTGTCATCATTGGCCCATAGCAGTACTTCAAAAATCATTGTACTCCCTGCACCATGGGATCAGAAAAGTCTTTTGAAATACTTTGAGAGGGGCAAGGTGTTGGTTACAGAATCACATAATAAGGGGAAGTAGAACTGGACAGGAAGTCCAGTTTTTTCTTCTGCATAGTCGTTTTAGTTATTTTGGAGAATGAGACATTAGCAATATGGCTCACACAGGGGTGTGAAACACCATTGTAGTATCTCAGAGGTCGTTGCCTGTTCTTACTGTGTTCAGATTTGCAATGGTTGCAATACATAAACAGCAGAATTCTTCAGTGTCTTTTTGTCTGACTTTTAAGTCCTTTCTCTTTATCCTCTGTTCCTTTTGACTTTATTTCCTCCAAGTATTGTACATGTATTTCTGCCCCCTCCTTTGCTTCCTTCTTTTTTCTCTCAGGCACTTTTTTTTAAACAACTTTTGTTTGGTACTTGCTTTATCTACAAGCAACAGGCATTTTTTGGGTTTTTGCTTGGAAGTGATCTGGGATTGTCTGGTATTTATTCTGTGCCATGTTTGCCACCCCCCTGGGTTTTTTTGATATGTAGGTGATGCTTAAAAATACTGAGATTTGAGATGTGTCAATGAGCATTATACAGCAAGACCCCTAGAGCAGTAGTGAAGTAGTCCATATGCATGTTCATGGAATAGTCCACAGAATAGTCCATATGCAGTCTTGTTTGACTGACTTATACAGGTCTTACATTTTCAGCAAGGGACAAAGCCAGGCATAATAGCTCTAATTTGTCAGTGCACGGGGAAAGGAGAGAAGGAAGCAGTCACTTCTTTCCTGACAGTCTGTAGGGCATGAATTTTGTGTGATCTTCATCATTTCCGTGGCTGCAAGGTCCGTGGCTGGGCCTTAAGTAAATGGACAAATTTCCTTACTCTGGAAATCCACCCTCTCATGGTGTATTATGTACAAGTAATGTTGGTCTCCACAGAGTGGAGAGGGTATGTCCAGCCTTCCATCATTACGTACCTCTTGCACAATTCAAGTGGACCTTCTGCAGCTTACCTCATTACTCAGCAGAACTGCATTAGTTCCTGTTGCACAGCATGAAGGGTGGGTAACCTCTTTGGCAGCTTCAGCTACTGCACAATATTAAATTATATATATATGTAGATAGGCATTAAGCTTTAACAGACAAATACACTGCTTCTGCAGTGGTGACTGTCCCATGCTACATGCTGCTTTGAACATGAGTTATACCATGTGTCCATGGCTTTTAAAATCAGAGACAGATGTTTAGCCCACATGAGATACTGATTTTAAAATATTTGTTGGAACTCAAAAAAAGACAAATTTATGTTAAAAAAGGACAACCACGACAGCCAAATTATACCTTCAGAAGAATACCTAAAAGTTGCAGAAAGAGGTGCCAAAGATTCTATTTCTTTAAAAATGTATGGCAACTGAATGCTGAATTATTGGCTGAAACAATTAGAAAATTGAAGCAGTATCAGAGCAAGTTGTTCCACTTCTCCAGACAATCAAGTAACATTGTTTTTCACAGAATTTATATAGGATTTATATGTATTGAACTGCAAAAACAAAGCCTCCTTTTGATGCAGGATAAAATGCAGTGGTAATGTTGCCACTTTGGTTACACAGAGTGTTATCATACTGATCAATTTGAAAGCAAATGTCAACAAGTGTTAGTTACTCTGTCTTTGCCTAACAAGTATCCCATGTCAATCAGCTCTGAGTTACACAACCTGTCGCTCTCTCTCACTAGTGAGAATTAATGTGAGATTTCTTAAAACAGGCATCAATATTTAAATTACTTCCAAATCATCAACTGAATAATAGGGAAGCAGAAAAAGATTCATCAGACTCCTAGTTCCAGGACACTGCTGACCAGACCATGCTGCCTGTCATACAAAATTAGAGTCTATAAAAACACTGAACTTGAAAATACAATTTTGTGACAGACAAAGTTTGTATTTTTTCCCCTATGATCTTCTTTTCTGTGTGCCTTGTGTCATCACTATCTTTTTAGTTCCCGTGGTATATTGAATTTCATTTTTAGCAATAGGTTAATGGAGCCCTGTCTGGTAAAGAAGCCCAGGAACTGAAGTTGTCACCTTTACTTAGAGCTTTATTTCAATTACCTAGTCACACAAGTTGACAGCTTGGTCAACACAGGAATATTAGGAGAGGAAGCACCTAGGTCTAACCTGTACTCACAGCCAGGATGAAGCTCTTCTGTTCAGATTTTGGAATTTTGCCTGATTCTAATTAAATACAAATATATCTGTGGTAGTCTTTGAACTATGCTTATTTTACGAACACATACCTTTGGGGTTACATCATATCAGATAAGTATGTCATCTCTGAACAGTATAAGCAGCTTTAGGTCTATATTTTCATTAACAGCTCTCTTATCTGAAAATTGGAACACAGATGGTATGAATTGCTATTAAATACATCAATTACTTTTATTCTGTAAATATGTTATTGGATAGCCTTTTCTTGCTTTTGTACTAGTAACACAAATTTAGCATGTGGCATTTCCATGGAAAGGAGGCCAGTTTTGAGTATTAAATCAACCCAGTTGCTGGGGACAGCTCTGCTGTGCAGATTGCAATGGTATTTATATAATATCCCTGGACTCGGCAACACAAGATTGCTTCACATAGAATATTATGCTGAAGATGTAGTTACTTCTAAAATGTAAAAATAGTACTTTCTTTAACCATCTTGTTATGACTTAAAAGGAATGGGATATTTGTTTAACTTGTTCCGTTTGCAGAAAGATCCTCTAAAAAAAAAAAAAAATAGAGCAAGGCTTTAAACTTCATAGAATGCAACTAGAAGAATATATTTCCAAAATCAAAACTCTGAAGGCATTAGAGTTTTTTAGAGATACTGCTTCGCTGCCCTCATGAGTCCAGCATTGTTCTTGGAAGCATCAATATATTCCAGAGACAGTAAGTCCATTTTCGTTTTCTTGCCTGTCATGGCATAGGTTATGTAATTAATTCACCTGCTCCAGTGAATTTATCACTTTATCCTGTGATTACTGGGATAAGGGCTTGTTACCACCGTGAACTGTAGCTACATTTCAGCAGCATGCTGCCCCTGTGTGAGCTTGCTAATGATCAAGGCCACCTCCTGTAAGCAAAGTAAGATCAGGAAACTGTGGGAAGGAGCTCAAAACACACCTTGCTTTTATCGCATATTCAAGATTCAGAACTCATTGCACTTTTGTGTTAAAAAGTAACGTCCACTTGCTGAAGGAAATGCAGGGTAAAATTGTGTAGAATTCCTGAAAAAAATCATCTTGGTGGAAGTCACACAAAACAAGCTTCTGTCAAAATTGGCCAGAAAGAGTTTTCCAGTCTTCTCACCTGAAAAGGAGCTCTTATAAACAAGGCAGGGCTAGACTACAGAAGTGACATGGGACTATAGAAACATCCTTTGGGAATATCTTAAGACCTGAACAGTAAGAGATACAGTATTTTCATTGGGGTCAGATGGACATTCATGGCTTGTACTTGGCACTGCTGGCATTTCTTACTTTGCCATTGCATTAATTATCCCTTCAAATGATAGTGAAAAGGTGTTTAAACAGTTTGCTAATATTGGAAGAGGTGTGTATGGTTCACTGGAAATGCCACGTATGTACATAACAATGGAGAACTGAACCAGAGTCAATACTCATTTTACATTTGGTATTTAAGTTCTAGTGTAGGTGTGTGATGTTTTCAATAGAGTTCTTTTACAATTTGTTGCAGAACCCCAGACTGGACTTCAGATTGCATTTAAAATGTTGGATGCAGATGGCAATGAACAAGTTGAAAAGAAAGAATTCTTTAAGGTAGGTGTATTTACATACATTTTAATTTTAAAGCATTTAAGTAGATCCATGGATTGCATTTGCTCAATGAAGATTCATTAAAATCATCAAGCCTATTTTTCAGTCCAGTTTATGATCACATGCTTACTAAAATATTTTATATGAAAGGAGCACATATTGAAGTATTATCAAAATTGAATCCACTTTTAAAAATGTTACCTTAGAATTGCAAGTAAATATTTGCTACTGGAAAGGTAGGAATTAGTGTATATCCCTTAATCCCATGAGCTAATTTGAATAATCATCTGGAAGAGTCTTTTGTTTTCTAAATATGTTGACTAATTTCTTTAATTCACAATCCTCTTTTGGTCTTTATTAATTTTGCTTGCTGTTGCAAAAAGGTTTTTACCAATTCACACTTTGAAGAGAAGCAGCAGGTTTTCTCCCATATGAGGGAGAAAGGTAGATACTTTAAAAACTAAAAAAATCTTGCTCTGATGTTTTTAAGAAGAACAGACTTAATTATACAGCTTACTCAACTTTTAAATGTTTAACAGGAGACTTAACTATTTCTTGTCAAAATTTGAATTCAGAATTAACAATCATACTTTTTAATAGAATCCCTCAACTTATTTCAGACTCATAATCTGTAATGGAGGTAAGCAGAGAGACAATTTTATAAGAAGCTGACATGGCTATTCAAATTACTTTCTGTCACAAGGGTGACGTTAAAGCTGATGATGAACTCACATCTCTAGAGAACCTTAAAATCTAAAACTTTTAAAGATGGATCTGTTGATAGAGAAATTAGCAAAACTTTATGTAGTTGAATTTCATAGCCTTAACACTGAATTAATGATGGAATAGCTGTTCACTTGTTTTGCATTGGTCAACTTTTTTTGAGTGGATTGTCTCTTAGCAAGGTTATGATTGATGAGTCGTACTTTAAATCTGTTTTAAAATGTTGCAAAAGTGCTTCTAGACTTTGTAGTACTATTTGAAAATAATACTTGAAATTAGATCATTTTCCAAGACAATGTTTCCAGAAGCCCCTAAGTGAACCCACAGATATCCTTGTTGTGGTGTAACCCCAGCCAGCAACCAAGCCCCAGGCAGCTGCTTGTTCTTTTCCCCATCAGCAGGATCAGGGAGAGAAAGGTAAGAGATGGAAAACTCATGGATTGAAATATAGACAGGTAATGGGCAAAGCAAAAGCCTTGCACACAAGCAAAGCAAAACAAAACAAGGGATTAATTCAGTGCTTCCCATGGGCAGGCAGGTGTTCATCCATTCCCAAGAGAGCAAGGACCCACCACATGTAATGGCAACATGGTAAGAAAAAAGCCATCACTGCAAATGCCCTCCTCTTCCTACTTTTCCCCCACAGAGCCTGATGTCAGATGGTCTGGAATGTCCCTTTGGTCAGTTGGGGTCCCCTGTCCTGGCTGTGTCTCCTCCCAACCTCTGATGCACCCCCAGTCCCCTCCCCAGCGTGTCAGTACAAAAGCAGAAAAGGCCTTGGCCTTGTGTAAGCCCTGCTCAGCAGTAACAAAAACATCTCTGTGTTATCAGCACTGTGCTCAGCACAGATCCAAAACACAGCCCCACACCAGCCACTGTGAAGGAAATTAGCTCTACCCCAGCCAAAAGCAGCACAGCCCTACACTCATTTGTTGCTGCAGGAGGTCTTTCAATTTTGAAGAATTTGTTCTGTTAAAGTGTTAATTATTCTGCTGATTAAAAAGAAATCAAATTCTAGTAAAGCCTGTATTTTTAACCTACTAAACCAGGTGCAATCATAGTGAATTGTTATCAGACTAGCAGTACCCTGATTACCAAAGTAAGGCTGTTATGACTGTATTATTCATCTGAAAAACAATATGTTACAAGTGAAAGTAACTCCATGAACACGAGCAAACGTGTTGCTTGTAGTGCCTCTGCACCAAAATGCCACATTAACAGTGCTTTCTTTAAAAAGGTACTGTCAGTTAAGCAAATAAGGAGATTCTTACAGAAACACAGCACTGCTCTCTTGGGGAGATGTGCAATATGTTACATATTTAATATTGTTACCCATCAGAAAGTCATTACATGTAGAGGTGAAAACATTACATAAATCATTAGAAATTTTTTGATTTCTATAGAGGAAATCAAGTTAAACGAAAATTATTCTACATAGATAGTTACTTTGTATTTCCTTTTGGGACTGTATTGATAAAATAATATAGAGTGGTAAAAAAAAAAATCCCATATAAATTACTCTATCAACTCACCAGAATCATTAAATTCAAAGAAGTCCCACAGGATCAAAGTTACTCAGAGGATGAGTTCTCTCTTGCGACTGTTTTCTTAACATTTACATAGGAGACTATTTTCAAGAAAAACTTTATAGATTAGGTTTAAAAATAAATTTTTTGGAATGTAAGAATGTGGAAATAAGTATGTGTGCTAATCTGTATACTCCAGTTGTATGCATCATCGAAAGTTTCTAGATAGCTAATAAATCAGTAGATTGTGTGGCTAATCTGTCATTTGCCTTGTCCCAGTTGGCATCCTAGGAAAATATATCTGACCTGTTCTATAGTGATTTCCACACTGTATTTGACAATAATGTCAGGAAATGAATGTAAGGAAAATGCAGTGGAAAAGAGTAGTGAAGAAGGAGGAATCAGGAGGCAGTGTCTGTAAGTAGGGTGCACTGGGAAAAGAAATTTCATTGCTAGTTCATTCTCTTGCTTTGTCACCACTTGTGCTCCCCACTTCCCATCCTTATCTACTGACTAGACATCTGCATATGTCTGTGTTGTCTGTCTGTAGAGTCCAACTGCTAATCTAGACTGTAAAGTCTATGAGGTAAGAACTTACCTTTTGGTTTGCAAAATGTCCATCATTCTTTGAATTGCATATATCTCAATTCTGGCATGTTCCTGGATGAGCAGGCACAAGATGTGTCAAGCAGGTCATTCAGGAAAGGGAGATGGGTGACAAGCAGAAACTCCAACCCCAGTCCTCAGTGCCTGCATTATGTGATGGGATATAGGCTGTTCAAACCTGTATGGATCAGGCACTTCAGGAGTGTGATGCAGAATTTCCCAGTGTTCTCTGCTAACAAAAATGGATGTTCAGGAAAGGAGATCTCAAATGCAATCCCATGTTTTCAACAAGAGTTTATCTTGTTCTCCATAGACTTTCCATTTCAGTGCACGTTTTCCTCATTTACAGTAAAAGTTTCTCCCTTCACAGGGATGCTCTTGTTCTCTCTCCTCCCTGTTTCTTTGTGTTGAAGCCAGTGTAATTTGGCTTCATCCAGGTTTCAGTGGTAAACAGTCACAATTAAAAGAGACATTTCAGTATTAGGGCCAAGAAGGTTTTGTTGCTTTGCCCTGCAACTCCCGGGTGAAGAAGGCAAGGCAGGAATGGCATGTTCCCAGATGCTAGTTGCCACCCTTTAATCAGCCCCTGCCAGAGTGCAGAATCATTTCTCAGAGCCACATTATCTGCATCTCTGTGAGGACAGTAACAGTAACATACTTCTGTGAACTGTGCACTTCCAAGACATTCACTTGAGACTTGGTGAGGGGGATTTCCAGACACATAATAACCCATGCACATTAATCTGATACCTCCCACCAAGAATAAGGCTACCAAAGTTCCCAAAATCCCCAGCAAGTAAGGAATTTCCTTAACTCTCTAAATCTGTCCTGATTAAAGATGTCTAAGTAAAGTTAATGACAGTTCAAAACCGTTGGAAATAAAGGCAGAGTAGCTCTAATGGCACATGCAAGAGCCATTTGACTTAGACTTTCTAAGTAGACTGTCTTATACACTTCTGCTGGAGAGCAGATAGCACAAAATACTTGTAGAGCTTCATCTAGGGCTGAATGAGCTGGCACCCAACACTCAGCAGTTGTGACACAGAGCACTTCTGTAGTCTTAGACCATCCACAAGCACTGATCTCTCTCAAGCAGCTGGAAGATGCAAAAACACTTTTTTTTTTTTAAGACTGACATAGTCCTTCTGCCAGAAAGGCTTTTTCAGAACAGGTTACTTTTGTCTTCAGTAGAAGCTTCACTTGTGCATAATAGGTCTCATTATCTTTGAATTAGCCATTTTTGTGGTGAGTGGTGAGCAGATATAAATATTAAATGCAAATAAATGTTACATGGAGGAGCCATTTCTTGACTCATTTCTTCTACTCTCCCTTGTGAGTAGTTGCTGCACTGTGCTGGATAAAAAAATCAACAAATTTCTGGAAATAGTTTCAAGCACTCTAAGAATTTACATGCAATGTCAGAAAACAAATCTTTCAGAATACTTCTGAAAATAATTATACTGTGTGTGCTCTTTTTTAAGAGTGCTTTAGAAATAAAAAATCCAAAAAGAGAAAAAAAATCATTTTTTCTCCTGTTTGGAAAGTATTTGCAGTTTCATTCCTTATATGTGATCAAATTATTCATTTTTCAGGTAAGAAAAAATGTGATTTCTCAGTGAGAATATGGACAAGCAGTTGTGGTTTTACCCAGAGCTCTATAACGCTATTTTGCTATGAAGAAATCCATAATGCTTTTATTGTACTAGTATTTGTTTTGTAAATGATCAAAAATTAAGGTAATTTGCAGGCACAAGTGGTATTTAATTGCCTTGGTTTATAGCATTTCTTTTGGTAAATACTATCAAGTCATGTGATTTAAAACTAATAATAGAAAGTAAGCATCCTGAGAAACTAAAAAAAAAAGAGGATAAAAAAACCCAAACAAACCCAGAACAGGTTAATTACTCAAAACTTGAAGGTTTTGTTGCCAAAGATGACCTTTGGCAACAAAAATAGGTGGAGTGTTTTTCTTACTATTTACATGCCCATACTGCTTCTCTGAAGAAAAAAAAAAAAATTTAAAAATTTTTTTTAAGTAACAACAAAGGAGAGATTTAAAAACTCCCCCAGAATAATGACTGCAGGAATTTGGTAATGAACTTTTTCCCAATTTTAACAAGCAGGTTGATGAATCACTCAGAAATGTTTAAGAAGCAGTTTTGAAATCCTTGAGCTTTAAAAGCATCTTTTAAAGTCTCCAAATCCAGAGTGATTAGTGTAATTCCTTATCTCTAACTGAAATGTATTAAGTCCCTTGTTCTTTCATTTTTGCTGTCCCTTTTGAGGATTCATGCAAATGTCTGAAAGGTAGGTGTGTTTTGTGCTCTATTAAATCACTCATTCTTGTGGCATTGTTCATCTCTGAAGCTGAAATATAGTGAAAGATTGCAGCTCTGATATGCTTGAGGTACTGCAAATTAATGCACAGTTTATATTACCTTAAAGGTTTATTTGGGACAGTGGAAGTTATGTTTTGAAATGTGAGTCATTTCAATAATTCTAAAAATCTTCTTAGCTAATACATTCAAGATTATTTTTTTCCAGGTGTGGAGGGGAAAACTCAAACCACATTCTGCCTAATGCCATTTCTGAAAAAAATGTTTTCTTGTTTAATTAGATTATTCATTATTGTTAGTTGTATAGAACCTCCTTTGAACATGTATGTTTTTCATGTCTAGTAGACTGTGTTTATAACAGAACTATGTAAAACTATCTAGAAGGGCAGCATGAAAATCAGGATAATTTTTATTTCGGGTGTGATGTTATACCCCAGACTTTCAAAATCTCCTGAAGTGAAAACTAAGCTTCTGGTGCAAGAAAATCTCCACTAAAAATAGAGTAAGCACTGGGCTGCAAGAGGTAGATTCATGTTTGGGTATTTTAGCCACCGTAGATAAGACATTCCTAGGAAAGTGTCTGAATAGCAAAATATCCTCAAGTATGCAAATATTTTGTCATGACTAGAGAACCTTGCAGAAATGTATAATTAAGAAAAGGTGCAATTAAAACAAAGTTCAGAAAAAGAAGACTCTTACAAGATCAAATTTGTAATTTTCCTGTTCTTTTCTCCTGTTTCAACAAATACAGCTACAGAGAATCATTGGGAAGGAAGATGACTTGAAAGCAGCTGGAGACGAAATTGTACTTCGGGTATGAAATAGAGATACATTTTCCTTACGAAAACATGGTTATGTTTCCCATGAACTTTGGGATTTTTTCAGAGTTTTTAGATAAGTATATAAGCCTAAGTATTAGTGTTTTAATTAAATGAAAGGGCATGATTTGTCAACTTCTTTCTAGCTGGGGAAGAAAAATATTTGTCATTTCTGAGCCTTCTGATGAAATGGATGCAACCAGTGTGTTTCATGACTCTGTATTCACTTGGTTGGTCGGTTTCCATGAGTCTCTCTTTCAAAGTAACTATCTTCTATTTATGAAAACCTCAGAAAGAACTCTGTATTGCCATACGAGAATAGAAGGCTTTCCAGACAGAAACTGATAGCTTAAGCTTACCTAAGTGCTGCTGTAGCAGTAATATCCGCTTATTCTGAGTTAGTTGGAAATGTGGTTATTGTCACTGAGTTGACAAAGGCAACTTATTTTAGTTAAGCCCACTTCCAGAAAGAGACAGCATAGATGCAGACCAGAAGAAGCAATCCTAGACTATGATCATCCAGCTGGGAAAGAAGTTTCACTGTTTTGCAGACCACTAGCAAATGGTAAATATATCTCATCAATGAATGGGACAGGTAAATTCCTTTTCTCTTCTATGGTTCCCCTGAATCCAGCCACCTGCAACCTCCCTTATTTTCAGGCAGAGTCTTTTCTTGAGTCTGTAGTCAGCACGGACACAAGACGTTCTGTAGGCTGGGTGATGTTGAGTGAGACTCAAAACACAGTGGGGGAATCCTGAGCATACTGAAACACCTCAGAAGAAGCTGATGAACCATGTAACAGCTGATGGGACAAGCAAAAATTGCCTCAAGTTGCACCAGGGGAGGTTTAGATTGGATATTAGGAAAAAAGTTCTCACTGAAAGTGGTCAAGCACTGGAACAGGCTGCCCAGGGAAATGGTGGAATCCCCATCCCTGAAAGTGTCTAAAACACATGTGAATGTGGTGCACAGAGGCATATTTTATTTTACTTGGCAGTACTGGGTTAATGGTTGGAATTGATAATGTTAGAGATCTTCTCCAATCTAAATTATTCTATGATTCTAAAGAAGGGGAGAGTACAGCTGGATCGTCTCCATCTATTGCTAAAAGATGATGCTTACATCAGCAACTTGCTTTCAGCTGTAAACTTTCAGTTTACACTGGGCATGAGGCAGCGGCTGCTCGTGTTGGAAGCATTCAGTAAGGAATTTATACAGGGCTCTGCATTGTAAATCATGCATCAGCAGTTTCTACAAAGAGTTGCTCATGTTCTTTATTTTTTCACATTCCTGAGGAAAAAGTGGAAGTGGCTATTGCTGACACCCTTAAAATTTATTAGGCATAAACTGTCTTCTGATTCACGAAAGTTTTTGTCCCTCAGTGTATATTCAAAGTTCAGTTAAAAAATGTTTGATTGACAAGCAACCATCTTCTTTCTTGAATCTTTTCATCAGTCACCAGATTAAAATAGCTAGGATTAATAGAGTTGTCTGCTCCTCAAAACCTATTTCAATTGAGACTTAACTGCCATGACAGTGAAAGAAAAAGATCTTTATTCTGCATGAATGCACAGCTATAGTATAAAATTTCCAGAGAAACTTAGATACAGTTGGACAGATTAGTTATAAACACATAAGCTTATTGTGAGCTAATTAAATACCTGAGCCGGAATGTCTCTATTTTGTTTTTGTCTTTCCTCAAAATTTGTCCTTAGAGTTCTCCATTGAGAAAAATCTGAATTTATTGTAACCGGAAACTGTTATTTAATACAGTTTCTTAGAAGATTATAAATGGAATTCTAGTATGAAAGAAGAATTAAATAGCTTTGGAGAATACAGCTAATTTGAAATTATTCTGGTCTCTAGATTTCTACTTGGCAAAATCCAAATTATTACATTTCTCTTAATTTTTATTTACCTTCCTGTCTCGGTTTCTCACCAAAGAAATTTATTATCTTTGTAAGCAGTGAATCTGACTATACTGTCGTTGGATATGTTTTTATCCTTTATTTTTTACAATTATGGCACTCATAGTTAATGTCTTTAAATAAAACAGATGAAGCATGAAATTAGGGGGTTTAAGTTGACTATGGTTTTTGAAAGTTGAGATACTGCAAAAGTATTTTGGTGTTTGGAATGGTTCTTTATTTCCACAACACTTTCTCAATTTGCATATGAGTTTGCTGTTTTTTCAGAGTAAACCCAGTCTCTGATACCAGATGGCAAATATCACCAACCTAGGAAAATATAGTTTAAATGGTAGTCTGCAGCTTTGTTTAACCAGGAGGTATATCCAGGTGTGTTCCCTGTACAGTGTGTAGACAAAGGTCCCAGTCATGTATTTACTTTATGGTGATACCATTTAATACACATCAAATTACTATATAAGGAAAAGAAAAATCAATTTGCTGTTCTCCCAGGGTGCTTGTATCTCTGCCTTTTTACACACACTTTGACTTACATGCCTAAAACTAAAATTTTCACCACTTAGTAGTGAATGGGAATACAGTAGAATTGGTTATCCAGATACATATATTTCAATTGAGGGCTTTTCTTTTTCCAATGCAATAATTGATGTTGGAAGAAAAGCAAAAAAAAATCTGCCTTAACTGCCTTTAAAAGTCTTAATTGGCTCCGTCCTTTGGGAAGTTCCATGCTGAATTTTGCAGAGCAGGCAATCTGGCAGTCTCATCGGAGAGGTGCACACGGTGAAGGAGAGCTGCAGGCAGATTTAAAACACTGGAGCCTGGTTCTTTCTTATCAGACTGGAGAAAATGGTGCAGAATTCAATAGAGGCAGTGACTGCCTCAGCTCAACCAACCTCCCCATAGGCCAGAGGAAATGCTCCTTCTGGCTTCCTGGCTGAACTGTTCTTCATAAGGAACATCCAGCTGAACACATGACCATGGTTCATGGAAGAGGAGAGCCAAACTCCTAGCCTGGAAGTGATCTAGATTGCAGTAGGAAAGTGCATGAACTAGAAGGTTTGGGTTATTTTGAAAAGGTGTTGCCTGGTGAACAGCACCTGTTGTTTTTGTATTACTGCCCTGAGTTCCTTAAAAGGATACTCTTAACAATGTAAGGTGCTCTAGTGTCCTGGCCATGCAAACAGTGCTAATGGTGGCAAATATCTACTGGACAGACCAGCTGTCTAGATCAGGGACTTTGCTCTCAGGCCCTTCAATTTAGATTAATGAGTTATCAAGTACTTTCAATACCTCTCATTTAGTATGCTTTATGTAATGGGTAAACTTACAAATTACTTTTTTCTACTATTAGAAAAAGAAGGACAATACAGAGCATTCTATAAATGTTCTTGAAATTAAATTAGTGTTATGAAATAAGTGCATTGTCTCATTTCCAAATGATTAAAGATATGCTTCTGGATTCCCTAGTGAATACATTTTCATACAAATTGTGAAAAGAATGATTGAGGATTTTTTTTTTTAACATTTAACTAGTAGTTGGGGACACAGCTACTCATCTCTTTTAAACAGAAAACATATGAACTAAAATTGAGTCTGAATGTATGCAGTGTACTTTTAGACTCACACATGAGCAATTTCCTATTATTTGAGTGTAAGTTGGTTTAGCCTGCCTATTTTTTCCTGTGGTTCTAAAAGAAGTAAGTGACGTTAGTCATTCACACATTTCTCTCTGCTTACCTGGTCAAGACAAGGTTTTACACTTGGACCTTCAGACACTGCAGAATTGTGATGCATCTCCTCAACCACAGGAACTGTGAAGGTCATCATAACTTGCCCTTCTGCTCCCTAGGATCTCTAACTGGTTTAAAGTTTTTTACCCAGTGCTTCTAAGTCTGCATAGCCCAATATAACTAAAGGCTTCCTAAAAGTGAAGGAAGATGGTGGTTGGGAGCTATGCTCTTCTAGTGCAGCAGTACTATGTAACAGCAGTGCAACACATCAAATTTTACAAGAATCTAGTCCAAGACTAAAATTAATGTCCCTCCCCAAAGAGTCTGTCATTAATCTTGTAACCTGTCAGTTCAGATGGAATGCACATTTTTTCTTGACCTATCTTCTCCAACATAAATATGTGTTTTGTGTCAGCAATTTAACATTGAATTCTGTTGAAAAGCTTTTAGATACTTTAAACCAAGAAGCAGTGTGATGTTGTGCTTTAAAGAAAGCTCTCCAGACAGATAAACCCCCTAAAGAACCAAACTGACACCAAAATACTAGGCTATTAAAAAAAGTGCTGGGTCATTTTTTACCTCATGGACAAGGGAATTATTTTATTTTTCCATATGGTCTGATTGCATTGTAACCTCAAGAGAGAGAAAGAAGCGTATTTGAACAGGGTCTGGCTGGGGAGTTAGTGACAGGCCACCTGAGCCATTTTCAGCGCTGAGAGCAAGAGGGTTAGCACACGCTGAGGAGGGATGTGCTCAGCCTTCAAGGCTAAGTCTGCCTTGATCACAAGAGTGGGCTTCAAGCACATCACACCTCCCGAGGGGGTCCTCATAATGGAATCTCTTGTTCTGGTGAAAAGTTGTATTTTTAAAGTATGCCACAAGGGAGAGGCAGGGCCTGAGTTCTTCTGAGGAGCTGGCCCCAGCTGTGTGTGTCGGAGCTGCTTTCCTGGTCTGCCAGCAGGGCATGGGTCAGGCAGCCTCGGGCTTTGCAGTGCATCAGTGCCATTCCCCGACCGCTTGGCACAGGCAACCTGCTCGCAACAAGACACGTTTCAACCTGTTTCTATTTGGGGCTTCAAGTATCTCCTACAGCATGTGCTCCCAGATTAGTTTTAGCCTCACTGGCTGGAAACCATTTTTATTCTGCACCTCCTTATGAATTGATGCGGAACTGTGGATGATGCATTGTAACCTGTGGATGTCCATGACATTACATGTTCTTCATTACTAAAGGGCCTAAGTGTACCACAATCATAGCAGTGATTCCATGGTATTAGTTGTCATTAAGAAAACAACTGATCCTCCCAGTAATAGGAATTACAGGTGTTACTGAATGCTGTTTCTTGTTTAGATGTTCTGTCAGACTTTTCAAATTTTGTCTGTTATAGCCTCTGTAGAATAATCTGTGCACATTTCAGCCCTTCTGCATCAGGCCTGCGGTATTCTGGAATCCTATCTAGTAAAAACGTGCATTGCAAAACATGAAAAAACTTCAGTAGGGATTTACATTGGGATGAAAGTTGATTCATCATAAAACACATAGTTTCATTCTCAGGTCCACTTGAGACTGTCTGCCAAAAAGTACTGCTTTTGGGGATCTGGATCTCCTGGTCCCACTAGCTGGCCTGCTTACAGTTCTTATGACTGAATGTAACTGTTAGGATTAATTTTATAATGGACACATCTTTTAAAACTTCTTACCAGAACTGAGTTGTAGGATGTATCCCAGCATCTGGGAGACTATCAGAATGACAGAAACCTTGAATTCCCTTTATCAGGGTGTGAAGCTAGGCTGGGATGGAAGTCTGGCATGGTGAATTGATTGAGCTAGCAGCTTAAAAATGAAGAGGTTTTCAGAGAAGTGGACTCAGAAAAATTTGAAAAGATTTAGCCATTCTTCCATCTGCTCACTCTCCTGTCTTAGCTAAAAAAAAAAAAAATTCAAATCAAAATATGTATAATTTATACAATTTCTAGTGAAATAAAATGTTGCACAGCGAATACCATCTCTCAGGAAGGAAGCAAAAGAACAGGAAACGAATTGCAGATTTTAATCATGATGAATGCTTTCCAGTCATGCCTCAGGCAAATTCTGCAAGGAAAGGTGGTAAGAATCTAGAGACAGTAAGTCTATTAACATTTCAGATGAGTTTTGAAAATCAGTTAGGTACATTATTCTGAAAATCCCATCTCACTGTGCGATAAGTTTCTTCTCGGTGCCACTTGTTGGTACTTGCTGCAGTATCAGGTCCTCAATGTCAAAAGCTCAGTGGGGAGCTACAGGATTAGGTAGGTCTTTGCCCATGACTCAGTGTTTGCAGCATCAGGCCTCTTATGTTAACAGCCTGTGTAATGTAATAAGGAAATAACTTGTGTTATCTGATCTTGCTTAAAAAGGAATAATTGCATAATTCAGCAGTTCATGATACTTTTAAAAAGTGTAGGAGGCGTTAACATTACTCTAGGAAAATTAGCCTATGTTTGTAATATGTGCACACATGTTCATTAGTTCACAGACTTGTGTGGCATCAGGTTGTGTGGTCTTCGGGATTCTTTGTCTGAACCAATGGACCCTAGAACATGTCTGAGTTCCCCAGTTGTGATACATGTCTCTGCCCTATCCTGTGTTTGTATCAAGATGAAATTCAGACCACTGGGATCCTGTTTCCACTCTGTGCCTTAGCTTTCTGTAAAATGCACTGATCAAAAGGGTTCTATGGTGCATCATCCCAGGGCCTGAAGCAGCCAGATACACCAGAATACAAACTTTCACTCAGTTGAGATAGTGATTCAAATCTACCAGTCTGGTCTGCTTTACAGCCTGGGATTGGGTTACCATTTCATTCTGATTGCCAAGAGAGACATTCCAGGTGTAAGTTTTTCTTTTACCCAAGCTCACAAGGGCGAGGTGTTGGAAATATTAATAGAATTCTCATTATCTTCTAACAAGGATTTGTCATGTCGGTACTAATTTATACAGATCAGCAGCAAAAGCTCCTAATGATTCTGTGGACAAAAAGGAATTATGTACTAACATGTACTTTAATTTAATAGCATTAACTCTAGGAAAAGCAATTTTTAAAAATTTTACCCTTAAGGTGTATTCTCTGTGGTCTCCTATTGCATTTTATGCTTTAAAGAAATGCACTGTTTTGTAGTTTTTAAATATATTTAACTCTCACTAACATAGTGTTTGGACATCTGCCAGTTTCACTGTGGAATTTCAACTGATAAAGAAGGTAGCCAGCAAGTAGGTGCATATTTGTTATAAATCCTGGGATAGGCTTTGTCATCTTAGATAAGATGAGGTAGGTATTGTTTGTATGCCTTCTTCTAGCTTTAACTAGAGAAACGTTAATAGAAGGAAAAAACTTTTACTGTCACAGACTTAGTTTTGAAATGGTTATTTTAAACCTCATTTTTCTTGGTTTTTTTCAATACAACACTGATTGTAATATGGAGTTATTAAATTAGAAGCATTAAATTGTGTAATCATGAATTCAATTTTTAAAATCACATTAGCAAATTTATTCCTTGCATTTTTCAAGTCTCCTTTAAACATATAAGCAAAACCCACAAAAAGCAGATTACAATCTAGCTGCAGTGAGGGATATGTGGATTCTTCTCTGTTTTCTTTTTAGAAAACTTTGCATTCTGATATAAATAGTTTGGGTTTGAATTTCAAATAAGCATACATGAATGTTTGACTTCTGGCTTTCAAAAAAAGTATATACCAATGTTTATGCATCAGTCTTCACAGTAATCTGAAGTGTTTAAACTTCAGAAGGATGGATCTTGTGGGTATTTAAATATTCTTTGCCTGCAATTAAATGATAAAAGTTCAGTAAGTACAGTTTGCATATGGCTTGAAAAGTGTTTTTTCCTAGATTCACTCATACATAACTCATATCACTGGCATTTGGTGAACTGTAGCTTGTAGTAGGAATGAGAAATGTTACTGCTTGAACTATAAAATAACTGTGTCATGTATGCAGTAAGCATGAAACATGGGGGGCTAAGGGAACTTGTTATTGACGATGCTGAAAGCTAAATAACCATTAGTATTAAATCTTATGAATAGACTCTTGTCTTTCATCTTACCTCTTCAACCAGATAAAAGACACAGAGGCTATTTAGATGTCATAAGAATAGTTTGCTGAAATCCCTACAGACTTAAAAAAAATTTCTCTCTTCATGTTGCTTAGTATTTTGTTGTGTTCAAAGAAATGCCAGTATGCTGGTGCTGAAAGAAGAATAGAGCAGAAATCCAGCATTATGTGTGGGTTTAGGCTTGTTAAAGATTGAGTTGAAATAGTGTGTATCTCTTCTCTGCAGAGATTTCTTCTTCAGATTTTAAAAATATTTATTGAAAAGTCACTAACCCTGAACATTTCCAAGAAACCTTGTAAGACCATATTATAATAGAGCATTGTCAGTGTTGGTATTTTCCTAGCTTCATGCCTTAGACTATTATGAATGTTTTTAAATGGCTGTAACACATTAGAAATACTTAACTAAAAACTTTCTTACAGATATTAACTTTATTTAAGCCTTCTATTCACCTGAGCATAAAGGTTCTTTAAGATCTAACTTGCAACCTTCTCCATTTTAATAATAAATACAATAAAATATTGTAATAAAATGCACTCATGGTGGTTGGAAATCGTTATCTTTCATACAGAGTATTTAGAAGCAGAATTTATAATACACACTGTTAGCAGTTAATGTGAGATAATTGTTCAACTCTTAAAGCCTGTGTGATAGCTTTGGGAACAGTAATTAAATCTCAAGTATCTCTTGGGAAATTCTAGTTCAAATAAATAGTTTTAGGTTCATGGGGAACGTTAATGATCATGCAATGCATAACAATCATGCAGTTTCTTTGTTTTATAGGAAACAGGACTGGACGGCTGTGGTGTGAATACTGTGTTGCTGGTACATTTCTTTGGGAAACAAGGAAAGGAAAAACTTCGCTTTTCCGAGTTTTTCAGGTATTTTTTCAGCTAGGCAAGCCCAAGAGGAGCCAGTCTTGTTCCTACCGCTTGTGCTTTACCCCAACTCTGGCACTGAGCTGATGCAGAAATTGAGCAATGAAGTGGAGATTATTCATGATGTTGCATGATTGAATTCCCCATTTAGCTCCTAGAGTCTGGTGTCTGCAGGAGCTGAGCACTGTGATAACTCCTAGCAGCAGTGGGACAGGAGGGTTGACACTCCCATTCTTGGCAGCTATGTGGTGGCATACCTTAAAACAGTGTGATTCATGAGTATTTTTTGGGATCAAATCACAAAAAAAGTGATTCTAATCAATTAAAATTTATTTTCTGAGCTGTCTCCTTTCCCATTATAGTCGTCATGGTAAGCTACAGGCAACTTCTCTGCTTGCTTCAAATTCCAGCTTCTGTTGAAATTTTCCCAGTGTCGTTTGCTCTACCCTTTGAACTACTTTTGCAATGGGACTGTGCAGATACCTGTTTGAATCTTGGTACACATATTGTAGCACGGCATCAAGAGAAGCTTATCTATGTCAGTAAGATCTTTTCCACAAAAATAATCAGTTATTTACAGTCTGCAAAAATAAAGTAGAATAGTATGTTTTGCTTCAGTTTGTATTCAGAAGAGAATGTGTGGCAGCCCTCTTAAAAATGAATGTTTTTGCATTCAGTAGACTAAAAAGTGTTTGGCTCCGGTGACTCTGGTACATACCAGTCTTCAAATAAACAACCTTTCCCTTTTGAAGACCTCAGCTCAATAGGAATCTAAATGAGTAAAATAAGTTTAAGATGTCTCCAGCTCCCTTTTCTATAAATACCACAGATCCTCTCAATGAAACAAAAGGCAGAGAGCACCAGTAAAAGGTTGTGTTTGCATATACAGTGTAAACTGAAAAGCCTCGGGTTTTAGATAAAATCCTACATTGACCCAATGAGGCATGACATTGATGAAACTATGTACCTTGTACATTCAGAACGCATAGGTTAAAGACCTTTGCCTGCCACACAGATAGAGGCCTGTAATCAAAATCAAACTCCCACATCTTGCTCTTAAAATTTGTGGGATAAGTGTAAGGTTTAATGCAGGTAATTTTTCAACAGTGGCAGTTATGTTTCGTAGGGCTGGAATGTGCCTCTTTATCATTGCATAGACACTCCATCTCAGCTGCAGCATGACAGTGGAGTTTGTTTAACACGCAGAAAGGTGAATAAAAGGATCGCTGTCTTTTTAACCTCTGCAAGGATATCACCTTTCACATGATTTTATTTGCAAGTAAATCAAGCACATCATTTCTGGGTTCTATTGTTCAGAGAAAATGTGATTTCTATCTGATGGCCTCTCATAACACTTTACCTTCTGCAGGAAGCTATTGTTGGCTGTTTGATCAAAGTGCCACACTGTTTTTACAAGAGATGACTGATGAGCTGTACAGACATAGATCATTGTCAAAAGCAGAAAATAATGATGGTAAATGCTTTTATCATTTTCCAGGTTCTTGCCTAGAAAGCTTTTCCATTGATCAGTGTAGTACCTAGTAGAAAATAGACGTGATTATGTTTGATTAGGATGCACTAAAACTTGTCACATTAGTTAAATACACAAATATTGCTATGCTGCAGAGTCCTTAAAACTATAAAAAAAAAAAAAAAAAAAAAAAAAAACCAAAAGCACCTAAAAGAAAAAAAAAGAAAAACCACAAAAAATATAAGAAGAATCCCCCCAAAAAACCGGGAATGCTTTCATTCTGAAATTTCACTGTACTTATTTGGGAATTCTGAAAGCTGAGACCACTGTTCTCATCTCATTACTTACTTATATTTTCCTCATGCCCCTTCTTTTCAGTTTGTCTGGCATCAAAAAATCCTTTTGTAAGTGTGCAACCATCTGTATCTACATGTACAGCAGCATTGCCCAAGCCTTTTAGCCCACAGTCCAAACATTTTAAAAATGTCAGACAGCCACAGCCGATACACCAGGGTAATTAATTTGCCCTGTTCTCCTTTCTTCACATTCAGATGGTGCAAAGAAAATGGAAACTGTCTTCATCTCTTGGGGCAATGTGAGGCTTATGTAAACCAGTTCTTGTGCCTCTTTTCCTACTGCCCTGAACACAGGAGGCACACAGAGAATAGGAAGGGAAAATGATCAGGCATTTGTCTCCAGCTGGTGCTTGCTTCTTGAGAAATTACAGGTATTGATACTCACATGGACAATCCTCAGGCAGTGTTTCATCAAATGTAAAGGTACTTTCAGAAATCTTCAGGCTTCTTGAGGTGGGACTCAGGGAAAGCATATTCAGCTCCAGACTGTTAGATGACTTCTTATTAGTTGTATTGTCCTTAACATAAAGACATTTTAGTAATTATTAATAAGAATTTACGATTTCAAAAGCAAATGTTTCACTGGCAAATGTTAGGAAATATAAATTTCTGGAGTATATTTATGTATATCACTACTAAAGGTGTGGCCTCTTAGTCAAATATAGCTGGAGCAGTATCCTCCTGTAACATTTGCAGAAAATACAGAAGAATATGCAGTAAGCCTAAAATCACATAGCAAAATGGGTACATTTAATACAGGAAGCCATCTTCTCAAAAGATCTGAAGAAGTTTCTGTTTCAGATGACACTCAGTTTTAAACTTCAACAATAATGTCATCTTCTAATACCAGTTCCTGTCTTAGAGAATGTCCCCAGAATTTAAGGCTTTTTTATTCTTTTTGTGTGGATTTCTCCTGGGTTTTAATACAGAAATAATTCTTTGGTCTTTTCCTTCCAAAAAAATACAACTTGTGCTTTAATTTCCAACTATATCAAATATACTATCTTTTATTCTGAGTAAAAAACTATTTAGTTTTCCAGTTATAGGAAATATTTCTTCCTGACAGACACTGGGGTTTTTATCCCCTGAAAAAAGTCTCTTACTGATCTTGTTTAAGTATGTCTAATCCCAAATAAAAGAGGAGACAGTATTTCACTCCCTAAACAGTTTACGACTTCTGTGATTTTTTTCTCTAATCTGTCCCCAAGCAAGCTTAAATCTCTCACATTCTCCTTGAAGGAAAAAGGAAAGTGCAGAGAGTATGGAAAGGATATTCAAAAAACTCTCTGATTGTTGTATTTTTTCTGGGATGTCTTACAAAAAAAGTACTTCCCAGTATGGTTAAATGATGGGCATCTTTTAATCATATGAGGAAAATTAACATTTCAATCCAGTTTATATAATTTTCTTACCTGATTTCTTGCTTCCAAACTTTTCATCAGTTAATAGAATTTTGTACCAGAAATATTCTTTCATTATGGTTCTTTTTTAGTTTCCACTTTAGATTAAAGGTGACAAATTGTGTAACCACACACACATCATGCCTTTTCCCTATCAATCCTGTTTCTTTCCTTCAGTGTTTTGAATACCTTCATACATTTTATTTGGAACCTTTCATTTAAGAAGGCAGAATGATCCAGGCTGGACTCCCCTACTAGTGCTGACACTTCTGGGGGCTGTGGTGTGTGTATGCCAATGTATGGACACAGGATCCCTTTCATGTATCATCATCAGCCAGCATGCCGTGCTTCTGCTGTGATGGCAGCTTGTTCATTTTCAGTGGTTTTCATCAGGGGATTTGGAATTGCTTTGCAGAAATAGAGTATGATTGCCTCCTTATTTGTCTCTGTTCCTACACTTTTATCTATGTGTGTGCGTATAGAGAGAGCCATCATACATAAGATTACATCAGTTACAGCCAAGATCAGGCAGTGAGGAAGAGAAGAACAGCAACAAATTCTGGCTTCATATTCCTGTCATACTCAATCTGAATATTTCCCAAATGCTTACTAAAGAGCTTGAGAAAAATATTTGTCTTCCTTTCCTGTGACCTTGGCAAAAGAGTAGCTTGGTTAGTTTCTACAGAACACTTAAAAATCAAAGTGAGTTGTTGTGTTTGGAAATGCTAAGGACAGTAAATCAAAGAGGGTTTTGCTTGCAATTCTGAAAATGGTGAGATTGATTAACTGTCTTAATGCTTGCAAACCTGAATTTACAAGCACAGATCTAAACGTTCACTAAAG
The DNA here is from genome assembly GCA_018697195.1 of Certhia americana. Classification (NCBI taxonomy): domain Eukaryota; kingdom Metazoa; phylum Chordata; class Aves; order Passeriformes; family Certhiidae; genus Certhia; species Certhia americana. The sequence continues at coordinate 44,664,749 of CM031857.1, read as the reverse complement.
GTTAATGGTCAATCCTTTATTAGATTTTCTGTATGCTAGTTTGAAAGTCAGATTGCAAAAAGGCAACCTGCAGCTGGTTTGCCTCAGTCTTTTGTTGCAGAGAGGGCTATCAATTCTTCAGAAGGGCTTTGGTGTCCAAAGAGGAGCCAAAGCATGGTACAAATGCTGGGGTGGTGTATCCACCACTATCTTTGTTGTTAGATTCCCTTCCTATGAATCAGTGCGACAGGTCAGTTCTGTATTAAGTGTGTTAAAGCTCTTCACAGACAGTTCAGGTCAAGAGGTGGAAAAAAAACTTTCCCTAACATTTCCTTTAGTGTTCCAATCTACTTCTTTGTGTGCCATAAAGAATACAATGCTGGCACTTCTCTGCTTGGAGGGGGAATATCTGCATTCCTGAGGTCTCCCCTCTTTTATTTCTGTTTGTGGTGGATTAACAAAAAAAAGCTGAGTTGCCAAAAGCCTTGGGAGACTCCCTGTTTCTATAGTAGAGCCCATTACAAAATGAGGAATAAATCCTGATAAGGTTTCTGGATGCTGTTGTAACATGATAACGAATTTGGCCATTGGCCTTCAACGTGGGTGTTTTAGAGTGTGGATAAAGTGGGCTGTCTTAAAGAAAGTGCTCTCTGTTCCTAGCCTTTTCCCCATCTTACAAATTCATGGTTTATCTCTCGTTTTTGTTACTTGGAAACTTAGAGCTTTCTTTTATTTTCAACCTACTATAGCACAAGAGTATTCCCAGTGTATTCATTTTTCAATTGTAGAGTGTATCTACAATCAGAATCCTATTCCTGTGCTTGAATTCTGACTCCCTACAAAGTCCCCAGCCAAGATCCCACTGACTTTGGGAGAGCAGGAATTTCATTCCTGTGCTTGTTTTTCCTAGTATCTGGATACATTTTGAGGACTTCACAGCTGAAACCCATTGCATTGTGATCCAGAAGATACAAAAGCAAGTATCCCTAGTGGTGTCTTGACATTTATGTATCAAGTTTTACTTCCTAACCAGAAAGTTATTTTTAATAACTTTTAATAACTTTCACTTAAAAAACCTCATTAGGATTTTTAACTCTCACATCTGGGAATAAGAGTGACCTAGAATGCTGATGCGATGATTCATAGTATTTTAATTTTTGTAATATGGGAAACTATCACATAAATTTTAAATTGCACATTTCAGCTGCTACTCCAAGTAGGATTTGATATGGCAGGAAGTCTTCCCACTCTGGCTTGCCAGGAGCAAGCCTACAAGTTGAATTGAACTTCAGTTAGAGGAGGGTGCAGAAGCAGGAACACACTGAAAATGCCGCAGCCAAACCCTTCAGGGGCAGTCTGCTCTGGCTTTGCTGCCCCTTTCAGCAGGCTGATGTGTGCAGCCTGGTGGGCTCTTTCCTCATCATGGAGGAATGATTGATCTTTCAGGTTTTCTGCCTTTATTGAGTGTGGCTGGAGGGCAGGTCACCAAGGCTTGGCTGCTTAAGGACATGCAATATTCAGAGAAGGTGAAAGAATCAGTTTCCATGTCTGTGGCTAGCAACCAATAAAGCCAATGGCTGAGAGCTTGCTCCCCAAAATAAATGGCTCAAGTATCAAGACCTTAACTCTGTTGCAAAATACGTCCACCTTTCATACATAAAAATCCAAGAAAATAAAACACATATTGTCTCATTTCCCTGCATCCAAGTTTTAGGCCTATGCCTGTAAGTGACCTCATTTTTAGCAACTTCTCCTCCAGACCAGACATTACATGAGTTAGAAACTACAGTCAAAGAAATTGCTCTGCAGTTTTGGCTGTGCCTTCCAGCCAACTACAAACCACACATTCCAGATACCTTCTCCTCCTTACCTGTGATGCCCACTCTCAAAATGCAGCCAAGTGGCCCTACTCAGTCTCTGCTGGGCTGACTCCATGCCTGGTCTGCATGCCAGGTCCATGCTGTTCTCACCCTCTGCACCTCAACCTCCCTTCCCTAGACCTGGGGAGACTCTTGGGGGCTGTGGGTGCAGCAGGGCTGCTTGTGCCAGCCCATGGAGCCCGTCTCCCTGGCACACACTGGCTGTGGTGCTGGCCAGAGGCTGCGGTCTCCTTGTGAGTTACAAAGACAGGAGCTAGGCCAAAAAACAGAAGAGTGGTTTGCAAGCTGTGCAAGGCAGCTCTTGCCACTCTGCAAGACAAAGTCTGTGACTGGCTGCCCAGTCACACTGGTTGCACTGCCTAGTCCTTTCGTGTTTCACCCACTTCTGAGAGCGAGAGCTGGGGGAATTGAAAGTGTCAGGTCTTAAGGTGGGCTGTGGAGGAACACTTCAGTGTTTGGCTAGAATCCCCTTCACTAGACCAGAAAAAAGCTCATATGAAATGTGACAGCATTTTGTACCCCTCCTCAGTATTATCCTAATTCAGTCCTAGCCTGAAACTTAAATTCACTTCCACTATCAGGCTTTCATTTACCTGCATGTCCTGAGCTGTAAAGCATTTGTTGGCCCTGTATTTGCATGTGCAGCTCTACCTGTTAGAGGGAAAAATACAGGAGAGAGCTCATGCTGCAATAGCAATCTTTAGCTAACCCCTTATAGACTTCACAGAGCTTCAAGCTACTAATTGTCCAAGTGATCTCATTAAAGAGCTAAAGATAGCTGTGTGGACTCAAATGCTGTAATTTCAAGGGAAAGAATTCAAACCCAGTGAGGCCAGGCAAACACTGATGAACAAATGAGCCTGTGCTGATACTGGCTACACAGACCCTTAGCTGTCCTCTACTCCAATTAATTGCTTTGTCCTAATATAAGAGTATTTCATTCCCTCCTGTCAATAATTTCTGCAACTAAATAAAGCAGGGTTCTTTAGAAATACGTAGGAGATTCTGGTGAGTACCACTGGTTTTAGCCTTTATTTAAAAATCACCTCTTGTTTTCGGATTGCCCCGTTTCTGAAGAAGAAAATGTCAGATGGATCATATGATATTGTCTATGTTAACTTTTTCAAAATTAATATTAGCCATGTAGACCAAACTGGGGAAACTTGAAGCTACAACTCACAATTACAGCACTGTGTCTGCAGGTTATTACTTGCTTCTTGTAATACACTTTTTTTTCTTTCCCGAAAGAATGGGTGTCTCCTAAAAACCTTGATGTTGACTCTTTCCTTTTTTCAGACAGCTCTCTTCTTACTTTCCCAAACCCCTGCAACATCTGTGCTCTTCTGAACTTGTGCAAGTCAATTGTAATCTTCTCTAATCTGTTCTCTAATGAGCACAGAACTGATTCGCCAAACCTCTGTATGTAGTTATAATCTTTGATACTTTCAGTCATCTCCTGCAGCAATGATTTCAAGTTACGTGATTATTATGGCCTCATCTTTTTAGGCACTTTGCAATTTTGTCATTCCTCTCATGTGTCAGGCCTTCAGTTACCATGTCCTTTCTTCATTCATTCATTCGTTCCGCTGCTGCCTTGCCGATTCTTTTCTCTCCTTTTCTGCGCATTTTCAAACACGGCGGTACCGAGCTGTGCGGTGCGTGCTGCTGGCAGCAGCCGCCTGTGCAGGCCGAGAGCGCGCCCTGCTGCTGTCCTCGTGGAAATGCAGCCCTGGGAGCGAGATTAAACCAGTGGGGGCACTTCAAACAACAATGTCGAAAGCGTTTGTGGCTCAGAGCTGGTGTCTGCTGCACTTAGTAGCTAGGTTGATAGTGGTGATACAGGGATGGAAGTATCAAGTGGTGGATAATATCTGTTTGCACTTAGATTCATGGAAAATCTGCAAACGGAAGTCCAAGAAATGGAATTCATAAAGTTTTCAAAGGGTTTGAGCGTCATGAGAAAAGAAGACTTTGCGGCATGGTTGCTATACTTCACTGATGAGGAAAACAATGAAATTTACTGGCAGAATGTGAAAGACAGAATCGAAGCAGGAGAGGTTGGTACCCAAAGTGTGCTTTGTTTTGCTTCTTCCTTTGTATACATACATTTTCATTTGAATGTGGTTATCCAATGAGGTAGCCAGTTGCCAAATGAATTATTGCAGCCCTTGAATTTTATGCAAGTAAGTGTATCAAGCCAATGATAACTGGCCAACTGAGAAAGACAAATATCAACAATGAGTAGGCAGTCACATCTAAATACTAATGACATAGAATAATTGGGATTTGGATGTATATTCATTACATATCATCTGAATTCTGTGATACTCTAGAACATCAGTTTGGAAGAATTCAAGACTTTTTGCAAGTTTACAAATAATCTGGAAGACTTTTCTATCGCCATGCAGATGTTTACTGTAGCAAATCGTCCTGTTAAGCGGGGTAAGTGCTGCACACCTTTCATACTTTTTTCTAAAGGAAAAGAATTTATTTTAATTATGGAATTAATGTAAATGAGTTATCCCAAAGTATCACAGTGCAGTCCAAAAATATTATACTGCTCTCTATTTGAACTTAGTTCTATTTCATGAAAAAATAATAATATAAAGTTTCCAAAATGTTTTCATTTAAGTGTTCTAATGTGCTGTCATGTGTGTATTAATCACAGCAGACTAAAGCATAATCATAAAATGGTTTGGGTGGGAAGGGACCTTTAAAGGTCATTTTTCCAAACCCTCTGCTATAGGCAGGGAACTCTGTCACTGGATCAGATTGCTCAAATCCCCACGCAACCAGACCTTGAACACTTTGAATGATGGGACAGCCACAACGATGTACAGTTTCTTCCTTTCTTCCAGTCTAAATCTACCCTTTTTTAGTCTGGAAGCATTTTGCTTGTCCTGTCACTACAGGCCTTGGTAAAAACTCGCTTTCTTATAAGCCCCCTTGATAATAGTAAAAGTCCACAATAAAGTCTGCCCTGAGGTATCTCTTCTCCACACTGGACAGCCCAGCTCTCTTGGTCTTTCTTCACTGAAGAGGTGCTCCATCCCAAAAATTATCACATAATGTTTATGGCCCTCCTCTGGACTCATTCCATGTCCTCCCTGTGCTGAGGAGGATGTGTTATGCAATTATGTCTGTCAAAAACAATGTCGTAAAGTGGGGTTTAAAATAAAGATTTTGAGGCGGGCAGTTGCTTCCTTCCCATGTAGGAAAAAGAGAAGCAATGCATCAAAAGTTTTATGGACATACAAATGCTTTTTGGTTTAATCCTGAGGTTGTTACTTAGTTGTTACTCTTGAAGGACAAGTCTCACAAATTGTTTCAAAATAACAACATAAAAAGTTCCTAAGGAAATGTAAGGAAGTATTAACATTCATTGAAATTAGTATTTGATGGGCTCACGTGAAAAAAGATGAGAGATGTGAGAAGACAGAAAGAGAAATACATATTCTTGAAAGGTAAATGTTTGGATGGGATTTGAACCAAAGAAAACTGAGGGATTTACATCTTGTGACTTTCATTGCTACTGTGTTTACGCACTGAACCCCACTGTAATCAAAAGCAGTCAGCTGCTGAGCAAACTCACGGATGTTACATGCCTGTATCTCTAATTCTCTCCTGGATCTGGATGAGTTCTTTGTCTTGCTGTTTGCATGTGTGTGTACATGTGTGTCTTCACACACATGTGAACATTTATCTAAAAATGAGACAGTCTTTTAGTACTTCCTTTTATTCTAGACTTCTTTTTCTTCTAAGTCTGCAACTCTCATCTTTTCCCTTTGATAAGGTGGCCCTTTTTTGAAGATTGTTTTATGCCCCACTGTTGTGGAAGATCTTTTCTTCATGTTATGTTCCAAGAAACTGGAGTGTCATGTCTGGATTTAGATTCAGCTTCAAGAGATGAAACAGTTACATCTTTTCAAAGACAAAATTAAGACTACTGTAAACATCCCATGTTTTATGTCTTTTCAAGTTGTGGTATATCCTTTTACAGAAGGATTTTCAACTTAATTCTATTTAAACCAACTGTGAAAAAATCAGCTACATTTATACAGGAATTGTTGAAAGAGGCAAAGATGAGAGCTATGTCAGGAAAGCTATTCCCTCTAGTAAGCTTCAGAACTAATCATATTTATAGCACAATTTGTAGAAAGCACTTGTTTATGAAAGCAGAACCATGTTAATATTGCATTTATGACTTCATTGGACAACTAGCTGTATTAATCTACAATACTGCTATACTTCAATAACCTCCAGTTCCTTTTTGAAATTGACACTTCCATGATGCCTTCAAAAATCATTCAAACCAATTCATATGTTGCAATTGTGCTTGCTATAATAAACAATAACCCTTTCACTCTTACAAGCTGCTGTTTTGCAGCAGCCCCACACACTTCGTCATCTTCCTTGAGCCAAAACTCTGAATTCTGTGCATCACAGGACCAAAAGTGGGGATAGTGGGCATTTCTGTACTGCACATGGTGGTGTAAAGAGAGGAAAAAAAAAGATCTGAAGATGAAAGTGCAACTCCAGAGAGATATGGCAGCTTTTTCTGCCACAAATCCTCAATATAGCTCTTCAACATCATTTAAGAGGAAGTAGCCAACTTCTCTCAAAACCAGAACTACAGGTATATAAAGCCATGTGCTATAAGCAGTGCATGATGGTCTGTGTTTCTGCAGAGTTCCTGTGGAGATTGTTAGTTGAGGTGGAGCATATTGTAACCTACTCTTCTCTGAGGAGAAGTGTTCTCTTATAGAATGAATTGTCATGAAACTGGCTGGAGATAAAATGGCAAGAGATAAATGGTATGAGAGGATAGCGAGGCAAATGTTTGCCATTCCTGTGAACAGGTAACAGCCAAAAGTATGTAAGTTTATCTATTTCTAGCAAAAATTATCACTCATACTGTTGCTTGAGAAGTAGTGCATTGCTAAAGCTTATAATAAAATTTTAAAAGATGCTGTTACAAAAGAAGAAGCCAGCTCAAGAACACATGAACTGAGGCTTCCTAATAGTTTACTAGTTTACACATCTCAAATTCTCCAGCTAGGATACCCAGTAATCATTGTAAATTGAACAAAATCCTGCTATTTAGAAGCTTTCCATTTTCTTTGCACGTTCAGTCACATGTGATGTAATATTGTGTCTTTATTAGCTGAGTTCAAGAGAGCAGTGAAGGTGGCAACAGGACAGGATCTGTCAGATAATGTTTTGGATACCATCTTCAAGATTTTTGATCTAGATGGAGATGACTGCCTCAGCCACAGCGAGTTTCTTGGAGTCCTGAGGAACCGAATTCATCGAGGCTTGAGGGTAACAAGCTGACATAATTGTTTGTAAATACCACAGATGACTGCTACAAATGTAAATGCGCTTGTAAATGCTTGTAGAAACACAGGTAAAGTTAATGAATAGAAAAAGATACATATTTTAAACTGGATAGTCCTTACTGCATATGAATCTGGGAGAAGTGCTGTCACTAAGAACTTGTTATTACACATCTGAACTATGGAAGCAGCAGCACAACATTATATATTGTATTTAGACAGTCTGGGAATAGCAGTCTTTTTTTGTGTAAATGCTAAACAGACTTTAACTTTATTAACAGGTACCGCAGCAGCAAGGCATTCAAGGTTTCTGGAAGTGTGTGAAAAAAGAAAGCATTAAAGAAGTCAAAGAACTGTGGAAGCAAACTGGGAAAAGTCCTTTTTAAAGCAGTCCATTTTTCTTTTGCTTAAGAGGTTTTTCTTTAGGGGAGTTTGTCTGTCCTGTTTACATAATAACTAAATCAAAAATGCTCTTTTTTAGCTATAGTTAAAGTTTAATTAACCCAGACTCTAATGCAGTAATTTTTTAATCGTTCCAGTGCAATCAGTTTGGTTTCCAGAACCAGTATCGCTTTTGACCTCTATACAGAAGTACTCTTATTCTGTGGAATAGTGTTGTTTAACTATATAAGTCTATGGGGTCTGACCCTGCACTGTAGGATATAGGACTGAATAATGGCCCCAGGCAGGAATGTCACATCAGTATGTTCTCCCGTTGAAGGAATGGACATCATCTCAGCCACTAACAACAGCTCTCCTTCTCCAGCAAGGGTAGAGGTCCACAAGCAAAATCACTTGTACAACACATTTTAAACCAAGTTATCCTAAATCAAAAAGGAAAATTAACACCTCATTATGGGGATCTGTTCACGTGCTGGTTCCTGGTGCTTGATTGCACCTGCTCCTGTATGGATGTCTGGTTTGTCTGCCTTCATGGTGTTAATATTAAACTGGAAATACAAGACTGATAGGCTTGATGCAGGGTTTACAATGGACAGGTTGTACATTGATCAGTGAGTGTTCATTGAGTGTCTCAGACCTCTTCCACATAGTATAAACGAGAAGAAAAAAATACTCATTTGGTCAAACACAGTAGTAGCTACAATTTGACTTGTGACTATTTTGCTTTAATTGTATTGCAGAAGATGAATGCGTAACAAGTAGTTGTTTTATCTTACTAAAGGTTGTGACAGGGAAACCTGAAGTGTCTCAGGAATTCATGGTTATAATAAGCCTTGATGAGGTAATATGTCCAATAAAAAACCAAATAAAAATGTTTATTAATCCAAATACAAAGTTAGGCTTAAAATCTTAACCATTATAAGGAGGAATAAATCTAACAAGACTAACACTTAGAAATTACAGATGAACATTTTTTAGCAATAACATAAGGTGCATCTCTGTGTACAGGTGTGCATGTTACATGTTTTGTCTTTCTTGCTATCTAAGGAGCCAATAGCTAGGTCCAGATCACTCTTCCTGGTTGGCTACAATATATAGGAGATGGACTTATCTGTAAAGCTGACAAGATTCTTCCTCTTTCCTCCTCTCAGTTGTCTTGACTTGTCTTGGCTGGGCTGAAAGCTGAATCTTTCAGGATAGGTTTGTGATAACAGAGATAATAGACTTAAAAAGTGGACTAGGGAAATGTCTTGAGAAAAATGACCAAGAAATCTCACCACTCAGTGAGGTGATACCTGTCGCACTACGACATGAAATGAACACACGCGCTCACTATGACTCTTTGCAAAGAAAGGAGGAAAGGAGGAAGTTTATTGTATGACTCTATACATACATACTATTTCAAAGGTGACCAGGGATTGGAGGGTGAAGTTGCCACCTCTCCAACCACATTGGTCAAACCAAGAGTCCAATAATTCTCGCTTCCTCTAGAAAGGAATGCAAAACAGTCATTGTTTACATGAAAGTGAGTGAGAACTCTACTACAAGAATGCAGAAACATCAGAAGGCTAAGAAAAACTTTCAAAGATCAGGGTGACAGATACCATCCATTTTTTTCGCATGACATTAGCTATGTTTGTCTCAAAGTTGTAAACAAGCTCAGCATTTTGGTGCTTGGTTGTCATTTCTTTGGATTTTGTGAGAAGAGGGGAAATTTCCATGATAGGTAAGTCATTGGGGCAGCTCTCACTCGGTGCAGGAAAAGGAGAGAATGCATTGGGAACCCTAAAGGTCCCACCTTAGGAATACTGATTACTGAGGATGTGTTTGATGTGTCAGTAGCTCTCACATTTGTGCTGAGGACAAGTTCCAGTGTCCGACCCTTGGCATAAAGATCTCTCCTAGGGAACACAGTGAGAGACCAGCAAAGCAACTCTTCCCTCACAGCCTCAGCTTGGAGCTTTAATCTAAAGTGTTAAAGACAAAATGCTTGTAGTCCTGTCATGGACATTCACCCAAAACAAGACCATCCTGTTGGCATGTCCTGAGACTGTCTGGATCAGGCACCAATGACCATCAAGGATCCCTTTTTCCCCAGGAAAAAAATCCAGATGAAATTAACTATATGGAAAGAATCCAAATGCAGTAAATGCCTCAGCCTTCTCCCCTCAGACTGAGCTCATGCAGTGCTATGTAGGCAGCAGGATAGCAGGTGACTGGTATACTTTGTGTGTTTGGAAATAGTTTGTTGCTTCTGGTGGTGGGAGCAAAGGTGGGGCAGTGGGACTGGTGCCACACCACCACAGCCAGCGGCACTTCACCGAATCATCAAAAAAATGACACTATTGATAAAGATCTTCTGGGGCACAAAAGTGTGTGTGTGTGTGCGCATTCACCCGAAGTGTGCTTTGTGCCAGCTCTGGCTTTAATGCAAGGCTGCCTTTTATTTGTTGCTGTTAATACCTTGGCAAATCATTCTTACTTTGGAGTTATTCCTTAACATTTTGTGCTGTGTGAAGTTAATAGGTTTAGAACGTTTTTTATTGCTTTTGTGGTTTCTTTTGTTTACTAATTATTACTTCCTTCTTACAAGCTGTTTGGATTTCTTTTGGAAAAATCAACTCATTTAGTTTTAGTGTATCTAGGAGTTTAAATCCTCAGTGCTCATTTCTGTCTGGGTTTGTGCAATCAGCAGTATCTGCTTTCAGGGATTTCAAGTTTTATTGTTCAGCAGAAGCTTTGGTGTAAAGTTCAGAGGAAATGCAAAGATATCTGCTTGGATTTTACACAAATTTTGTGTCTATAATGAAAAAAAAAAACAAAACCAGGTTGATTGGAAATTAAAATAGAGTTATGAATCATTTTCAGAAGTTATCCTGAAAGTGCAGCAAGGAAGGACTCCTTTAAAGACCAGGAATGACTTGTCCATCAGGTTTGAAGAATCAGATTCTGTGTTTAATTTGTAAGTTTATTGTTATTTGTCAACTAAAATGCTTTATAAAACAGTCTTAAAATAATTTCTCATTTTTAGTATCTTAGATTGAAAGAGATATTTATGTATTTAGATAAACCCTGGGTTTTAAGAAATTCATTATAGTTTAAGTGTTTGATGTTCTAGTTCCTTTTAGTCACAGTATGGTATTTGCAGCCTGTCTGTGAGCATTATTCGACACAATTTAGTTAAGGTTTATGCCAACTACGAATCTAAACATATAAATTGTGACTTGTTTTAACATTAGGAACTCTTCCTCTGAACAGAAATATATAGAAAAGCTAAATAAAATAGATTTTTTTATAAATCTACCACATTGCATCTGAATTTTATATGGAATAAAGATGAACACATTGCACATCACAAAAGTCTCAAAAATTGATATAACATATCAAAAAGGATACACAAAAGCAAGTGAAGTCACTTACAGCATTTAACTCCTTTACAGAATTTTAGTTGCTGCATCCCTGTAATAACACTTTTTACATTTCTTTGTTTGTTTACTTTAAGATAATGTCTAAGAACCATTTATTCTTCATTTCCAAAGGAAGCAAAGGCAAAAATGCAATGTGATACACTAGAAGTAATAGAAATGTCACTGTTATTTATGAACAGAAACACACAGACTCCAAATAAATTCATCAGAAAGCTGAAAAGGGGAATTTTTTAATTAACAAAATGGAGCACCTTATATAGGTACTTCCCCAAGTAAAAAGTGATTGGTGAATTGTAACACCACCTTCCCTATTGCCATTGGCTAAGTAAGAGAAACAATATATTCTATGTTATGGAAAACAAGGATGAAAAACACCACCTGTTGTTTTGCGAAAGAGTATCATTTGGAGAGTATGTTTACAGAATTTCTCTTGGGAAAGTGAGAAGCTTTGGAAAGAAAGGATCCTAACAGGCCTTCAGCTACGAAGTTTCAGAGACACAGAATTGTCAGCCCCACAATAGAAACTCGTTGGTTGTTTCTAGAAATTAATTCTACTGGTATTTCAGTTTGTACAAGGCTCTTTCTAAAAACAAAAGTCCCTTTGGATTCAAACCAAGTTGGCAGGTTTTAACAAAACAGGCAACAATGAGAAGTACATGTTCTGCAGAGAAGACAAACGACCAGGCCATGGCCTGTGGTTTCATGGTACTTTGCATATTCAGTGCATAGAACAAAAAAAGGATCACTGCCCTATAAAGGGCAAGAATGGGAACAACCCTGTTGCTTAGAGAAAGTATAAAATTCAGGTATATTGACCATACTTTGAGTAAAATGGAAAAATGGATTGATAAGTGTACATGAAAAGTTAAAAATGCAGTTTTCTTCTCATGCTAGAGTTCTCACAGAAGAGGGCAAGCATGCCTCATACCTTCATTTTTTAATTTTCATATAAAATAGTCACAGCTGGGTCAGGAAACTACTCCAATGCAGAAAAAAGACCTTCAGTCATTCTAAACAGAAAATACGTGCCCAAATGATGCTGTAGTCATTATTAGTGAGATACAAGTTGCTGCAACAAACAGCTCCTGTAATGTCGTTGGTCACAAGGGAGGCATGAAGATGAATGTGGCAGATGTAGACACACTCTTCTAGTGCCCAGCTGGCAACAGAAGCTTCTCCTACAGAAGCTGAAGATGTCATCCAACAAGAAGCTGAAAATCCTTTGCAGAACAGAAAACCAGAGAGATTTGAGCATGCACAAAATTAATCAGCAAACAAGTATGTGTCTTCACTCATTTATTTGAATGTTTCCTGTTTGCTTTGTTTATTAAACAATTCCTAGTTGATTCAATAATAAAAAAAATCATACAACATATGTGGAGACAGATTTCCCATTAGGCTGGTGTTGGCTCAGTTAATAATGTTTCCAGTTCATTAACTGGAGTGCCCTAGCACAGAGCTCTGCTTGCTGTCCTCTGCAGCCCGGCTGCTGCTCCTGCAAACCAGCATCATCACAGGGCACTGCTCCCACCTGCATGGGCTTAGCCACACACAGCACCTCGTGCCCTGAGAAGTATAAGGCCATGTTTTTCCTCACCTGTGTGCCCACTGTGAGTTTAGATTGGATACTAGGGAAAAATACTTCAGAGAAAAGGCTGTCAATTACTGGCATAGGCTGCCCAGGGAGGCAATTGTGTCACCACCCCTGGAGGTGTTGAAAAGTTGTGTAGGTGTGGCTCTTGGGGACATGGTTTAGTGGTGGTAGACGTGGCAGTGCTGGGTTAATGGCTGGACTTGATGACCTTAGAAGTCTTTTTAAAATGATTCTGGGATTCTCTTCTGCCTCTGGCAAAAGGCTGGCCAGCCTTTCCAGGCTGACCGAGTGGTGGAAGTAACATGGAGGGCATCAGGCTATGGGAGAATGGACACGACATCTTGCAGAACACCGTTTATCACGGGGTTTATGTTGGCCAGATTTCAGACACGCGAATGTGAAAAGCTGGGAGGAGGACTGTTCCATGGGGAATTCAGAGGAATGTGTGGGAGTTTTTCTCATGGGATTTCAGATGCAAGCTCACTGCTCTGAAACGGCTTTGAAAGGCCTGGCCTTTCTCTATGGGCTGCCAAGGGAGTGCAGAAGATGAGCCTCACTGGACTAAACCTATGCTTTTGAGAATGCCATGAGCACTCTCCTGGAGAAAGGAGTTCTACAGAGGCCTTCTACCACTATGTGTCAAGTGCAGTGCTTTAGGGGAAATTTGTCAGTTTTAATGTAAGCCCATGGAGCAACTGATAGCTCTAAATCACTCCAAAGAAAACCAATTGTTTTAATTCAAGACTTTTCTATAAAGTGTTTTAAAATTTTCTTTGTTTTTCAAGATACAGATTTTTTTTTAAATGTGGCCTCTTACTGTGTTTTAAACTACTTTGAAATTTACACTATTGGAATGTTACCGAAACATTACTGAAAACATTTGTGTGCATTACTTAAATAATGCAGAGAAGGTAATTCCTAGAGCAATGGCAGATGAGTCACTGGGTAGAAGATTACATTTGCTATTGAAAAGAAAGAATATCAAAACGTGATGCTTTAGTACTAATCTTTAGAAAAAGGGACTAAGTAAATGATAAGTCCCAAAGTTAAAAGAAGCAATGTTACTAGAAGAAACAGAAAGCTATTAGAATAAATTAAAAATTTAGGAAGCATGTATATTATGGAACAAAAGGATGCAAGGTAAGCAAGGACTAAACAAATACTGCTAAAACTAGGGGGGTTTAATGCTGTTTGACCAAAAACGCATCCTCACAATTCATAAATTTGATCCAATGCAAACAAGTTCTACTTATCACTGGTAGCTGGTGTGTACAAGATTACATGATCTGTACTGGAATGTAAAAAAACAAATACTTTACATAATCTCAGTTGGTTTTATGTATGCATCATAAATGCAAAGCCTCAAAAAAACCTGATTTGTCTCACACTACAAGGAATAAATAAGACAAATTGTGATTTTGCGTCAGTCTCCATCTAAGAGGTTGGGTTGCTTCTGCCTGGGATTGCATGCTCCTGGAATTTAGGATGAGCAACTTATAGAAGGAAGAAATACAGAAGCAAAATAGAGATGAAATTGTTGTAGCTTATAAGCTCTAAATAGTAAAGAGAGAAACTCTTGAGTAACAGGAGTGTTTGCAGTGCCTTGCTCTGGGACTGACAAACAAGGCTGCAATAGACCATAGCTGGTGCTGAGGCTGCAAAGGGAAATGTTTAACTTCTCCTACACATTTTTTAATGTAGCTAAAGCAGGTGGGCAGCCACAAGTGGAGGTGTGATGTGAAAATGGACAGGAGATGCCTTTCGTTTTTGCAATATTTGACAGTCATGAGATCCATTGGAAGTGTGGTGAACAGCTATTCCCACAACATGGCATTCCAAGTTGCTCTTCAGGTTCCCAGAGTCTGCTCCAGGTGTCATTTCTTGTCCCTCCCCACAAATGAGGCAGCAAAGTTTGCACAAGCTGCACTGCAGCCATTTGAAGCCAAACAGATGCTCAGCAATTCCTAGCAAAGCTTCCTTCGATCCTGCTTGGCTTCTATTCAAGGAGCTGATTTCTTCTCAAGAGGTCTTTGTAGAGACATCCCAGGTGGCTTTCAGAAGTGGAAGATGATAGTTCCTGCCAGCTGTGCCAAGGGGCTTCTTGTGCAGCAAAACTCAGTGGGGGGCACTGTCTGGGGATAAATGATCCCACTCTGCCACCTCGCAACCTTGGTGTTGTCCTTGTTTAATTCAATCTCGCTTCAGTTCCTGTTGCTATGGAAACACTGCACAGAAATGTTGCTGGATAGTAGCTGGTCAAAAGTAATTTGTCCTCTCCAAGGTTTATGCTGCAGCCACTGGCTTTCCATCCTACCCAAGGCATCTGTGTGACCCAGAACTGAAATACCAGCCATGTCACAGCTTCCAGCTTTGCCAGTGTCAGACTCCATCCAAACCACATGTGGTGGCTGTTCCTGCAGCTCAGTATGGAGCTGCTAAAAGGGGGGAATGTCAACATGCACATGGCTCCACTGATAAGTCTATGGGTGAAACTGAAGTCAGCAGCAGCAGGGAAGACTGGGATAGGGAGGATCATGTAGGATCCCCTCACATCTTCCCTAGCATAATGAACTGTGTGTTTGCTAAGCCTTTGTATTTGTGACTGTGCTCCTTAGTCTTTATGTTAGGAATTGTGCTTGTTGTGAAGGGTCATGGGATTTTGTCAGGAAACTTGGTGGAAGCACAGCCAAGAGGATGGTCAGTGTGCAGTAACAGCCAGCTACACACAGCACATGCTTGATAAAAGTTACTTGGAACTTTGCTTCCCAGGTCCCTTCTCCTTAGATTCCTGAAGGCTTGGAAGTACATTGTCTCTTCACCAAATACACTGCTGAGAAACTAACTAGTGATTAAATGATTAAAACTAATTAGTGATCAAATGATTAAAAGCAAATAGAAGTATAAACTAAGGTAAAATCAGATACTTCTAAAAGCATTGTTTGAAATATTCAAATATTTCAACACCAAGAATTTAAATCCTTTCCTATTGTCTTGAGTTCAAGTGTTAACAGTCCTGTGAGATCTTGAGGCAAAGCACATGCCAGCAGTTGTGGCATGTTTTGACACCCTTAAAAAACAGAATTGTGGAATCATTAAGGTTGGAAAATACCTCTTAAGTTCATTAAATCCAATTGCTAACCCAGCACCACCATCTTCACCACTCAAGCATGTCCCCAAGTGCCACAGTTAATGAAGGTTAAAGGAACTGGAATACTTTAACTATATCCCTGATGTGCTAACCAGTACATCAGACCAAGACTGACCTAGTTCACGTGAAATCCAAGCTGCTCCTTCCTTGTCAGTACTTCTTGCCAGAGTGACTAGACCATAACCAAGATGCTGTCCATGTAACCAGTCACTCCTTTGCCTTACAGCTCTCCGTTAGGAATGGGCCACACCAAGTTCTTACACCAGCTCTCTCCCTCTCCTCCAGTCCCTTTCTTTCACAGCCCTTACATTACTGCATACAATCTTGCAATCCCCTTCCCTACTGTCCTGATCCTGCTCCCATAGACAGCATGCACAAGCATGTCCATACACAGAGTTGGCCCCAGGCTGATCATCTTTCCATGGTCCCTGGGCACATGTCCCTGCTCCATAGTTACTCTGTACTTCAGGGCCACAGGTCACTGTTTCATTTCTCTGCTCTGATACCCAGATGAACACACAGCACACACATTCCCACACATACAGAGGCTGTGTCTTGGGCATTTGGCCAGGGTGTCGCCTCCCTCTTAGCTGTTCACAGGATCACAGAGTGGTTTAGGTTGGAAGGGACCTTAAAGATCATTTAGTTTCAAACCCTCTGCAATGGGCAGGGACACCTTCGACTAGATCAGGTTGCTTATGGCCCTATCCAGTCTGGCCTTGAATTCTTCCAGGGATGAGTCTGTAAAAGGCTCACAGGCTTCTGAATTCCTGATCACTCTCCTTAGTATTTTTTATCTCACCCACAGGTGAGGGGGAGAGGAAATGGCCTTAAGTTGCACCAGGAATGTTTCAGATTAGATATTGGATATTAGAACAATTTTTTTCTTCACTGAAAGAGTAGTCAGTCATTGAAATAAGTTGCCCAGAGAGATGGTGGGGTCTCTGTCTCTGGACGTGTTCAAGGGGAGTCTGGATGTGGCACTTGGGGATATGGTTTAGGGATGATTATGGTGGTGCTGGGTTGACAGTTGTTATGTTGAAGATCTCTTCCAACCTCGATGATTCTGTGATTCTGTGAACAGACAAGGCCATAGCAACTGCCCCAGTCCCAGTCCTGCCAAGGAAATCTCACTGCTGCTGCCCACCGCATCAGCTCCAGGGGCTCACAGGACTATGGGGCACCAGCCCCCACAGTTCTGTTGTGGCCAAGCCTTTCAGGGTACTCTTCCGAGCTGTTCCAGCCTCACCCCTCACCCTATGGATGCCATCTGTTCCCTATGGATGCCATCTGTTCCCTATGAATGGGTTGCTGTCTGTACCCCATGGATGGGATGCTGTCTATTCCTTATGGATGGGATGGTGTCTGTCCCTACGGATACTGTCTGTACGCTGTGATGGGATGCTGTCTGTTCCCTATGGACGGGATGCTGTCTGCACCCTATTAATGAGAAGCTGTCTGTCCCCTACGGATGCTGTCTGTACATTATGGATGCTGTCTGTTCACTATGGATGGGATGCTGTCTGTCCCCTACGGATGCTGTCTGTTCCCTGTGGATGCTGTGTGTACCCTATGGATGCTGTCTGTTCCCTATGGATGGGATGCTGTCTGTCCCCTACGGATGCTGTCTGTTCCCCATGGATGCTGTGTGTACCCTACAGATGCTGTCTGTTCCCTATGGATGCTGTGTGTCGCTATGGATGCTGTCTGTTCCCCATGGATGCTGTGTGTCCCTATGGATGCTGTCTGTACCCTATGGATGCTGTGTGTCCCTATGGATGCTGTCTGTTCCCC
>CM031857.1:44389430-44647178 GCA_018697195.1 Certhia americana | reverse complement strand
GTACCCTATGGATGCTGTGTGTCCCTATGGATGCTGTCTGTTCCCCAAGGATGCTGTGTACCCTATGGATGCTGTGTGTCCCTATGGATGCTGTGTAGCCCTATGGATGCTGTCTGTTCCCTATGGATGCTGTCCTCTTCCCCATGGATCGTGTGTCCCCCATGATGCTGTCTGTTTTCCCCATGGATGCTGTGTACCCTATGGATGCTGTCGTTCCGCTGTGTGTCCCCCATGGATGCTGTCTGTTCCCCATGGATGCTGTGTACCCTATGGATGCTGTCTGTTCCCTATGGATGCTGTCTGTTCCGTTCCCCTGGGCTCGGGCGGTCCCTCTCGCCGCCGCCAGGTGGAGCCGGAGCGCCGCGGGAGCCGCCTGGGGCCGTGGACGCTCTCCTGGTGCCAGCCCCCTCTGGCTCGGCAGGGGGATGGGGATTTTCGCCACGGCGCCGGCCCTTCTGACCCCGGAATCTCACCTACAGCAATGCCAGAGTAAGGCTAAAGATTTCAGGCGCTCCGGAGGCTGAGCGCCGCAAGGCAGCGCGGGCGGCGGTGCCCGCCCAAGGTCGCGGTGTGGCCGCAGCTGTGTCAGGCGCTCACCGCCGTTCAGCAAACAGCCGATAAAACAAACAGCAGTCGGTCATTTTTAAGTTCCCTCCGCGGCACCCGGCAGGCTGTTTGAGCGGTGTAACTGCTTGGAGAGCAGGGGCAGGCAGCAGCCCGGCTGTGCCCGGGGACAAGTGCCGGGAGCAGTCCCGCCGCCGTCCTATCCGACACCGACCCGCCTGGCCAGGACCGCGGGAAAGAGCAAAACCTGGAGATTTGAGACCAGGTTTTATGGCTGAAGGAGGATCTTGGCCCGATACGGCCCCTCCAGAGCCAACAGAGGGAGGCAGAAGGCGGCGGGCCCCCGAGGTGCATAGCGAAGGATGGATGCATCGAGAAGAATGTGGCCGGCAGGTCGAGGGAGGGGATCCTCCCCCACGACTCAGCCCCATTGAGGCCACATCTGGAGTGCTATGTCCCCTTCTGGGCTCCTCTGTACGAGAAAGACAAGTTGCTACTGGAGAGGGTCCAGTGGAGGACCACAAGGCTGGTTAAGGATATGGAGCATCTCTCTTATGAGGAGAGACTCCAGGAGCTGGGCCTGTTCAGTCTAGAGAAGATTGAGTGGCAATCTCGTCAAAGCATACAAATATCTCCAAGGCAGGCGCCAACGGGATGGTGTCAGGCTCTTTTCGGCGGTGCCCAATGACAAGACGAGGAGCAATGGCCATAAACTAAACCACAAGTTTCACCTCAACATGAGGAAGAACTTTCCTAGGAGGGTGGGCAGAGCACTGGAACAGGCTGGCCAAGCAGACCATAGAGTCTCCCTCTCTGGAGAGATTCCAAACCCACCTGGACGCGTTCCTGTTTAACCTGCACCAGGTGACCGTGCTTAGACAAGGGGGGTTGGATCGGATGATCTCCAGAGGTCCCTTCCATCCCTAACCCTTCAGTGATCCAGGGCGACGTTCCGGCCCCCGGGAAGGAGGCGGTGGCGAGCTCTGGGGCCGCCCCTCTCCCGCCCACTGCGGCCCGCCCAGGGCCCGCCCGGGGCCGGCTCCGCAGCGGCGGCCGGAGCTGCAGCCGCCGCCCGCCCGTCGCAGCGCCGGCGCTGCCGCCGTGCCCGGCAGGGAAGATGGCGCCGTCCCACGTCCTCAAGTGCTGCCAGAAGGTGCTGGCCTGGGTGCCCGTGGCCTTCATCGCCCTGGTCGTGGCCTGGTCCTACTACGCCTACGTGGTGGAGCTGTGTGTGTGTGAGTGGACCGGGAGGGTCGCGGGCGCCGGGAGCTGCCGGCCGGGCGGGCAGGACCCACCGCCGGCCGCCTCCTGCCCTGCGCCCGCCTCAGGCTGTCGCTCAGGCGGCGGAAGGAGACCCTGCCTCAGGCGCTCCCTCCCTCCCTCCCTTCCTCGCTCCCTCCGGGCCGGGTTTACCTGTTGTCCTCCCGCCCTCAGGTGCCTCAGGGCGGCGGGGTCCCGGCTCGGGGCCGCCTGTGGAGACGCGGGGAACGGGTTCAGGGGAGAGCGGGAGGCCCAGGGTGCTTCGTCTGGGGACAGGGACTTCTCGGGGGCTCAGCCCCTCGTGTCTTCTCGTGAGGAGTTTCCCCTCTGCTTTACTGTTGTTCATCCATCGGATGTATCAAATAACTCTTTGAGGGTGTATAGGGGCTTCCCCTCCCTCCTTTTCATTCAGAAGCCCCGGTGCCGTTGAAGCATTATGAGGCTGGAAACATCCAACTTAAGCGGGCTGGGGAAAGGATTTAGGGCTTACGGGGTTTTGTCAGGCCATATCCAGGCTTCCTGGACGAGGACTCGTCTTTATATAAATCTGACTTGCAGCCGATGTCGGTCAGGGTGGTATTTACCCTTTACTGTCTTCAGGAGGAAAGTTCCGTTCAGAGGGATGTTGGCTTTCTCTTGCAGAGGCAGGGTAAATGGAATGCCTAGTATTAATCAGACTTGCTGAAACTTGGAAGCAGCATAGGAGAACTAAGGAACGGATTCTTGAGCATTTGGCATGTTTAAGTAAGGAAGCTGAAATGAGGAAGAGCCTCAAAAGTACTAAGAACTATTTTAAGCTACATATAGATCTGTGTAGCATCTGTAGGTCCTGGTACTACTTGTTATTTGTGTAAACTACATGCTTTGATATCCCTAGCTAGGAAAAAAAAATGTTTGCATGTACTTTATATCTTGGTAAACTGGTATAGCCAGCCTTCCATTAGCAATAATCTGTTCAATTTTTTTCTGCAATGACTTAGAATTTTGGATAACTTTTCTGTATGCTAATGTTGTTTCACAGCCTTTTATGTTTGGAGATCTGAACCGGAACATGAACCACTGGCAAAAATGTTATTTGAACTTTAAATAGTATAGACATAGCTGTAAAATAATGCTTGTCGAGGTATTACCTGAAATGTTGACGTGAGGTAGTTGCAAATATGTCAACGTATCCAAACGTGCCAAATTACTATTGTTCAGTTTATGTGAGTATGTGAATAAATAAATTTTCTGGGAAAACATACTTAAAACTGTAAACATTTGAAAACAAGTTTGAGTCAGTCTGCTGGAGGTCTGGGGCATGGGTAGCTGAAACAGTAGTTCTGAAAGGGACTGTGTGAGGTTATAGACTCACATTTTACAAGTTTTCTGTACCCACTACAGTCTAATTAGTATGACAAAAGGCAGATTAGGGCTATTCTTAAACAAAGAACAAAACCTCAGGGATTAAGAGACTTGCCTAGGGTCACACAGGTGGTCTCTGCTTGAATTGGGAACAGAGCCTCAAGCTCTGGGTCCCAGCTTTGTGTCTTGATCACAGACTGGGTCAGGACTAGGTGCTGGTGAATGATTTCTCTATCGTGGACATAGAGAAGCTGCAAAGCTTCTGAGTTCATTAAGGTTTCCTTTGTGTGAAAATTATTGAGAGGATTGGCTCCTGTTGATGCAAGAGCTTTTGCATCTCTGATTCTGGTTTCTAGAAGACTGGCACTTCTTGCTCACGAATCATCTCTATTAATGTCTGCATATACAGGCTTTTAAGAAAAAGCATCGTTTAATTAGCAAAATATTTACTGACTTCTGTTGCTGTCACTGAATTTTTCAGTTGTTACTTGTCTAAATCATGCTTAATGACCGAGGATTTTATATGTCCTGTGAGTTTTTTCTGTTGTGAATTGGGGGGGTGTTCTGTTGTTTGTTTATTTTAAACTGTTGAATTTTGTTTACACTTTTGAGAAAAAGTCATCTCACCAAGGGAGAGGAAAGAGATTTTGCGTTTGGGTCTTTTTGGCATTGTGGGTTTTTTCCTTTGCATGTTTTTACTGTGCGGTTGATTTCAAACCAGGATTGAGAGGATTTGTAGCAAAATACAGGATTTTCTGTTTGTCTTGGCAGGCGTGTTTTCTTTCTGCTGGTGCTCCCTATGTTCTATTTGTTTTGGGAACGACAGCGCTGTGTACTATGAAGAAGAGCAAGGATGTGCCTCCAGCACACAGCTAATGAATGAGGCAATGCTGGCTTTTGTCGATGTTCACATGGGGCGGGTGCAGAAGCTTATTCAATGATAAGAGGCAGATGTGTGCCTCTTAAAGGAATGAGAGATGGAGGAAGGGAAGCTTTAGAAAGGAAGAATCACAATAGAAGGTTTTGAGTAAATACTGGGTAAAAAAGAAATTGAGACCCCACAGACACCAGTGTTTTTTCAAAGTTTATTCTTAAAAAATCAACAACTCTTAAGATGTGATGCTAACAAGGAAACAGGAAGGGGGAAAGCCTTTATTTCCCCAATTGTTACTTCTTCCTGGTTTGGTTTTGGGTTTTTTTTCCTTGTGGTCCTTGATCATTTATTAAATGTTGAACATATATTCGGTTAGTAGATCAAGTGGGAAGCCAGACTTAGTTTAGTATCATAAAGTAGAAGATGGTAAAGTTGGGGCTGCTTCTTTCGTCACCTCACCCTTTTTTCCTTTCAGTTTTGCTTCTCTGTGCTGCTTGCCCCACCCTCCTCTGATGGGGTGCTCACATATTGCTCAATGTCTTTTGGTGTCTGATGGACTCGGGCATCTCTGTAATTCACTCCTAGCATGTATTTACTGGGTTATGGCTCTTCTATAACCCTAAATTATATTACTTACATACTGGCTGTGAACACCGAGGAGGACTGGTGTGGGTAAGATGAAAGGAGACTCATGAGCTCGTCTATTGTTTTCCTCCCATGGGAACTGCCAGCATCGTTCTGTCTCTCTGAAGATGTTGAACACTGGCTTGCTTAGTCCACTATTGCTGTGTAGTTGTGATCCATCAAGTAAATTAGCTATTAAGCTAATTGGAAAGGTGAAAACAGCCAGATGTGTGTAAGTTGAGGGAATGTCAGCATAGTGTAAAAATTCAGTGAACATGTGTAACTAAAGGAACTGCAAAAGACTCGAGGCAGGTCTCGTTCAGAGGGCTTTTTAAAGTGTTTTGAAGAGAAAAATCTGAATGAACGCTTTCTTACTAGATTATTTCTTCTTTTCACACATAACTTGCCCAGATCTCTGTTTTCAAGAGAACACACCTAGCAATACATAAAGGATGTTGTAAAATAGCTTTTTGTTAGTTTAAAACCATTTCATGTGCTCCTTCCAGTTATCAAAACATGTTTTGCTTTTAGCATTGCTTTTGTAAACAATGGCTATATTATGCTGCTGCTGAATTGGACTGATTGTGTTTGCTTACCACATCCCTCAGATGCTCAGAAAGAGCAAAGTGCTTCTCTCGTGGTTTGCTTTCATTTGTGGCTGACTTGGGTCTTATTATCTATCCCAAACATTTTTGTAGGTGGTAATGCAGACTGGTTAGAGGGTGGTCACAAGATGCTGTTTGGTCACATGGAGTTAGAGTTGGTGGGTGAAGCTCGTTTCTTACAAGCAATCCTTTTGCTAAAACACTTGCAGATTTTGGTAGTGCAGTCTTGTACTGAGAAAAAGAGAAGGAAGTTAACTTTGAGTTGTCTGCAGTTCCTAACTGAAGTGTAGTGACCAGTGTTATTAAAAAGAAAAAAAAAAAAAAATCAACTAAAAATCCAGATCAGGTTAGCTTTTTACTTCAATGCTGAAGACTATGTTTTCTGAAAATCACAGTCCTGGCTTTTCTCCTGAGCCAGGAGTTTTCAGGATAATGATTTGTTTTACATATTTAGTAGGCTTGTGAATGAATGAGTGTTTTCATGCCTCAGGGTCTGCAAAGTATGGAAACTGTGATTTTGAAAGCTATGGGAGTAACTAGTTGTGTATTCTTTTCATAGCATCTAGTTGCAGAAGGTTTGCTTTTTTTTGATACAGTGTAATGTCTAGGGTTTCTAATATCCTGGCTAACAAAGCAGTTCGTAATTTAGAATGAATAACTTCATGTTAGTAATTCAAATTATACTCCTTGCTGTTCCAGGAGACCGCAGCGTCTCTTGTCAGTAGGGAGCTAGCTCTGATTTCCCCAAAGCACAGCCCTTATGAGAAGCACATGGTGATCTCTTGTAATGCTCCCATCTGAAGAGTCTGTTGCATAAACAGAGAGAAGGTAATTCCATCTGCCTCCTCCAAAAGAAATTTCTCCTGAAAATGCTAATGCAATATCTCTCAAGCAATGGCAAGGTGATACCAACAGCAGTTATGATTTCAAACTAAGGAAAAAGCTGAAGTATCAGCACTGAGGTACATTTGTGTGTTAAACATGTAAAAGACATTCCTGTAGGAAAAGAGGGTTACCTGTCCAGAAAAGGAAAGCAAACTCAACAGGTTAGATAATTAGTTAGTTAACCATGTTTGCGTGTCTCTCATGAATTTAAAAATACAGAAATTGAACCACTCTTCAAACACTTAATTTTGTTGTAATCTCTCAGCATAAGCATGCATAAGAGAACCTTTTCTGTTATTATAAATAATTAAAATTCCTGTTGAGGTGCTCAGACTGGATACAGATTATTGGAAAACTAAGTGCTCAGCTGATGAGAAGATAATCTTTCTATGATGCCTTGCACTGTATTGGTCACGCTAGTTTATAGGGACAGGTGGGCATGTGCCTTTTATATGAAAATGCAATCTGCTCTCTTGGCAGTCCTCTAATGAAGAAATTGTTCCAAGTGCAACAACCTGGTTTCTTGAGGAGTTATCTTGTATCTGCTCTTTCTTATGTCATAGGAAGGACTCCATCCCTCTTCTTCCTCCCAGCCCTCAATCTGCAATGCTCACCCCAGCCCCCTGCCTCTGCTAAACCATTCCTGACAGCTCTGCAGTAGTTGGCATCTTTCCTTGATCCTTAATTACCATTTGGTCAAAAAGAAGTGTGGTCCTGTGGCCAGTTTGGTGTTGCTTAAGCTTGCTCAGGGGACTAGGCAGAAAATGAGCAGCTGAGCTCAGAGCAGCTCTCTGCTAATAGGGATTTTGGGCTTGTCTCTTCTACTGTCCAACAGCTTTGATGAAACTTAGTGGTACATACTTTTTGTGAGACCTATCCTGAGCCTCAGTATTTGTCTGAAACTGGTCCATGGGCAGGATGGTTTTGGAGTAGGGTAGAGAAGGGGGTTAGGGAAAGCAAGGAGCCGAGTAAGTGTCAGAGCTAAAGCAGGAGCTCTTCCTGTGGTTTTACTTTCTTGTAGCCATGATCACTCATTGCTGCAGTGCTTCCTGATTGCCTTTTAGATGTGGACTACAAAGCTTTTCTTCTTGCTTTGAAAGGGCTTGGATAGCATGAGTATTTAATGTTATGGTAAATAACTTCTCTCAAATTTTTTCTCGTAACAGCAGTAGGAGATTTCTGTATGCCTCTTGAGTTAGAGCAGTGATCTAAATGTCAGTTTCATTTTTAATCAAGGGTTTTATGTTCCTTCATCACTTATGAGTCTCTGTTTTCCTACGAGGCGCTGTGGACAAAAGGACTAGAATTTCAAGCATATATTTTCAGTAGACATTACTTCAAGGTCATTGACCCTCTGCATACAATGAACTTCAGGTTCTTCTGTCTCTTGAAATTTCAATAATTAAAACTTTGTTCTCTACTGGCTCATATTTTTATGAGTTGATGTAACACGCTTTTCATAATCAAAGAATTTACAGGGTTAAAAGATGGGTGTCAGAGTTGAGGTCTCATACCTGTGATAGTTGAAATACTTGGATGGTGCTGAACCTGCTTTCACTCTTGGAACTCAAGGCTGTGATGGAAAATGGGAGTAAGATAGATTTTCACTGTCTGCCTAGAATTGTGCCTGTAAATGCTGAGGGTTCAAGCTGTTCATTTTTCACCCATCCAGTACATCACTCTTTGTTAAACAATTTCCTACAACTGTAAGAGTTTATGCTGGTTTAACATGTACTATGCTGGTTTAACATGTACTTTCCTTACAAGTGTTACAAACTGTAGGTTCCTGAAATGTCTTTTATGGAGTTTTGATCTCAGTCATTAACTTCTTCCAGCTGGTGCATAATCTTCCTGTAATAGGACCAGTATCCTTTTTTTTTCTCATTAGAATATATAAAATGTAAGAGAAACATTTGGGAAGTAAGCACAGACCACTTTTTTTTTGTGTAAGCTGTATCTCCACCAAGGTGTGAATTAGGTATAAAAGGGATAATGAGATTGCAACAAAAACATTTGTTCTTTTAGCCACTACCCCAATATTACCTTCCCTCGCTGTCACCAAACTGTTTTCTGTGGGACATGCTTAACTCCTCCTTTCCTGCATCAAGAAACAAACCAGTCAGATTTTTCCCACTCTTCTGCTTTGCTTCCTCCCCACAATCTTCAGTAGAACACCTAATCTTTGACAGTCTTCCCTTATCTATGCTAGAAGTCAAGTTCCGCCTCTGCAGCATTTCAAGCCTCTGATTTTCGTTTTTTCCCAAAAGACCAAATGGCTCATCTGTTCCTTTTTCATCTTTTCTTTTGACTCTTAAAGTTGTCCTGTGAGATTGTCAAAGACAAGTTGATCACAAGAGCAGTATGTTTTGCCTTTGCAGGTTTTGCAGCAGTCTCTCTGGTGCTATAGATGGTGCAGCATTGTCTTAAATGTGAAGCATGGAACCATTTTAATCATATGATCTACAGAGAGAGCGTTTCAAAGCAGCGTTCTTTTGTTTGTGGTATTTCACTTGTGCATCTCGATGTATGTTTGTCTCCAGTGTGGGGGATTTTTATGCACCTCTTGTGAAGTGCAAAGCGCAGAGATAGATGTTTGGGGTTTTTTTTTTTCCTTTTTTTAAAACATTTTGTGACAAAAAAAATTAGAGCTTGAAGTGATTCACCTAGAATTAGGCAAGCTGCCAGTGCAGAGAGAATGAAACAAAGTTTAGATTAAATTTAAGTAACCTTGAAAGAAACAGACTTCATTTGTTTGAGGAGACCTAAACAGATAGCTACTGTACAAGTTGGTTTGCAGTTATGTGTGGTTGACTTAAAACTTATGTCAAGCACCTCATCTACTGCCTTGTCATGGGTGTGAATGCAGAGAACCTGTTATTGTACCACTCTTCATGACAAGTAGTCAGTGCTTTTGGCTTTGTCAAGTTTGGATTTTTTTAAAAAGAGAGAGAAAGGAAGTGTATTTCACATATTGTTTTGTGGTTGGTTGAAGGTTTTCACTTCTGTTGGTTTGTGACCTGCAGATTTACCCTGAACATTGCAAAGGAGCCCAAAACTTTGAGCAGAGTTTGGTTTCTGTTCTGTTTTGAAAAATCCTGTGTGACTAACACTCAAGTGGGTTTTTTTACACTATCTGAAAAAGGGTGCAAGGTATGCATAGGATTTTTGTGGGGATGTTTTGTGTGTGTGTGTGTATTTTTACCTATTTAATCTGCTGCTCCTTTAGTTTCGTGTTGAGGGATTTAAATAATTGTATTTTTAAAAAGTTTTACTTCAGCTTTTAAATTGTATACAGAGATATCATGGCTGTATTTCATGGTAGTTACCTGCTGAGATAAAGCTAAAGCAGCAAGTGGTGCAGAGAGTCAGCTTGAACTTCTGTAATAATGCATAATTTAGACAAACTATAAATTTTGACATTTGAGTACTAGACCATTGAGTGCTAGATTCAGTAATTTTTTCCTCTTCTGTGTGACTGTGTTCTGTTAACATCCTCAAAGCTGTAAATATCCTGCGTTTCTCACTACTTCCCACACTTGCAGAACCCTTTAGCTAAGTTAGGAGTGGAAGTGGGAATCTGTTAGTGAACAGAAACAATGGTCTGGGAAAGCTTCTAGGCACATGCAGGGCCTCAGGAGCTGCACTTCCATGCTTCAGGATTTGTGGTAGTCTCCTACCATATGACAGTGCTTTCTTGCTGCACGCTTTCTCTGGAGTCTGTAGGGCAAGCAGATGCACACCCTGCTCCTATCCCAAATGATGTTTCTGTGTCTCCTCTCAGGAGACAACAGGTTTAAGGGTCTGAGACAACTCACACCTAGTTATAGGTGTTCAGAAGCAGTCACTCTCCTGATCTAAATTCTTACAACTCGCTGTGATCGCTGACTTCTGTGTTAAACCAGCAGCAGTCGTCCTTGGAAATCACAAACATTAGTTCCCACCAGAATGCCCCACTCTGTACTTCACCTGCAACCAAGGATGTTCTTGTAACTGCATTAGCCTAGGAAGATGACAGAAGTTAATTCTCTTAGTAGGAGCCATGCATGCATCAAGCCCTGCTTGTTTCTTGTTAGGCAGCATGCCAGCCCTGCTGTGTTGCATCCAGCACTTTGCCCTGGGAGCCCTGATGCATCTCTGAGGGGCAGTAGGCAGAACTGTTCTCCCCTTGGCACACACTGCATTAGGATTTACAGTATTGCAGTTAACGTTCTTAGAGTCCTGAGTTTATGCTTTCCAAGGACATGTGGTGAACTGTCAGCAGGCAGGTGGGTCTAAGGATTTTTTTGTTTTTATTTATTTGCTGGAAGCAATAGTTACTGAATGAGAGCTCTTGGATGGTAGGCTCTGCTCTTTTGTTTGCTTGCCTCTCTGTTAGCTCTGGACTGCTATCAAAGATTTGGTCTAGATGTTCTGGAGTATCCAAAAATCCCTTTACAGTCTTTGTGCTGTCACTTTTTCATATTCCTGAGTAATCTGATACTTGAATGAGACCTTAAATGCAACAAAATGCTGTCCTTCTGACCTTGTCCTCTGTCCAAAACTTGGTCCTTTTATTACCAGTGGGTTTTTCCCTCTGCAGGACCTGGATCTTTTTTTATGTTCCTGGGGAGTTGCTGTTATGTCTTCCTTTTTGCAAAGAGACCAGAGGGTGTAGATTTGGCTACAGTCAAACTTTATCTCAGGATGTTTCAGTCTAAGTAAGGTTTACTGTATAACATTTTGTTTTTAAAAAGAAGCAGCAGCAAAGCCTCCAGCATCAAAAGATGGCAGCATTTGTTATAAATCAACTTGATAAGGCTTATATGAACAGATTCCCTAATTCACCATGTGAAGTCTTTAAACCTTTGTTTATGCCATAAATATTTTTATAACTAAAAAAATACGAAATATTTATTAGTATTTACAAGTCCAGTTTGTCGAAGACAGGAGTTCCCCATCACTACTCTCCCAGAACTAATATACTTGTTTTAAAATTACACATTTTTCAATACAAAACTTCTTTAAAGGGCTGAATTCAGGAGCTTGGCTTATTAACATCTTGGTAGGAATTCATGTAGGTTACATTACTGGCTGCTCTGTTGTCAATGTACTGCTGGCTGAAAATTAGCTCTTATTATAGGTAGTTCCATATTTAACCTCAGGTGGCAAATGCCAGTCAAACCTGACCAACATTGCAAACTTAAAATTTCATTTAGGGAATCCAGCGACATAATGCATGAGAGGAGGTCAGCTTGATGGGCAGTTTGATTTCTTCCTTTACTCAGTGAACTTTGGTGACAGCAAAATCCTCCTCTCAGAAAAGAGTGCCTAATACTTTGTAAGGAGATTTAAAAGGAGATCTTTATCCACAGAGTTTTGCAAGGAGATTTTATCCTCACATTTGGGAAAACACTTGTTGCAAGCTGGGCCAGTAAGTAAGCAAGGAAACAACTGATTTTGGAAGAGTCTGAAGCCAAACATGAGGAGGGTGCCTGATTAGCAAAGCAGGTCCCTTCTGGCTGCTGACTGTTCTCACTGCTGGGTGAGGGTTCAGGTCTGCAGGTCACAGCAGCTGTGTCTGGAATTTTTGTTCTCCATGAACTGGCACCTCTGCTCTCCTGCCATCATATCTCACAGCTGTGTGGAATGGATAAATAAAGACTCTTGCTTATTTTCATCTGTCTGGTGTAGAAGTAAATGGATTTACTAGTAATGTCCTATGCCGTAAGATGTCAGCTTTAAGTGACCTTTATATTCAAGGCAGGTATTGACTGGCAGTCATAAACTGCAAATTAGTGTTCTTTTTATCAAAAAGAATTCGTAAATCATTAATTACTTGAAAAATACTGTTAAGAAAATGTATATTGGTTATGTGGGATTTTTGTTTGCTTTGGTTTTTACTTTAAATATACTGACAGTTTCTGATATTACGTACAGAACACCTGATCTTGTGCAGGGTGTGTAAGACAGCTCTGTACAGCACGGTGTTTGTCTACACCACCTGATTATCCTGTTTGTCACTCCTATCTCTTTCAAGTGTCCTCATAGTGTCAGCTACAGAACTACTGGAGTTATTCCTAACACAAAAAGCATTTTCACATATTTCACTTGAGTGTAGTGTTACTGTGAGCTTCATCTGGCCAGCCTGAGGATAAATACCTCTCCTTCAAATGTAAATGTAATTAATTAGTGGTGTGGACATTAGTTAGCTCCACTCAGATGCTTCTGAGTTTCCATGCCTTTCTGTCAATTCTGGTTTTTTCCTATTCCCTGATGTGCCAGAGAGAGCACAGCTCACTGAATGATGGAAGTAAGAGCTCTCTTTGTCTTTCAAGAAGAAACCAGGCTTTCTTTTGGCTCTGTCTGTAGCTTAAAGGCAATATTGGAAGCAGTTTATGCACAGCACTTCCATGCTACAGAGCAATAAAGCTGTTACTGTTATGATAAAGCAGAATTTTTAGTAAAGAATTGAATGAAGCCCAGTAATAGGAGTAACCAGCTGAAGAAAATGTGTAGAAGTAACTTTAGGGTTTAAAATACATCAAAATGCAAATAGAATGAGCAGTGTCTATAGTGATTAAATAGCCAAAGAAAATCAAGTTACGTTGGGAGGTTTTTGAGCAATTATGGTAGACTGAAAGTGAGTAGTGCTTCTTGGGGAATAGGGCTTTTCAGGGGCAGCAGACAGGGTGCATTGCTGGAGCTGAATGCTAACTTCATATTGAGAAAAATCCTTTCGGTTTTTGGGCTGATACACCTCTTAATACACCATAGTTGGTGCAGGTGCAGGTGTGGGACTGAGATTAAGACCTGGCCACACTTCCTTCTGCATGCTGACCAAGTGTAACTCTTGGTTGTGAAGTAATTTTAAAAGTGCAGGCTTTTTTTAAGGGTGCAGGCACCCTTGCTAAGAAGACTGTTAGGAGACCTTGGGTATAACTTTCAAGAATATTTTGGAGATGTAGAGGGAAGGAGCCATCTGTAAGATTTTGGGGTTCCAGAAGTCAGCTGCCTTTGTAGCTATGTTTCTGAACTGTGTAAGTGGTAGCACAGAATTTACTGTTACCACAATACAGAAATCTTCCCAGTTGTCTTACCTAAATTCATTGCTACATGTAACTCAGTACCCAAGAAGTACCTTGCATTGTTTATGATAATTTCTGCTTCAGACTGTTTGTATTTATGCATGAACTCTCTGCATTGAGGCTGAAAAGACCTTGGCTAAATAAAAAGCTGCTTTATTATTGTGATAAGAGAGTATTTTCTGGGCAGCAAGCCTCTAGTGAAAGAGTCATGTTCATATTGTTTAAACCATAAAACAAATGATAATGATAGCTGGTAACAAATAACAGAAACATTCTGCAGTGCAGCTTGAACTGCCTTGTTTGAAATATTAATTAATTTTGTCTGTCCCTGTGGTAATGCTTCTTTGACTCTTGTACCAGTGGGCATGGTGATCATGAGTATAGGAAATGTGGTCATAAACAGAGCATCCCCCTTTGTACCAGTGTCTCTTCCCTGGCTGCATTTTTTCCTCCAATTTCCTCCCACCCCACATTTCTCACACATACACACTACCTGCCATGCCTTTGAAGGCATCATCTTGTGATTCCTTGAAGTCCCAAGGCAGCTCTCTGGAGCACTCTTGCTGAGCCCAGGGGGTGTGAGGAGTGTGTGCTCAGTCTCGTGTGCTTTAAGGCATCGGCAGCCCTGACAGCATCTCTTTCCCCTCTCACGACTGTGCATGACCCAGGACTGTAAGGGCCACTCGCTGTCATTCCCCTTTCATCCCTGCAATGCCCCTTGGTCACACCAGCTTGTAGTGTAGTAGCTACCAACTTCATTGGTAGCTCAAAGATGACCCCAAGTGTCTGCAAAGGCGAGTGCTGGCTTTTGCTCTGTTTGCCTGCCGCAGGGGAGTGTGTAGATGGTTGAGAGGGGTAACTTTATACACCCTTGCAGCAAGAGTTGTACATCACAGGCCACACCTCTGAGACAAGCGTGGTGTCAGACCTGGCTGATGGTGCAGCCAGGCTGCGGACTAGCCCCAGGCAGTGCTGCTGCTGAGGCACAACTCAGCACAACTCATTGTGCCAATGGCACAAGGGACTGTGGAGCCACATCTCCTGCAGCACCATTCTATAAAGTGTTGCTTTCTGAATCCCCTGGCAGTGTGCTGGGAGCAGGGAAACCTGTGTCCTATTCCTGGATATATGAAGTTGAAATACATCAATCTAGGTCCATATGAAGATAAAACAATTCTAAGCTCACTTGGCTCAAATTCCTGCAAAGAACATTCGTGGTAACAACTGAGTGTGTGATTCTTGGACCCCCATAGCCTTTTAGCAGGGACCTGGCAACATCTTCCTGCATTGGCTTTTGACTACAAAAAGCTGTCAACTCAGTCATCTTGAGTCATTTTTCTAAAACAACTCCTGGCTGCTAAGGGAGGAGAGTACCTAGTGAATGCCTGCCAGTTGGGAAATGAGAAATACCTCAGTGTAGGAAGGTCACAGAATTAAGGCTTTTAGAGAACAGTGGAGAAGTGCTAAGGTCTTCTGTTCTGTTGCTGCCCTGTAGCAAAAGCCAAATGGGTGTTTGCTCAAGGAAATTTACATTATCCCACTTGTATCAGTAAGTAGTGTTTCTGTCAGCTTCTTGTGAGTGATTAAGGTCTGCATTTGCAAATAGAAATTATGTAACCATAAATCTAAGTTACACTTTCAATAAAATGCCACTTTCTGAACAAATTAAACACTGAGATTATGACAATGGTGCTTGCCTTTGCAGACAGGGCAGTGCCTGTGGGGGAGGGTTTCTGTTGAATTTCAGTACTGGTAACTTCTGGAAATATGAGTGTGTGTGTATATATATATATATGTGTGAGTGTGTATGTATAGGTATGTGTGTATATATATATATATATATGTTTATTTATTTGTATTCTTCTCATTAAAAGCTGAGAAAAGTTAAGGCTGTGCATCTGGTAAAGGCATGCAATAGCACTTTCATCACTCCTTCTTCCCACCCTTAAGGAATGTCAGCCAAAATGTGAATGTTAATTTCACTTCACCATTAACTTTGCAGATACTTCTGTGTACACTTTGAAATTTGTGGAAAGGCTGGAATAACCGAAGTATGACTCCTGCTAAGAACCATCGTGGGTGTGGATGGGGAAATAAGCACAGCACTTCAGTAACAAGATCAGTTCTTGTCCTTTGCTATACTTCTATATTAGTTGGAGTTGAATTTCCTCCTCTGCAAGAAGCATATCTAGCTATGGTTGGAACATGCCTTTTAGGGGAGTAGGAAGATGTGTTTGGGGGGAGGGAGTTTATTCCAAGCTTGAAGGCAAATGTCTTGTCCTTTAGCCTCTTGCAAGATCTTGGGAGATCACAGCATCTCTTTGCCTCAGAATAGAGAGATTTGTTTTTTTTCTATTACACAGTGAGTTGCAAGATGCTTGAACACTTCATAGCAACCCTGAAAATAAGCCTGAAACTAAAAGCAAACCAGCTCCCTAACATACTTTTCTTTCAGAGATGAGATATTCTGAGAGGTTTCCTTGAAGCAGCTTAAAAAATTCTCCAAAGCTTTCTGATGTTGACATGTCTATCAGTTCACGCTCCAAGAGGAATGCTTCCAACAAGTGACATTTTCCCCCAGTTTCATTTGTTATACAGCTAATGATGTCCCTGTGTCTGCAGGACTGTTTCCTGTGATAAAACTGTAGCTTCTGCTTCTTTCATTCTTGTGACATAGGTGAGATGAAAGATAACAGACAACAATGTGAGGAAGAGTATCTAGGAAAGTGTAACCAATGTCTGGGGTCATAAAGGAAAAAGTGTCTTTGTAGCCAGGGGTGATGCTAGGTGTCTAAATCAAAACTAAGACAACTTTTTCCTCTGTGAAAGTCAAGCGTGCGATTTCTGCTTGTCCCCTGAGTGGACAGAGTTATAAAGTACATTTGAAGCCAGCCTAATAAATGCTGTATGGCTTTTGGAGGTAGTATTCTGTAGAAAGTGATCCCACATAGTTCAAATTGCGTACTTCATCTTGCAGGGACCCCAAGATGTTGGGATGTCCAGTGTTCCAGCTGCTCAGTGGACCAGCTGGCAGTGTGTCACACCTCTGTACCCTAGGCAAGCTCAGCAGCATGAAGTTCAGTGTAGGCCTGTCTGCCTCTCTTTACAAATAGGTTTGCTGCACTCCTGCCTTAGACTGATTTTGAAACCCTGAGGTAGCTGAGATAAAGCTCTGCACTGCAGTCAGGCTGACGGGGCTTGTTCACTTCATTCAACTCCCCTGGTGCTTTTTGTAGTGCTGAGAGGTTGAATCCTTTGAAATTCTGAGGCTGTAGTGAAAGCTCCATCTGCCTGAGCTGGCAAGTGCCTGCTTCTGAGCTCTTTGCATTGAAGTAAAATGCAGATTTCAGTGTCTGGTCATGTTTTATCTGGCCCTGGCAATATCTTCCTAGAACTTCGGAAGTCTTCTCACAAAACCAGGAACTTAATACTAAGAAACAAATCCAAAGAATATTTTTCCTTTTGTAGCTGATCAATGGGCTGATATGGCAATGTATTTTTAAATCCTCAAAGCAGCAGCTGTTTTACACCACTTATGTTTCTGAATCGTGGACAGTTTTTGTTGATTGCGGTGCTTAAGGCACTAACCTTTGCTGATGCATCTATCTAGTGAATAGTGCTGTTGCATCCTGAGGTTAACATACAAATCATAAGCAGTGTTTATTTTGTTTATAAAAAAATCAATAAAAAGGCAGTGCTGCCTAAGGATTTTTGCCCCATCCCATGCCCCAAACAAGAAACCATGTTTCAAAAATGCTTGAAGTGAAAACAGTACTAATTGAGCAGAAGCTGGCAGCCATATCTAAACATCAGAAGCAGTAGAGGAGAAAAGTGATAGGGAGCAAACTTGTAACTACAGGCCAGGGATGGGGCCCACAATGGCAATGTCATATTCTGTGAGGTTTTTTTCCCCTGAAGTAGAGTTCAGAAGCAAGGATTTCTTAATGGTACAAAGCTTCTTGTTAGATGGCTGGCCTAGCAAATACTTAAGCCTTTTTAACATAAAGATTGGCTATTAACTTATGTGAAGAAAGGCTTTGCTTTGTTACATAAAGATCCTGTAAAACTGTTCATGTGACATCTGCTGAGTGAATTTAGACTTGTAGGTTGCTGTTCATTTAATCTACCTGACAATGGGCATTAGAACAGTGAAAAGGATGGAAACAGTAACATTTAACTTGCATGATCCTCTGAGACAGAAGAGAACAGGACATCTTCTATTCCATCTGAGGATGTTAAGAGAGAATGAAAATCACAAGCATTTCCATGTTGGCTTTTACCTCAAACTGCAGGAGTTTCTCAAATGGAGATTGTGCTACAGTCTAATAACTACATTCTGACCTAAGGGACATGAAAAGAGAAATTATCTTCCTGGTGCTATTAAGTTTAATTAATTTTTTGACGGTTATTTAGAGATTTTTTTTTTTTTTTACAAAGTCCCACATGTGATAAAATACTATCTTTTTCTTTTTTGTTTTGTTTTGCTTGTAAAGCCTGTACATTATTTTATGTCTTCAAACATCAGATTTGTCTCACGGCTTTGTTTTGTGCTGAGAGCAGAAATGAGGCTACAGATTAAGGAGTACTTTAACCAGAATTACTTCCAGAAAGATTTCCTGAAGTTTTATAGATAACTATGTTATTCTACCCCCAACAGAGGATAATTAAGAACTTTTTTATATTTCTTGTCCAAGGAACTACATGTTTATGACTGAATGCATTCAAAAGTGTTTAATTAAGATATGAGGAGCCAAAGATAAAGCTAAAGTAATTTTAGCATTTTTTAAAGTTAAACAAACATATTCTGCAAGCTTATTTTTTTACTTCTCGCTTTTTGTAATAATTTTTATCTTCTCCTTGCATTGTTGAAAACATTTTAGCTGCAGAAATAACACATTAGTAAAATTTGAAACAAAATCATTCACAGGATTTGCTTTGAAAATAATTTGCCTTCTGAAGCATGCAGTGGAGTTTCAGGCAGAAACATGGGAGCAGGCTGTGCAAGTATGCATAACTAATGTGAAATTAAGCTGTTCTATAGGATTGACCTCCCTGAGTTTGAAGCCAACATTGTTCTATTCCAAGTGGTAATTTCTTCCAACCTTTAGGTGGAAGGAACTGGAACCTTTTCCATTAACTTGGCAGATGCTTCTGTGTACGGACAGAGGGTGGATATTTAATGGATGGGGGCAAGAAAGAAAGAAAAAACCCTAGAACATGTCTGAACAAAAAGGAGGCACAGGTGCATAATACGGTTTTGCCGTATTTTCCTTTCCCTGTAGGTATCTACAGATAAGTGACAAGTCCCACCTCTGTAACAAAGCAGCCCTTCAGAAGGAAGTCTGCAATGCACATGCAAGCCCTGCAGATTTAAGAGTCTAGTGTGCCTCTGCAAAAAGCTCTTTTGAATTGTTGCACAGGTTAATGACAGTAGAAATGTCAGAGCTGGGAGAGGGGAAGCAATGTGTAGTGAAGTAAACTGCAGGAGGCACGGTATGCTCTGTTAAGATTTTGCTCATGTCGTGCTGGTGACCAGAAGCTTATATTTACTGTATAACATGGAGTCAGGAAGGTTCCTTTCCTCATTGAGTTTCAGTAACTCAGTGTCCAAGGAAGAGTTCCAGCAAGGGAAGTGATACGAACACTGCAACCAGCAAGTACAGCAGCTCTCTGTTCAGCATCCCTGAACTGATAAACTGAGAGTGAAGGTTTTGGAGAAGCCTGAGGGCAGGAAGGTGTAATAGTCAGGCAGTATACAAGATAGATTTGAACAATGAAATTTGCTGTTGGTGTAAAAGGAGATGAGGCTATAGGAGATAAGGAGTTGGAGAGATTGTAACTATGCCTGAAGAATTCAGGTCAGGGGGAAAAAAATGTAAAAAATAGTATGTGACAGAAGAGAGAAGGGGGTGGGAGGAGGAGAAATTAAGGAAGTAGCTTACATGTAACAGTATCCCAGAGATTTCTGTAAGAACTTTTAATTTCATTTTCTGCTTTCCAGTGGTACACCTGTTGGCCTAGCTGTTGACTCAGAAAAATGAGTTAGGTGCATATAGGAAAGGGAATATACATAAATTCTAATTATTGTCTGTGGAGTGTGCTTGCATCATTAGCCTAGGTAACTGCATCCCTTCAGCTCTTCCAGTAACTCGCCAAGCATCAAGGGCTGGCAGGAGGAATATTGACTCCTGTTTTACCCCAGTGTTGGGTGGGGAGGCTTTGCTAACACCTGAAGTATGCTTTGGAACAAGTCAACCACCTTGTATATCTCACTTTTTGCCAATTATTTAATTCTGTACAAATTTACCTAACAATTTTTTTTTTCTCTTCCAGTTACTATTTCTTCAACTGCCGAAAAAGGTAATTTTTTAAAGTTTTTATGAAGATGTGAATAGGTGCCTTGCATGCAAATCCTAAAGGACATAGCGTTTAAATGTACTCCTCTATGTGTGAGCTCTGTGTAGTTAGTAGATTAGTGCTAAGAAACAAGGTAAATATTGAGCAGTTGAGTCTGTTTAGTTTCTAATATTACAAACTTGGGACGATGGCAAGACCTGTGAGTAATGCAAGTAATGCAACTGTGATTTAAGTTTGCATTTATTTTTAAATGGGTACCTACTAAGAACAGAAAAAGGAAAAGAGAGAAGGAACTGCAGCATATCCACAATTCCATTTTTTTGTTTGGGCCTGTGACCTGAAAGACTTCTGGAAGAGGATGAATTGTTGTTGTACTGCTTAATATTTTCCAAACAGCTTACCAAATTCCTCAGAACTCCCTTCTTAAGGAATGGTTAGAATTATGCAAAACACAACCATTTCAGAAGTGGATACACATTACAATTTTAAATTTCCAGGTCAAGTGTTTGAGCCCTTGTTTTGAGGAATTTTAATCTTCATGTTGGCTTTAGCAAGTGCATGCCACAATGGGTAGTAGTACACAGTGATAAAGATACAAACTAGCAAAAAAAAATTCTAGTATATTGTTGCTGTTATATTCGTTTGGGCATTCATTCCAGTTTATGGAAGAACATGAGCGGTAGATTAAGCACAGATTTGCACTTTAACTATCCACAGAGGGCTGTTTTGAACTGGTAAAAGCTCTCATCTCTTAAATATTTTGCAAAAGAGCACAGAACTGGAAGCTAATCTAGCAGTTTTCTTCCTGGTGCACTTCTACCAGAACACTGTAAAAAGAAGGAATCTTGATGGAATTTGGTTTTCAATTTCTAATGGAGAGCTGAAAGAGAAGTAAAATTTTCAAAATAAGCTGTAAGCCATTCAAGATGTGAGCTTGTGTTGCACTGGATTTTTTCATCCCATTTTACAGCTGGGCTGTACCTTGACTTCACAAAATTCTGCAAGTTGCTGCTGTACTTGCTGTTGACCTATAGATGAATAAGTTTTACGTTCTAATTTCTTCTGGAAAGGCAAGATCCATGTATCAGTTAAGGAAGTCTGGCAGAGCAATGTTTGTGTTACACAGTCAGCTCTCTATTTCAAATGCAGTGCCTATCTGACTGTTCTTCTAAATCTACCAGAGAAGGACAATGTGAAATTAATTAATGAGAGTGAGAGTATCTCTGGAACCTGTTAGGCTCTTAAGAGCTGTCACATGCACGCTGCTTGCACCTCCCATTCTGAATCATGTCACAGGCATCCTGTATGCTTGAATTTATCAACAATGAAAGTTGATTTTAAAATTACATGTGAAAGTCTTTTTTCATTTGAAAAGAACGCTGGCATAAATTTTCTAAAGTTCTTATAAGCTAGCTCGTGATAGCCAGGAATCAATATCAGAAGAGTTAAAAGACCAAAGTAACAGAAACATTGCTATGCAAATCAATAATGTGCATCTTAGCAAGTGTATTTTGCTCCATATTTCAGTGTAATAAGTACTGCAGTAAAATGATTTTAATATAGTGGCAACTTTTGATTAAATTAGTGGCGATTTCTTCGCCCCATTAAGGCTCTTTTTTTTTTTCCTGTAGTTTTTTTTATATTCTTGTCTAGTTTTGTATCCATTAGGATAGGGCAATAAAAAATAAAGTCCGCTCTGAGTCTCTATAAATAGTGTAATATACTACTATTATATATTATTAACTCTCTGTAATCTCTGTCTTGGAAGAGCATTACGAATGATTCAGAAAAGAATATTAAGGGCAAATCTTAGGAGGGCTTGGCATATTTTAGGGGAATTCTGAGAGCATGTTTTGAGAGTTTGCCTTCCTGAGGTCATAAATTTGGTATAGTATGCATCAGTGTCTTTAGAGAGCACGGACTTCACTTGGTCGCAGCATGGCACCAAGAATCCTGGTTTGCCTTGAGTTTAGCCAGGACTTCTTGTGACTCTGAGTCTAGCTAAATGGGCAGATACTGGGGTTTGGGGGTTTTGTTGTATTTTCCATGTAGCTTGTAATCACAAGAAAGTGAGCTTACTAGGAATGAATCCAGTTTACATCTGTGCTGGAAACAGGTGCAAGATGCTTCAGGAAGTAGTCTGTAGAGGAGCTACTGATACGCGAAGTGGTGGGTAGATGTACTGCTAAAGTAAAGCTGTTAAAAATGGTATCATCCCTCCCTCTCATTTCCTGGGGAGCACTGACAGGACAGTTATGTGTAATCACAGTAGGAATAGCAGCATGGGAGGTAGGAGAAGCAAGAATTTATTCAGAGTGAAGCCAGTATGGACTGCCAATTGCAGTAGTGGTGACCATCCCTGGGGTGGTGCCCATCGCTGGCTACCGAGTACTGGCCCTTGGCTTTTAATGATGGTGACAGATTGCAAGAGCTCAGTTACATGAAGAGCACTGTAATAGATGCCTCTATCTAATAAATACTGGTAGCACTAGCACAGATCTGTACCCTTGACACAGCCAGCCATGGTCCCTGCTATTTTATGTATTTTAGGGGCATTTGCAGCCTGTGACAAAGCTTTGAGGTCCTGCCGTTTGATGCATTATGTGTGCACTAAAAATAATCCTTCAAAAGAATCTGAATTCTGGCGTGATTTTTATGGACAGATTAGAACTGTTTACTGTGTAAGTTAGTTTTGCTGTGCCTTGCCCTCCCCTGTATCTCATTTCCTCTTTCCTTCTATTCAATTTCTCTCAGCCTCTTCTCCCCCAAAGTTCTGATCTGTGCCACTGATTCCATTCCAGTTTTATGTCCTTTTCTCCTCTCTTTCAAACCATTTACTCATGCACTAATTGCTTAACCACGTTGTGTTTGAATGTAGAGTATGTTTTTAATAACAGACAACTTCTAATAATTCAATGCCTACTACAGTAATACACAAGTTCTTTCCTATCAGGAGACACATTTAGAATGGGTTTAGAAAAGGGGTCTGTTTCTGGCATTTTCAGTCAGCTCCACAGCTGAAAATTTGCCAAGTCTGCCTCTAAGTTTGGATGAATCAGAGGCAAAGGTAAAAAGAAAGCTCAAATGCAGTTTGTTTGTTTTCATTGAAATAAACAGTGAAAATCCTGAAAGATTAAAAAAAGCCATGTCTTCTGTGACTGTGCATAAGCATTTTATGAGCTGTTGGAGGTTCCCAAAGTTTTGAGCCTTTTTCTGCCATCCATGAAGTGCATTGTACAGCTTCTTAAAGGACTCTATCTGTACAGAAAAGTAGGTCAAATTTTCTACTTAACTGCAACTGAAGATAATACAAATGAAGTTAATATAAATATTTAATATGACTTCTCTAAGACTTGCTGTTCTGGCACAACTGATCTGTTTCCTCTTGACAAGTGATAAAAAAAAGCATTAGAGGAAACAAGATTGGAAGGAGCTTCCTGGGTCATAAGGTCTGGATTTCTGGTCTTTAAGACAGTGATATCATGCAGACTCATTAGAAAATTTATTGAGCTCCCTTCTAAAGCCAGCTACATTTTTTTTCCTCTGTGACTGTAATAGGACTTTTCCAGCTTGTATTTCTCAGATGACTTGAAAGAAAATAGCAAGAAAATCTTTGCCTCACATCTGGCATGACTGGAGTGCAGTACTCTCCAAACCCCTCTTTGGGGATTTTAACTTATTGATGACCAGTGCCTTCTGGAATGGCACAGTACTATGTTGTTTCTATTAGAAGTAGAAATTAAATTGCATTATGTAGGTCAGTAAGTAATCAATTGCTCTGTGATAATCTAGAACAGAATTACAGCATCATCTTTATCCAAAAAGGTTAGTCACTTACACGCCAGAAGTGAGGCTGTGAGGCTGTGTTCAGTTCTGGGGTTTGGGGTTCTTGTGTTTGGGGGTTTTTTTTGTTTGTTTTGGGGGTTTTTGGGAGGAGGGGTAGTGGTTTTGTTTTGAGAGGGCTTTTTTTGGTGGTGTATTTTGTTTGGTTGGTTTTTGAGGGGTGGGTTTTGTCAATTTATTTTTTCCTTCAAGATCTGCTTTGGAAAGTTCAGCAAGGCCAAGTGCAAGGTCCTGCACATGAATCAGGACAATCCCAAGCCACAAGCACAGGCTGGGCAGAGAATGGATGTAGAAGCAGGCCTGAGGAGAAAGACATGGTGGTGTTGGTTGATGAGAAGCCCCACGTGGCTCAGCAGCATGTGCTAGCAGCCCAGAAAGCCAACCCTGTCCTGGGCTGCATCCAGAGCAGCGTGGGCAGCAGGGCCAGGGTTCACAGAGGATTCTGCCCCTTTGCTCTGCTCTGCTCTCATGAGACCCCACCTGCAGTGCAGCATCCAGCTCTGGGGGCACAGGAGAGCGACCTGTTGGAGCAAGTCCACAGGAAGCTACAAAGATGATCAGAGGAATGGAACACCTCTCCAGCTAAAGACAGCCTAAAGGGGATGGGGCTTATTATCCTGGAGAAGAGAAGGCTCCAGGGAGACCTGGTAGCACCTTCCAGTACCTGAAGGGCACAATAGGAGTCCTGGGGAAAGATGTGTTACAGGAACATGGTGATAGGAGAAGGGGAGAATGACTTCAAACTAAAAGAGGACATGTATAAATTAGATATTAGAAAGGAATGTTTTATTGTGGGAGTGGCAAGGCAGCAGCAAAGGTGGCACAGAGAAGTCGTGGATGCTCAATCCCTGGAAATGTTCAAGGTCTTTTTTTGAATCTATAATAAAAACATTACTTCCTTGAGGAAGAATAGCCATCACATTTGGGGAGTGAGGCTGCGTGTTTATTTAATTTTTTGTAAGTGAACAGTCCTGGAGTGCTAAGTGTAGTTTTTTAGCCCTACTCAAAGATCAGGGGGTTTATTTCTTGTTATTTTCAGCTATATTCACCAAATTCTTATTTGTATTTTATTGCAGTTGTCTACCTTGTAGTTTTTCATCTGTCATTCATCATGTTTGTATGGTCCTATGGGAAGACAATTTTTACATCTCCTGCAACCCCCTCTAATGAGGTAAATATAATGTTAGGAAAATGTCAAAGCCTTTTTTATAAATAGCTGAACTGTTTTCAGTGATGAAATTTGTTTGCAGTACTGCATGATTCACCTTTCCCTCCTCATTGTCTAAAATAGAACAGCATGACAGTGTATCATGAATGAAAATGATCAAGTTACTCTTAAAATACCATATGCTTTGTGTAATGACATTTCCTTATACGAAATGTGTGTTTAAATCATCACAAGTTTGGCAGTCTTTTACAGTGCAATGCTATGAAGTAGCTTGCTTGAAACCTGGAATTTTTAAAGCTGATAAATGAAATACAGTGGCAACATTTTTATGTTTCCTTTTTAGGCAGTTTTTACTGTTATTTGCTGTAAGAAAGGATGATAATGCAATGTGTACTTATGACCTGGAGGACTGAACCCACTTATTAGTCAAAGGTTAAGGTATAGGAACACTGAGATGTGACTACATAAAGAAGCTTTATATAATAGCAAAAGAATGCGTGAAGACTGTAAGAAGTTTTGTTTTGAAAAAGAACCATATTAATTCAAATAAACCTTATTTTCTATTTTCTCTAATGTGTGTCTATGTAAGGATTAAATACGGGCACTGAAATTAAAATGTTGCACTTCTCTTCCTTGTTTTTACAAAGCTTTTAAACTGTCGAAACTGTTTGAGGTTTTGGTTGCTCTGTGGGGTTTGAATTTTTATTCTGTTTTCAGTAAGACTGACATTCAGTGCTAATGTCAACCTTAAACATTCTTGAGACAAGTTATTCCCAAGCTTTGAAGAAAAAGCAAACACTGCTCTGTAGTGCTTAATTATGGTTCAGAGATATATATGTTAAAGCTATAGAATATAAAGTGTAAAAAGCTAAACACTATTCTGCTGTTTAGCTAAGCAAAAAGTCTAAATGTAACTATTGGAAGGTCTGGGGCACAAGTGCTGTGAGGAGCAGCTGAGGGAGCTGGGGGTGTCCAGCCTGGAGAAAAGGAGGCTCAGGGGGAACCTCATCCCTCTCTCCAACTGCCTGAAAGGAGGGTGCAGCCAGGTGGGGGTCGGCCTCTTCTGCCAGGTGACAAGTGACAGGACAAGAGGAAATGGCCTCAAGTTGCACCAGGGGAGGTCTAGTTTGGATATTAGGAAAAATTTCTTCGCTGAAAGGCTTGTTGTCACAAGCACTGGAACAGGCTGCCTAGAGAAGAGGTTGTGTCCCCATCCTTGGCGGTTTTAAAACATGTATAGATGTGGCATTTGGAGATGTGGTTTAGTGGTGGACTTGGCAGTGCTGGGTTTATGCTGGGTTTAATGACCTTAGATGTTTTCCAACCTAAATGATTCTATGAGTCTATGAATTGGTAAACCTAAAAATTCAAAGAGAATTGTCTTCCAGGTAATTTGGTTTTGCTTTTTCTGGGATGGTTTTACAACTTTTCTGCAAAGTTAAGCAGGCTAACTAATTAAAATGTGGTTGAAATGGTGTTATTCTAGGTTTTATAAAGCTATATGTGAACTAGAGCTGCTCTTAATTAATGCTAACGCCTAGTAACTTTTACTGTCTGCTTGCTTCATTAATAGCAAACTTATTCTGACAGTACTGTTAGACTGTAGTTACAGTAATGATGTAGCAGACATTTTGTATTCAGCAAGTGATAGGGATGGCTTGAGCATATGGCATGTAACAAATTTTTTGTATATTAACTGTAGAGATAGATCAGATTTAATAAAATTTTCTTCTACAGCTAGCTTTAAATAAAAAAAGGACAAAAAACCTCTCCTACCAAGACAACAACAACAAAAAAAAACATACTCAAAAATTTTAAAAAGCAAAAAACCAACCAAATTAAAAACCCAGCATCACTTTTTCTGTTTCTGGGCAAATCCCTTCTGTTCATGTACCAGTGAGTAATTTATGCTGGTTATACTTAAAAACAAACATGACTTCAGAATCTCTCCATTGTGTGAGAGTGTAAATGTATATATTTTTAGTCATTCAAATTGGCCATTCTTGCAAAACAAATAGCATCCTGCGATCTTACTACTGAACTAAAAAAAATATTCTGCAGCTGCTGTTGTCTTAGTGTAATCCCTGTACATTTGTCCTAAGAAAGAACAATCAGCATTATACAAGATCCAGAAAGAGGAAGGAAACAAAGGGATTCTTTCTGTTTTCAATAAGAACTGCTGGAACCTCACTGGGAATTCTGTTTGCTGTGTGGTAACAGACAACTTCTGATGTCTTTGAACATATCCTGCTATTGTCCTGAGAGACTGTGGTCTCATAGCCCTATTAAGTTCTGAAATTAGAACAGAAATGTAGCTTTTTGGAAAACCAAAACCCTATCCAGGATTTCTGGAGTAACACTATGATGTTACATGGACAAATTTTAGAAGTTTTGAATCTTATTGGGTTTCTTTTCTGTGCACTAGTGGTATGCCTTGAAATGTCATCTAGAGGGAGTACTCATGTTTCTTGCAACCTCTGCTTGACTGCAGGTCACAGAGACCTGGGTCACCTAGGTCACTCACTGGGGTAGTAGGGATTAAGGTGTATTGCACCACAGTTTGCTGGAATGATGCTTCACATCTGTCTTAAACTTGTGATGTGAGCATCTCCAGTTTTCATTCTTGGATAAATATCTATCAGAGTGATTAAATTTAAATGA
Organism: Certhia americana; assembly: GCA_018697195.1. NCBI lineage: Eukaryota > Metazoa > Chordata > Aves > Passeriformes > Certhiidae > Certhia > Certhia americana. Next base: position 44,619,929 of record CM031857.1, on the reverse strand, counting down.
GGTCAAACTCTTGGTGATGACTGAAATGTTAAACTTTAATTTCACCCTTCGCATGGATTAATTCTAGTGTCTGGTTGTTTAAAAGGGTATTATTTAAACGTCTTTCACCCTTGAAGGTTGCGTAGGCTCAATAGCTGGGATGATACTACATGTGGCAGGAAGCTTAAATAGCTTCTGTGAGCTGTGAGGCATCTTACTTGCATTCTGGATTAGGAAATAGCACAGAGAAATTGCAGCAATGCCTTACTGCTTCCTCTTTGCTGTAAGTGTAGTCTTCATTGTTGCTTGCCAATTGACTGTAATCCAAAAGAGGAAAATGTACAGGATGAGAGGAAAATCCATGTGAACTAATCATGCACATGTTTTTGGTAGGAATATGTGATCATACTAAACCACACTAAGCCAGTTTTTGTTCCAGCTGCACACATAGCATTTTCCACTCTCTACCATGAATGCTTTGTCTATGTGTGCTCATAAAGAGGGCCCTTGTAGTCCATGCAGGAAGCTCAGAGTTTAGAAGTGCTTTGGAACATAAAAATACCAAAGAAAATAGTCATTTCAGCCCTCACTGCACAGGGCCTTGTCAGCATGCTGGGTTTTGTGGGGCTTACTGGTAAATACTGTTTCAGCAGATACCAAACTAAGTGTTTCACAAATGAGTAAAAGCTCTTTAAGTTTTTCTGGTAAAGTCTTACATTTCTTATATTATATTTCAACAGGAATGTTTGTCAGGCTTTACTCAGAATTGTAGCACACTCTCAAACTGCACAGGCTTTGCTGAAGTTGCTTTCAATACAACTTAAGAATTTTGAGACTAGTGTTGACTACTAAGTTAAAACTCCAGTTAAAGTCTTTGAGCTTCTGTGCTGGAACTGTGAAGCCCACCACACACACACCCACACCCACACACACACCTCTTTCCCCCCCCATCTGATTTGTACCCTTCTGTGTGTTAGAGAGGAAGTGGAATAAGAGGACTTCAGTGCCTTGTAGCAGCAAAAGACAGTTGCACCTTCCTCTTGTTCACAGTTTACTTAATTTATGCTGATCAGGAATGAAAGGAAAGTTTGCACCTTAAACCTCACCCTGAGTCTCTGTGTTCCCTTTAACTGAAGAGAAAATACTATACATAATGGAACAGAGATAAAGATTGTTTTCTTGGAAATACATCCAGAAACTTAGGAGTTCTAAGGATCTCCTGTAATTCCTGTAGCTTTTTTTTTTTGTTTGTTTACGTGGTGCTTTTGGGTCAGTGAATGGGGGCACCCAAAGGGTCTTTTCCTTGGAAAAGAAAGTAATAATTAATCTCTTCCCTCCTATCCATTTTCTCCATCCCTCCTAGTTCTGCTTATCAAAAGCTGATAAAGAACAATATGAAAAAGAAGAGAGACCAGAATCCCAGCAGGAGATTTTGAGAAGAGCTGCTAAAGACTTGCCTATCTATACAACAACAGCATCGAGAGGTGAGATATAAAGATAATTCTATGGTCCTGAAGTTGCTGTTTATTCATTTGTTGCCACTGATTGAACAATATGTTAAGCACATATTACGAATGCCATGATGTTTTATTTGTCCAGGTGTTTAATCCTCATGAGAGAAACAGCAGTCCTTTTTCTGGAGTTCTCAACATAATGCCACTACTTGAAATTAAAAAATAAATTATCTTCTAGCAAGAAGAGCAATGACAGCAGTTATCTCCAGCTGTGGTAATTAAAAATACACACAGCAAAGAAATATAGATAAGATAGCTTGAAATAGGGAAATTCAAATGTGTTGTTCAATTTTATAATCACTTTTATCGCCATTTAAACTCTTGTTTTTGGTTCAGCATGAGGAGAAATGTACTTAAGATCTTAACATATTTTTGCAATTTAAAAACAAATAAATGTTATTTCATTCCCATCTGCAATTTAGTACAAATCTAGTTATGGACTATTTTTGCATTTGCTCTTAATATATGTAGGCATTTTATTCCAATTTATAGATGAATGATCTATGAAAGTGCTGTCTTATGCATATGTATATTCTTTAAAAATCTATAGCTTTTATATGTACATTTTTTTTTCTCTTTCTTGAAACTAGCAACTCTGTAGGGTTTCTAAAAACATAAACTTCTTGGAATAACCATTGCCAAAGTTTACTGTGACTTTTCAAAACAAAGTCTAAGGACACCTGGCTCTTTTGAATGCAAGCTTCCATCTAAGAGAATCCCAGTCTTAAGTTTCTGGAATGGTCTGGAAAGCTGTTGCCAGTTCTTACCAGTTCTGTTTAGCTGTAGCTGTTGGCTTTCCTACTGCTTTCAAACTGCCTGTGCTGGTGTCTTATTTCCATTGTGAAAAACCTGAAGGTCTGTTTAAAAATATCCAGGAAAGACGAGGAAGAGCTGATTTACTGAACAGTCTGCTAGATCACTGTTAGATGATGTGGATAGAGAAAGCCGAAGGTTGACTTGCTGAAAGCTAATGCAGAAGGTTGATTTGCTGAAAATGAGATGCCTTAGTACCTTGTGCAGAGCTGAAAGGGGAATCAGTGTCAGAGGATGAAGGATGGGAGGACTTGGGAGTCAAAGAGTAAATGAAAATGGACTTAGTAGAGCAGTAATAGATTGTTTTGAATTACTTTTGTATGTTACTTTTCTTTAAAAAAATCAAAACTACATATCCTATGAGATTAGGTGCATGACAGTCTGTGTGAGCAGGTGTGGCAGGGGAGGGCAGGAAGCTCTTTTAAGATTCAGTTCATGTTAAGGGAAAAAGCTTTCATAAAATCAAGTGAGTTCTACTGACCTGACCCTTGCACTTAAATACAGCAATCAGATACTGTGATCGATGCCAGCTGATCAAACCTGACCGCTGCCACCACTGTTCTGCATGTGACGTGTAAGTGTCTGAATCTGGAATTACAGATTTTCTCTTTAGTGTGTTCATGCCTTCAGTGGGTCAGTTGCTTCCATTGCTGCAATATTATGGTGCAGCTCTATTGTCTAAAGTGGCCAAACTTTTTAGGAAACTGTCTTGTAGCTTTGTAAAACAAATCTTTTATTGAAAAACCAAATTAATCAAAAAGTAAAAATTCATAGATTGAAAGTAAAGAAAGGTAGGTCTGAGATACCAGCACCAGCAAAAGCTTATTATTGAACTGTTTCATTGTATCTTATTTATGTAGCTTTGAAACAGATGTGTTCTACTAATAATGCTAAAAACATGTGTCTCAAAAATTGTCAGTAGAATCACATGCATTTAATATTTCAAAGACATCACTGCTATTCCATATTTTCATTGTGAATCATCAGAGGAGTCTGCACAGGCACTTCAGGCTGAGGCTATGTGTGAGATTTCAGTACGCTGAGCTTGAGAAAATCTCATTAACTGAAGAACCTAATACACATCTTTTGGCTAAAATCAAATTTGTTAGTAAATATAATTAATGTCTCTGTGTCTAAAATGTCTAGTATCTTCCCTTACATTAAAACTGGATTAAAATGGCATGTGAACTATTCAAATTGCCCTTTGTGCTGCTCTTTTCCTCCATTAGCTTTAAAAAAAAAAAGGGCAAGCAGCAAACAAAATGGTAGCAAAAATAGCCCTAAGGCAGACTTAGTTGAAGTGAATGCCAGGCTAACATACCTTATCCTCACAACCCTGAAAGTTCCTTTGGATTTGTTTTCTCTGTGTGCACATAAAACTAGTGTTGCTTAATGAACTGGTACACAGTGTTGCTCAGTAGTGCTCCCTATGCTAATTTAAGAAACTCTCCTCATAACTCTTCTGAATCTCAGTTGGTCCTTTTTGGTGAAAGAATAGCTGCTCTAAAATAGAGCATTGGTATGACTAGAAGAGCTTGAAAAAGATACAGTAGGGTAAAATACTTGAAAAAAATCAATCCGTAAAAAGCAGCACCCAAAACTGTAGAAGCTAAAGTTGCATGTCTTAGAAAGAATTATTTTTTGTCTTAACTTGATGGAAATTCTCTCTTTCAGATGTGTATTAAAAATGGACCACCACTGTCCATGGTAAGTTTATTTTTTAAAAAATCAGTGTGACAATGATGAATTAGATGCTGCTTCAAAAATGCACTTCTGGAGTAAATTTTGATTTCCACATAAATTCTTTAATACGTGGGAATAAGTCTTGTTCCTAATGCGTGTTGCATTGTAAAGTTGTAAACCCATTCATCCAAACTGGGCAGTTTCTCCTTGTATAGAGAAACCTTGGCATTAACAAGACCTGTGAGAAAAAGCATTTCTTTCTTTCCTTTAGTGGGAGAGGAGATATCCACTGCAATGGGAGAGTCATTTCTCAATTTTAGATCATATGTATGACCCGCTCAGACTCAAACTCTTCTGCAGTTTATATTCACTGGTAGTCAGTAAAAATATTATCTGTTATCACTGTGAAAACATTACTACCAGTAGCTGGCTTAGAGATGGTTTTGTAACCAAAGCAGCATCCACTGAAATTGATGGCAAGTTTCGTATTACTTTTGGTGGTGACTGCAGTTAGTTTGTAGTGGGAATTGCTTCTTGTACAGACTGTCTCTATTGTAATGCTTTGCCAGCTCATGTCCTGTCCTACAGAATCATGGGGGGCAAAATTTATGTGAGAGGCCCAAATCATTCAGCCTGAGAAAAGAAATTTCCTTCAAAATCATGGCTTAAAATGCTTCTGAAACACTGGTGACAGTATGTGTTGGTCATACCACTGACATCATACACATTTTGCTCTGCAAAAGCTGAATGTATTGTGGGTTTTTTGTTTGTTTTATTTTTTGTATACCTTAGTAACCTTTTTCTCTTTCCCCTCCTTCTAGGGTGAATAATTGTGTGGGATTTTCTAACTACAAATTCTTCCTCCTGTTTTTAATGTATTCCTTACTGTACTGTTTGTTTGTTGCTGCTACAGTCTTGCAGTACTTCATAAAGTTTTGGACAGTAAGTTCTAAGGCTTTTTTTGGTTGTTTTTCATTTGTTTAATCCTGCATGTGTTACTGGAGGCTGCATCAGCATGTTGTCACTCACCATTTACTCTATTCTGTGGTTCACTGTCATTAATGACATCAATCAAAGTGACTGAAGCAGGAGAATCTTATGAATTTTGATGAAGTAAATGTATTACACTGCCCGGGACGAGTAACTGGGGGAAGGAGTTTTGATGAGGACACTGCAATTTCTCTGCTCCATCACAACTGATTGGCACAGCTCAGGTTTTTATAAGACTATGGGATACAGATACGTAGATAAAGAAGGAGCAGACCACATCAAACAATTCCATATATGTAGTATTATTTATATGTATATATAAAATACTGACAAATGTAAAATATAAATAACAATTTTGCATCTTCCCAGACTTGTCTATGGATAATATGCTGCCAGATAAGACAGATTAATTTGTTGGAAACTGTCTGAGCTTCATTTCAGAGTCCCCTACATAGGCATGTCTGAACTTCATGTTAGTGGCTTTTCTGATTTAGTATGAGTAGAATGCTAAGATATGTACAATATGAATGCTATACATCTTCCTTGCAACTGTTATCAGTTGTCAAATGGTCAGTACACATACATGCATCTTAGTATGTTTAATAACATTCATGTGAATGCAACCATCCTTGTATGTCAGCGTTATATTACTCCTATCAGTTTTGTTCCAGTCACATTCCAGGCTGAACAGAGTGCCTTCTGTAGTTGTTCCCTTTCATCTACAGGAACTTGTAGCATGCATTCCTATCTCTAGGCTGAAGTGTTAGTAGCAGAATTCCCTTAATTGGTTTCCATCAATGAGCATATGAAAAATTGCTGCAAGTGGAAGGGTCTCAATCACATCTTTGGGTAAATAACACCACATATTTCTTAGATGCTGGCTGCTCTCAGAGTAATTATCTGCAGCAGTAGATATTGATATTTGCTTTATTGGAGCAAAAGGTTGCTGCCATGTCAGGGGTAAGAGAAGCTTGACCACATATTCAAAATAGCTGTACTTTGAGACGGTTTGCATTAGGTAAGATAAATGGTGCAAGGAAGTTCGTGTTCATCTAAACTTGTGGGTTTGATCTGCCAAAGTACTGTGTTTCTCTTAACCTGTCAGTTCTGTATAGCAGCCTGTCACTGGAGAGCAAGGAACCGTGTGGGAATTGAGCTGTCAGTACTGTGAGATGAAAGCCATAAATGTGTTTATCAGTCATAGCTGGGTCTTAAAAGATATTTCAGATTAAATGAATCTGATGGTTAAATGATGATGATTAAATGAATGATCTGGTCTGATTCTGCGGTTCAGTCTTGCTTGGCTGTAAATAGTTAAATTTCCGATCCATGAATGTACCATTTCCAAACATCTGCCTGGCTGCTTTCCAGTGCTTTGTATGCAATTTCTAAGGAAACTGTAGATGCGCTCTTACATATTTACCAGTCAGTGCTTGAGCAAAAAAAAAAAGAAAAAAAGAATTTGCCTTGTTGCCTTACTTTATAATTGCTAGTGCAACAAAAAAGGCCACAGGACAACTGACTACAATGAACAAATGCTTAATACCAACATTTGCAGCAGGACTCTTCCAAAGCTCATCGGACACAATGTTGAAGTGGACTCTTGAGCAGAGGAAGTAAACTTAAGAGGGATTATTTTTTTATTATTGATTCAGTTGTTAAAAATACTTCCTGCAAGAATGGGCTGCTTCTGAAATGTAACAATAGTTGTGTACTTGCTTTCAATTCCGGATACTTCCAAGACAGAATGAGGCGATGCCCTGATCTTATCAGTAGAATAGGTCTCTGACTCATTTTACTCATAATAAGTCACCCACTTCACAAAGCTAAGGCTCTTCTGATCTTGTAACTGACTTACTAAAGTACATTTTCAGAAAGAGGTGGCAGCTCCATAATCATGTAGGCTTGCAAATTTTTGTATGTCTCTTTCACATAAGCTTTTAGGCAAGTGCTCTCTTGGAAGATTCTCTCTATGTCTGTATGCAAACGAAAGCAGAATGCTGCTGACACGTGCTGTCTTGTAGACTGCTTCAGTATATTGCTAACACTCAGCTTTGGCTGCTACAGAATCAGACAGATTGCTGTTTGGACATTTTGTGTTGAGGCTGTCTAGCACAGAACCACTGAATATTTTTGAGTTGGAAGGGACCCTCAAGGATCAGCAAGACCAACACTTTGGTAAACAGCCCATATGGGGATTAAAACCCCCCAAGCTTGGTATTATCATCACCATGCTCTGAAACTGAGCAAATCAATGTTGCTTTTTTCTCCCAGAGCTTGACTGTAGGAAATGTTACAGTATACCTTCAGAAGGTAGTGCTTATGTTTTGCTTCCTCACATGTTTTTCAGAGACTGTACAACAAACTGCTGGATATATCCAGTGTTGGAAAGAAGTATGGACTGCTTCTTGGGGAGTGTAGCCTGGGGGAAGAACTTGTAATGAGGTTGTGGAGGTGTATGTGCTAACTACACAAATGTAGCAATCCATTGTTTCACACTGTTGATAATATTTGCATAGAGACATGATGCTCCTACGCAGATACTTGGAAACATTGTGAGACATGCACACCTACCAAATTCTTCTCTTGAAGGAAGCCTTTGTGTTTCTCACTTGCATGTGCAAGACTTTTACACAGCACGCTTCATGCTCTATGTAGAAGCGCTGAAGAAAGATCTCAATTCTGTGCATACAGTAGTGGAACAATTACACTGGCCAGAAATGTTTACCACAGGCTTGCACCCTTATGCTGATGTTAAAATCTGTTTTGTAGATCAAGGGAATGTGATTGATTTCTTTATTTGTACACATAACTGCTTTTTCTATACTCATGACATTTTTATTTCTACCTCAGAAGCTGTTAAAGATAAAATGTCAGTTTAACCAAACGCATTTGACACAAACACCAGCACTGGCTGGACGCCCAGTGCTTGATGCCTTGTTTACACAGTGCATGGTGGTGCTTCCCCACTTATATTTGTGTCTACTCTTTTTCTTGCTGCACTGCCCCCTCCTTGAAACCATTTTTTTCCAGTCATTTTCAGTGTCTTTCACTGTCCTCCAAATAAATTTTCAATCCTGAGTATAGCTAAATAAAGGATGTGATACATGTCCTGGGTAGATGGCACACGCTTCTTCAAATTTTTTGTTGTATTAATAATAGGGGGTAAAAAAAAGGAGTGATTTCACATCATTAGTTAGAACTCATTCCTCTTGCCTATACTAAAGATGTAGACCAGATCTGAGGTTTTTTTTAAAGATTAGGCTAGACCTATCTCCTGAAAAATGAGTAACAAATCAAGCTCAGACAGGACTTTTTTTGTTTGAGAGGTTTTATGACCTGATACCAATCAAAAGATTCTGTTTGTGAAGGAGTTTGTAGGGGACTCTTGAATAGCAACTGGCTTCAGCCTATTGTGTTCTAAGTAGTCCAGATTTTGTTGTGCAAATTGCTTCCTTTTGTAAACTCCGCAGCTCTCTCACCTGCAAGTCTCTGCTTCTGTGCTTCTGCTGAGCATAATGATCTTAAATAACCAATGTCTGAAGTTTCACTCTCTTTTCACATGCGGGAGGCATGTGGACTGCTGCTAGAACACTACCGTGAATAAGCTTGTTATTCACTCAAAGACTCTGTGCTTCTCTCCAGTAAAAAGCTGGCCTTTTTTGAAAGGTGCTTCAGTTCTGCATCTGTCATTCAAGAAGTTACAACCAGTGGCTGAAACTGGGTAGTCAGAAGAGGTAAATGCTCCCTGGGGATCATGCAGATTAATCATGCATAATTCAAAAAGTCCTCCAGGTTTTAGGAGCTCCTGGTTTAGGACGATGCAAATTAAATAAACTTAGATTTTCAGGACCCACAGAACACACAAAGACTAAGCTGCTGCTGCTCTTTTAGCATCAGAATAAACTGAGAATTCCTTGTAGAGAATTATTTTGTTTAAATATGTGATTTCAAAAGATTTCTTAGGAATTCAAGTTACAAAAATCAGTTGGGCAGCTAGGGAACACTGCAGTGTGCTCTGAGGCAGAAAGAGTTATTATTGCTTCAACATGAAACTTAGGAATAAGCAGCAACTGGAGTATTTTGCTAGGCTGGTTTTCAGTGGATCACAAAACACAACATATGGGGATATATGTTCCACTGCAGGTGGAAGAGGGACTGTTGCACAAATTGTCAGTAAATAAGTCATAAAATGGCCAGTAAAAAGGAAGCTGAACTTAAATGGCAGTTTAGAGAGCTGGACTCTGCTTGTCATTTGCTTACTGTAGAATTATCTGATGGCAGCCAGCACTTTTAAAAATGCTGTGTTTGTCTGACTCCAATGTAGATGCTTGGGCTCTCTCTAAGCTTTTTGCACATGTTAATATAATTTTAAATCTTGCCTAAAACAGATTAGTTAAGTGCTAGCATCTTAGCCAAGATACCACTCTTTAGGTATAAAGTTTGGAATTTAAAAGCTAATTTGAACTCAGCTTTCCTGTTTCTTCCTTTGTTTTCTCAAGCACCGGTTCAATTTCAGGTGTTAAACTAAAGATACATCCTACGAACTGCTCTGTATTGAAGGAAATTATTAGGAAGAAGGAAAACTGTACTGATTTTTTATCTGATTCTTTTTAAATGAAGAAAATGGTGCAAAGAATGGCAATTTATTTTTTATGCTTTTGGCTGAAACTACATCTAATGATAATGGATGTGTTCTGAAGTCAGAAAGATTTTGTAATAAATAAACCATTACTTTATACCTCAGGAGTATTCTGAGCTTTTCAGGCCTTTGTGAATAGTTTCATCATACAGAATATTCGCTAAAATCTTACTTGTGATGGAAACAACTAGCAAAGAAGGAAATTGGTATAGTCATGCTGTCCAAGCTGAGCAACCACTTGAAAGTGATCCAGTGACAATCTGAATTCCAATACTTCTATGCTTCAGTAGAAAATTTCATGCCTTGGAAGGTAGTAGTGGGCTCTTCCATACTTCTCCATTTTGTTGGAGAACAGGGGCTAAAGTTGCTGATGTGCTTTGGAAATTGGCACATCCAAGAGCGCATTTGTACACCAACCATTTTGTTCTTAACAAAGCCTGTGCTGTTTTCAAACACTCTGTCTTAACATAATAGTAGTGTTTAATAAATTGTCTTTCTTTGCGCAAAGCTTTGCCACAGGAAAGCTGCAGAGAATTGTCCAAAGGTAAAATCCAATATTGCTGTCATTATTTAAATATTGTTCCTGCTACAATTTTTCTAGTCTAGTCATTCATGGCAGGTATTTTCATCATCACAGAAGGAAGGAGACTAGTAATCTGTTGCCTATAAATATAAGCCATGTATGGGGAAATGGATATACCTATGTGCACTTGATCTTAATTGAAATGTGTTTTAGCTTAATAAAGAAAGTCAGACGTAGATAAATGGGCGTACTGAATGCACTAATGGAAAAAGTAATGGCAGTAATGCTAAGTAAATAGCTGAGTAAAAATAGCCTCTCTGCTTTCATAATGTTGTTAGAGGTCAACTGCTTGAAAGTGCTGTGATTTTGAAGATATAGAGCTGCAATAGTATTCTTACAAATCCCATTGGCCTTTTGAAAGTGGAAGTCTGAAAATAGTTTGGGATGGAATCGACAATCTGATATGGGAGGGAGTTGGTTTCTTTATGGTGGTTATACTGAAATGGTTTTTCACATGGATTTCTGGTGATTCACTTCTACCTGGTCAGACGTGGCAAAGTTTGTTTTGCTAGGTACATGCTGGTTGTTGCTTAAACATTAGAGGTCACCAAAAATTGAAGATCTATCCCATATCTTGTTTAGGACTTGTTCATGACAACCATCTCCCTTTTATGTTCATTATACCAGCAGAGAATTTGCTACACCATTACCTTGTGACAGGAATTGCACTTCTTTTCCTCTCCAGAGGAAGTGACTTTGGACATATTTTCCCCATGTCTCTTTGGCTGTGGCTGCACAGTTAACATTTTCTGGTATAGATATGATATATATATGTATATATTTGTCTTGCCCCCCACTGTGCATTTGAAAACCATGGATGAACATGCACACTCACAGTACTAAACATGGGGGAAGGGGTACCCATGAGATTTAAATGCTGTTGTTTTCCAGTTTAACATGGCATGAAAGGAAAGCTGGGCTGCTGCTTTTCTTTCTTGGTGAAAGACCTCTAGCAGTCTGGGTGTGGCAGGAAATGTTCAGCAACAATACTGCCTTAGTTGCTAGGGAGTGTTAACATATTAATCTCTTTCTCTCTTTCTCCCCAGAATGAACTGCCAGATACCCATGCAAAGTTCCACGTATTATTCCTTTTCTTTGTGGCAGCCATGTTCTTCATCAGCATATTGTCACTCTTCAGCTACCACTGCTGGCTAGTTGGCAAAAACAGATCAACTATAGGTCAGTTCGTTGGGATATGGAACTTTGCCTCGTCCAGAAAAATAACAATTCAGTAAGAATGTTAGGCCTACACCATATGTCATCGCACAAAAATTGATTTTTTCAATACTGTGCAATAAAAAGCATATTTGGTGGAAGTAATTAAAGGTAAAACAAATGGGAAAACAAAGCCTGTGGGGGGGTCCTCTGCTGGAGCCAAGCATTCAGATTCATGATGACTGTTCATTTCTTTTGTTTGTATTTTTGAGACCTCTGAAGCACCATGCATTTTTGTTGTGTTTTTTTTTTTTTAAATGTGAAGTATGTAACCCAGTTGCTATGTGCCACTCTGTTGTTCTAATACTTTGAGTAGCTGGGTAGCCCATACTAAGTCTGCTGTACATGAATGTGTACTACATTTTAAACTAGATACAAATGAATATTCTTAAATCCTGTGAAAGAAAACTGTCCTTATTATTAGGAAGTGGCTTGTAAAATGTGATAAAAATGAACACACTAATGCACATTTCCTAGATAATAAGAGATTCACATAATTTTATGCCTAAACTTTTTAAATGGCATTGATTAGCATAAGCAAGCTATGTGCATTTAATTAAAATATTTTAACTTCTTGCTAGGAAACAGTCAAGAGTGTTTTTTGCAGTGTGTGGGGGGACAGGGACTGATAAGTATTTCTGTAACTAAGTAAAAATCTTATATCTTTCATTGGAATTTAAATTTCTAACCTCAGAAATAAATAGGTTGATTAAAAGTAAAATAATTGTCAGCTAGGAAGATCTTGCTAGAATTTTTTTGATTGGTTGATAGGAGAGTTATTTGAATTCTTTTTCTTTTGGCATACCTATAGGTAAGGAATATTCACAGTTTCTTTTTAGCTTTGAAGAAAACTTCAACATATTCCTTACCCAAAAGTCAGGTCATAATTGGCAACACAGTACTTTATCTGCCTTCTGGATCATGATGGTAAAAAGACAAGCTATTGGTATGGAGGGAAAGCAATGAGTCCTCTCAGTTCTTGGCCAAGGGTGCAACTAGACTAAAAGAAAAGCAGAAAAATAATGGTGGTTTGCTATAGTTCATGGTGTGTCTGTTTCTAATGTAATAGATTTCTTCTTCCTCTGATAGCATGGGATGCCCTTATTTCAGCTTCCTAACTTGGCAGATGTGGAAAAACCTCTTCTGTATGGGCTTAGGTCCAGCAGTGCTTATGGTAAATTACTCCTAAAAGGGGAAAGTCTTCTGCTCAAAGAAGGCTGAAGAGAGAGCAAGTCACCAAGGAACAAGGGATGTATGTGGTTATCTTAGGCATGCTGATTATACTTAGCTTTGTCTCAGACTTTGTTATAGAGAGAGAAAATTGACAAGATAACTGTTCTGCTTACCTGATTTTTCTTGTTTTTCACTAACCCTGGGATCTTTTTTTCTCTCTGATTACTTGAGATTATTTTTTCTCCCCCACCCCCACCCCCCCGCATCACCTTGCCCAAAACTGGTTCCACAGCAGAGAAGTTTGAGTTTGTTTCTTCATGTTCTCTGACTCTTTCCTGGTATAAGGAATTGCACGCTTTTATTTTACAGAGACATTCCGTGCACCCACATTTCGAAATGGTCCTGATAAAAATGGCTTTTCTCTGGGATGCAGCAAAAATCTGAGGGAGGTTTTTGGAGATGAAAAGAAGTATTGGTTGCTCCCTATCTTTACCAGGTATTCAGTCTGAACAGTAATGAATTAAGGAATAAATTGATCCCATTACTTCAGCCTTGCTTCCCTTTCTACTAAAAAATAAAGCACAGCTGAAAAGCCAACTTGTATCTCTTGTACAATAAATATTGGTGCAGAGAAAACTATTGCACTCCACACAGGATTTTCATTGAAAGACAGTGAGCTTGTTGACAAGAGTCTTTTAAATGCAGAAGTTTGGAAAGCTTTGAGAAGCATATTGCAAAAATTGTACATCTTTTCGTGGTAGTCTCAGTGATTATAGAGCAGAAATCAGCAACTTAGAGGAGAGTTGCTCAAACAGCTACATCACAGCAACATCAGTTTGAAAACACCCTCTCTTGCCCCTGGAAAAACTTGACAGTTTTCCTTTTGCTGTAGATGACATTTCAAGAATTGAAAGCCATCTAAGAAAGTGCATGTAAATGAGCAACAGAGGGGGGAAAATCTGATATTATGAAAAATGCTGTATTTAAAATGTCAGCGGAGCCAGCATTAGGGAGTTGCAGACAAGCTTGATGAAGCAAGACTGAAGTGCTGCCCACTCCCACCACCAGATTTCAGCAGAAGCAGGAGCTGTGTTTCAACACTGTTCTTGGGGGCCTGTGTATCAAGTAAGAATGTTGCTGAACCTGTTTGTGAAGCTGAGGTTTGGTATCAAACAGCAGAGGTAATACCAGCAGCTTAAGTTGACTCAGCTGTTTGCTCAACTACCATATGATTAAAGACAGAAGCTCTGTTCTGTTCTGCTTGATCTGTTTTGCTACCACATTTTATCCTGATAAACTTCAAAAGAAGACTTAGCTAATTTCAAAATCATGGATGAAGGGGAAAGTATGACACCAGAATGTTATTTATGATACATCTTCTGGGGCTGTAAATACCAGAGAGTCTTACAATGTATGCATGCTAGTCTGGGGGAAGATTAGGACTACAGAAATACATCTGTATTTCTGAAATCCACAGACTTGTGCCGTGCATAGAAATCCATACTCAGTGATAGGGTGGGAATCAATTGAGCTCTAAGATTTAGTTAATTGATCATCTGATTTAGTGGTAGAATTGCCTTGCTGTAGTCTGGAGTTCAACACTGCACTCAGGTACTTGGTTCAAGCCTGTAGCCTTTGCCTTTCGCATGTGTCCTTGTTCAGTTCATTTAAGTCAACTACCAACAGTGATTTGAGTCTGTTTCTCATTTAGTTTGGGTGATGGATGTAATTTCCCAACTCGTTTGGTGATTATGGATCCAGAGCAACTTGCAGTCTCAAGCCAAAATGAACCTGCCAAAAGGTAACTATAGCACTTAAAATACTGATTTTATACTGTTTAGTACTTATCTAGAGAAAAAAAATTATTTCAAAGTTAGTTTTTGAATTCTTTGTGCTTCTTGTCATCTTCAGAGTAAGTTTGTAAGACTTCAGAGAAGGAAAGAATGGATTAAGACTGAGAATATGACTCTGCTGTGTCTTGGTTTTGTTGTAACAGAGGATAAGGCTCTAAAGAAGCACTAATACAAAAAGTAAGAGAGCTTACTGGCTCTTAACAACAATCCAGAAAGTCCTAGGGAAGAATGAATAATTATCCATGAAAAACAAATGGTTTGTGTATTTGGTTGTTTTGGGGGGGGGGTTGTGAAGGGCAAGGTATTATTTGTATTTCATCTCCTCGAGCATGCTTAAATAATGCTGAGACAGTTTGCAAGAGAAGTAGATCTCTCATGCTGTGGTTTTTAGCTCATTACTTTTTACCCCTCCCAAATTTGCATGGTTTGTATTTTCAGTGTATTTTCAAAGAGACAAGAGTCTCTGTGTGCAGTTTCTAGGGGGGTTTACATTTGCCACTTTAGAAGTTTTCTGCATAGTTTAGTGAATTTGTAAGCTGAAGGTTGTTGCCAACAGCAGTCACCTGAGTTACCAGACATTCAAAGGCAATACAGAGAAGAAGTTGCTTCCAGTGCAACATAACCTGTGGAATTTACACAAGAACAGGACTCCTGTGCAAACAGCAAAGTATCCTTTTACATTCAGAAGATTGTTCCGAAGAAGGCTGTGGCATTTGCATGGGATAAGATGGCATTTGGTTGCTCTTCCAGATGGTACTGCGTAGGTTTTCTTTTTAGCTGTGTGGCGGTGTTATTGTCAGGGTGCCATTTCTTGTGTATCAATCCGTGGGGTTTTTTCCATTAGAAGTGAATGGCCTGTGTCAGGTAGGGATTTATTTTAGACTAATGACTGGAACAAGCCTTTAGAGGATTTAAGGTTGAGGGCAGGTGGCCATTTCCAGTTGGCATGGTAGGATTTTTTTGTTGTTAGCTTTGCTTTTAAGTAACTTCGCTATTCTAGAAGTGTCTGAAGCAGCTACTGGTATTACAGAATTCCTCTTGCCTTTGCTTACTTTTCAGCTCTGTAGCCAATCAGTCCTTTCCTACTCGACCACTCAGTGAATCACAAAATCGGTTGCTATCCGGTGATTGTCAGTGGGTGGAAACTGGCCCTGAAGAGGAACATGTGAAATCAGGTAGTGGGTTTGGTTTTGGTTCAGTTTTCTTTTTTTTTTTTTTTTTTTTTTTTTTTTAAATTTGGCACCTAGAAAGTTTTTAGGAATTGGCTGGAGTGATATAGAAGAAAATGTGTTGCATAGAATCAAGTCAGCATGTTTAGAACTAAGAGCTGACTTGTATCCCATGCTCCGCTCCAAAATTAGTTTTTATGTTAAGGTAGTGGATGATAGATGGATAGATAATTCTGACTTGTGCACTTGAGTTCTGAGATTTGGGATCTTTTATGCTTGATTAGGGGGAGGAGAATATTTTTGTAAATTAGGCACAACACGGTCAATGTGCTTTCTGGTTTGGAATCTTTGCTATTTGTTATGCAAATCTGCAAAAACACATAATTGAGATTCTCTCACGTTCTAGGTGCAAAAAAGCATATTATAGTTTCATTGGAAAGCTGATCTCAGCTAATTACTAACCAACCATCTCAATGAGAAACAGGTAAGACTAACATAATTGATTGCTGTTTCTATACATGTATGAATAAAAATAGACATCTTGAAGTCAAAAACTAGTCATGGAATGCAGAGGAGTCCTCTGATGTTGGATGAGTAATAGCAAAGTCTAAACAAAATTCAGAATGGCTGTTGAGAAGACAAGAATTGGAGTAATGCTGTAGTGCAGGAAACATGGGCTGATTAGGCCTGGGATGAGTCAGATAAATCCTGTAATTTAGATTGAAGTGGGTAGTGCTGGGTTTGTTACCTGACCAGGGAAAAGAATCTGATGCTAAATGCAATACTGAGATGAAACACTGTCTTGAGGAAGAGCTCCTTAAATGTCTTTTTCTTAATCATGTATTGGTGGGCCATGATCTGCTCTTTAGGAACCTGGAAGAGGTTCCTAAAGGAAGGAAGGTCAGGAAGTGAGTACAGCTCTCTGCATACAGATTGTTCTGTCACATTTGGAATTGTCAGTGATCTTCTGGAGTGCTTTTTTGCATTGAAGTGCCCTGTGTGCACTTTGCATTTAGGAAATACAGTGAGTGCTGGTGCATATATGAAACTTCTCTTGGTGTATTTTCAATGACTAAATTAGACTTCATTTATGCTGACTTTCTACTGTGGTGAGCTTATAAGATCCCATTAAGTTTTTCTGTGTGGAAGAGAAACAAATCATATTTGGTCACTTAACAGCTGTAGAAGTTTGAGCTGAGGCATTACCATTACCCCTGCCTTTCTTTTCTTTTTTTTTTTTTTTTTTTTCGTGGGGGATGTTTTTGTAAGTAATTCACATTTTTATCAGAAATAAAACACTACTTTTGAATTTGGTAAGCTCAGTAATTTTAGGATTTTTTTTTCCTTTCCTTTTTTTTTTTCTTTTAAGGAGCCTTCTGACCTAAAATTATAGTTTTGGGAAGGGGTTGGTTTGTTTTCAAGGAAAAAAAAACCTTTCTAAAAGGTCTTTGTAGGTGATGATGTGATGCTTGGGATGATGTTGGTCAGACTGCTCAGTGTAAACTCATACAAAACCAAGATCAGACTAGTTCATTCTGAAAAACCTACTCAACCATGAGAACTCACCAATGGTAAATTTCCCCTTTCCAACTTTTCTTGATGCTATATTAATGTGCAAAAGAATATCCCAAGCAAGGGGTTCCTTCCAGCCTCCAGCTATATAAAACCTAATCTGATCTAAATAGGTTATGAAGTCTTTTCTGTTCTTCATGGAGCAGAACAGAAGTTTCTGAGAGCAGCTGATCCCAGCAGCCTTTGATAGGGTATTATAGAAAAGTCTTAATCTTTCTTTCCACTGACCTAGAGAGGGAGCATAGATGACTGTCTTAAGTTAGACAATTAAGTGGTAATAATTTGAGATTAACTTCTTTTCTCCCCTCCCTCTCTTCCTAAAGTGAGGCCAGATTTAAGGAAGAATTTGTAGTTTGTGTTACACTTGCCCAAACTACACTAGTTTTAAAAGTTCATATAAGTAAAAGTGCATATTTGCACCCAATGCAAAAGCATTTGGATATGTGTTACCTTAAATTACCTCAGTAGCAGAGTGTTTGAACCATTCTGAGTTCAGTTGGATTTGATCACAGTTTAGGCCAAGGTAGTTAATTCCAGTCTTGCATTTCTAAGCAACTATACAGTAGCTGTGAGATCCAGCATCTGTTCAATGCACTTCCATAACACCCTGAACAAGCCAATAATTGTATTTTTAAATTTTGGGCCCATAACACACAGCAGAAGCAAAGTCATGGCTTATTCTAGTGTACAGAACTTGATTTGCAGATGAATGCCAGTCCCCTAGCCTCACCTAGGCAAATACCATTTGTGTCCTCACATCTATCAATTTAATTCAAAAATTGAATTCCGAGACAGGGATCCAGGATACTTTACATGCAGATCAGTGGTGATGGATTGATGTTCTTAGCACTAATAAGCTTCTAAAACATAAGAAGTATGAATCAAAAACCCACACCTCCCAGAAGGCTATTTCTGAGTTGAAGTTGCCTTAACTACTTACCTTAATCAGAAGTCTGTAAATCATATTACCCAGGTGCATTTATGTAACACACTACATTGTGTTTTTTCAAAGCTAATTGGATAATTCCATTAATTACCTTTTTTTGTTTCACTAGGTTTCTGCAACACATTTTGAGCTTGAATATTACTTAATTTTGTTTGGAAGAAGTTGAGCAGAAAAAAAATGGAACATGAACATTTTAGGAAGAGACAAGAAATTCAAGTTTCTGCACAGTACAATGGATTCTTGTAAGCACTATTGCAGAGCAGGGAAGTTAAGACAGATGCCTTAAGATTCTTAATGTGCATTTATGCAACACTGAATTATATACTGCTACCAAAGGGCCAGATCCAGAAGTGCCCTGCTTGGATGCACAAGGTCCAGAGTGGGAACTATGCATTTCTTTTATGCTGCAGTGGCGGGGGGAGATTGCAGAGACTCCTACCTCCTCACGGGCAAACTTCATACTTTAGGCACTGCAGAAGTCACTTCCATAGCAGGTCTCCAGAGTACAGAAGGAAAGAAAAAAGGAAAAGGAAGAAAAAAAAAAAAAGTCAGCCTAGAGCATGTTCAGCACATCTGAAGTGGGAGTATACATAGTTCAGATGCCAGGTGATGGGGAAGGGACTGGATGATGTCTTCTCCTCTCTTCCTGTTAACCAGTCTACCCCATGATCACAGCTCTCCAAGTCTTTTGGGACTGAGGGTTCCTTCTACTAGCTGTGCTTTGAAGCAAGGCAATGCCAACAACATAAAAGCCTTTAACCTGGGTATTGCTTTTTTGCTGTAGGATTGAGCTTCCTCATCATTTTAACTTGATTGATTTAACCGTACCAAGGACAGAGCTCAAAGAAGAAAACTTGGATTTTAGTTGAAAAAAACATGAATTATTACTTCCCAACAATCGTCAGTCAGCATACAAGGAAAAGGCAGTCCAAATAGGAATTAATATTTCTTATATTTTCTGTTACTGTTTGGTGTGTTCTGTGTAAGGCAGCAACAAAATGGTAAAGTACTCCTGAGAAAAATCATTTTGCAGTTGTGTGTTGCTAGAAAACAGGACCAGCAGAGTACTGGTTTTTCCATGGGACTCTTGATGGATTATAAATACTGTTTTATACTTTTGTTTTAACTTTATTTTTAATAAAGGCACAAGGTTTTATTTGTTCTAAAATACAAATATCAGGTACTTACGAGAAGATTAGTGTTGGATCATCGATCTGTTAGCATACTGAAAAATTGCATCCTTTAGTCTCCTACTTTCAAATGCAGTTTAAGTGATGCTGAAATTGCTAAAGACTGATGGCTTTGTGCAGCAATGTACCTGTTCACAAAAGGCAAAGTATGTTTCTTGTGTGAGGAATCAAGTTCATCCCATCCTTAGCTCAAGACCTACAGCAAACAACATGGGTTTTTTTCCTCACTCCTCTACAGAGAAGACTGCTAACTGATCTTTGGGTGGTATTGGATTTTGCACCTGGAAAAGTGACAAATACTATTTTTCTGTCTGTAAGTTTTCTGATGTTCAGGTGATGCTGATTACAAATAGACATGAGCCCTTTTGATACAGACTGAAGGTAGTAGTCAAATTGATGATCTAGTCCAAAAGAACCTGTTTGGTTTGTCTCCCAGACTGATTGCTACTTGAGTTAAATACATTTATGTATTATGATGGAAATACTAAGATATCAAGTATACTGTAAGGTTTAAAATAAGTATTTTTTGTCTTTGGAGATAATAATTTTTTCTTAAATATTAATCTTCTGGAACAAGAACTCTTTGAGAACCTATGAACATGATTTCACTGCTGGGTGTTCTTGAGACAGAAGCAATGATCCACACTTGCATGTTTTATAAAAGTTGCAGAATGTTTCTTCAAACTTTGTACAAGAAATTTTTCATTTGCTAATTCCAAAACTTACAAAAACATTTGCTACACGTTGATCTGAAAGTTTAGCTTTTTCTTCTCAAATGTTAAATGAGAAGTTCCCATCTTAACATAAGCTCTCAGCGGTATTGCACCAGCAAAATTTCTTGGGCAAGATAACAGAGAAGGAAGACTGTGTGTTCAGATGGCTTGTTCTGAATACCAGAATTTGCAGCCAGGTGGAACTGTCATGGATGGCCTGGGATATCTGGCTTTTCTGCATCCATGTATTACAGCTGAAATAACACGTCCATGCACAGACATCATCTAGCAGAACTATAAGCAAAATGTATGTCAGAATCCTAAATATCACTGACTCAGCAAAATGCTCTCTGCTCCACCCACCCACTCCCCAAAGTGCTTCATATGCCCCCCCCCCCCCCCCATGAATGTATGTATCCTGTAGGCCAACATCAGGAGAACTCGTTTGATTTCTTTAGTCAGGATAGTGAATCTACAGGAAAAACTGCAAGTAAACAGACTGGGCTAACTGTGCATGTGCACTTTCTAGCAGGTGCTGTTCTTCTGAAAACACTTATTTGTACATGTGATAGAGATTTTTGTGGCTTTTCATGAAGAACTGATATGTCTGATATGTTTATGCAGATTACAGGAATATTTTGTCCTAGATTTTTCTTCTTATTTGAAGTGAGAAAAGGAGAGCAGTGGTTTTAGGGATAATCCTGAGGCCGGAGTTAGCAGTGGCTTTAGGATAATCCTGAGGCCAGAGTTACTGTCGGTGTAAAGCAGGCATTACTGAAAATCATTTTGACAAATGCATAACATAGTAAAATGATTGAAAGATGATTCTCCCACATTCACCACCCCTAACCCCTTTATTTTTTTTTCCCCTGGGGACTAAGAGTAACCCCAGGCTGATTTAAAGGAATTAAGTTCTCCAAGGGAATTGTACTGCAGAATTCTAAAGGCATGCCAGCAAGTAGGATGCAGGGGCTAGGTTTTCCTGGCAAGCTTGGGGGGAGGTATCGTGGCTAAGGCAGCAGGATGACATCCTCTGCCTTTGGATTCTGTCCTGAGCACTCCCTAGGCTGTGCTGTGCCAGGAAGTCCATGGGGGAGCAGGATGGCTCTTTGGCTGCAAGCAGCTGCATGTGTCCCTGACAGCAGAGGCAGGGGCTGCAGGAAGGGGGTACTTTTGGCCCATGGTCAGGAGGTCAGAAGAGGAATTGATCCTGAGAGAACAACTGTTTAGGGTGTTGGGCCATGTTGTACATGCTGGTTTTGTGCTTTAACATACTCTGTATCAGGGAGTCTTGAAAATACCTAGGCTGTCATTCAAAATAGCATCTCCTAAGCTTTTAGATCCATGAAATTAATGACTACTACAAACCACACACAGTAGTTATTGTAGGATAGTTAACATTGGCTGCAATAAGAAACTGCTTTCATGTTTCTTACTGCTTTCCTCTTTTAAAAAAATCTACATGCACTCAAAAAATAAAAAAAATTGCTTTAAATTCCCAGTGTGACAACTCCTGATGTAGGGGAGGATTTCAGTGTGATTTATCCTCCATTTTTCTGAAATGTCTTGAAATAAACCTGTTCCTGTGAATATGAGGCAGGAAAATCCATAAATAAAACTACACCATACTTGTTTTTTTCTTACTGTTATTTATTCACAGAGTGTCCAACACACACATCATTGCTGTGCCTACCAAAGGCATATTATGGGAGGAGGGCAGAAGAGGAGTAGGTTTCTGTAATTAATTGACTTCCTACAGTATTATTTTGAGAGTGTATTGATACAAGTCAGATGTGATTAAAAACCTCCATTTTAAATAATCAGAGGGTTACTTTAGAGAAAGTTTGGGCACCTCTATTTTTAGTGATTTGATTAGAAATCACGGTAACATTTTTGTTAAAGCTGCCTCTTGAGTGTGGAATTTGCAAGTACCAAGCTACTTTTGGTATGTTAATCTAACAAACTGGTCCTCTTCTCCAGAGGGCTGAATACTTATAGTTTTCAGGTACTGTTTCTTTCCTTTGGTCTTGTGTGGTTCTTCTTTATACTAACAATCTTCTTTATACTATAAATCATCCTTTGGGTTGGGACGAATTTCAATACCACTGAGTATGCACTCTGAGACTTCATCATTTAACTGAAGTACAGTCCAGTTGTAGCTTTAGTAGACCCCCTAGAGGAGGGAAGCTGCAGCCTTTGCAGCAGTATTAATGTCTGGCAGATTTACCAGGATGTGCTGATTCCGACATAGATAACCAAATCTGCCTGGATCTGGAGCACTGACTGACCAGATTTTTATTTAAAAGTTAAATAACAACAAAACCATGACAGTTTTGAGTTTCACAGTGTATGTTCTCCAAGGACACACAGTAAAAATGTGTCTGGGTGTGCATTTAGAGAGGCTCCCAATAGCAGTTACTTTTAGCTCACAAACACATCTTTTTGCACCTAAAAAACCGCAATGTGTGCAACTTCAGAGGCTCTTCTATCCCTAAACGGCACCAAAGAGAGCAGCTGCACATGAAGTGATTTAGTACTGAACACAATTGTTACACTCATTTCTATCGATTTATTTTGTATATAGGAGCTTTTTATACACATTTTTCTTAATTATGTAACTGTCATGAAATGTCTTGAAGCTACATGAAGCTATGGGTTGTAGTTCGTTTTAATGCAGATTAAAACTGGTGTTTGGCCATTTGTTTTCTGAAGCCAATACTTGAATTTGTTTCCATTAGGTAGTGAAGTCTGATAATGTTTACAGGATCGCTTTCTGTGGTTTTGGGAGGTTTCCCCATCTTTCTTCCCACCCCCTGTCCTAAGAAACAGAGAGCTCATGCTCAGCAGTCAAGCCGGTACGTCAGAGATGAAGCACTTGTATTACTTTAATTGTCACCAAAGCATTGGGGGTGACGTGCAGATTCCCTTCCGTTTACACTGCTTAGCTGACAACTTAAGGCACTTAGCATGCTCCTCTCTGATTTCTCCTGTCCCTTATCCTGTTATCAGCTTTATTGTGGGAAACTTAAACCTTCCTGAATGATGATTTACAATCATGAAGCTATCCCTGAAAGAGGCAGCATTCCTGCTGTTAAGTCTGTTCCATTTTTAACTTAGATGAAAGAAACATCCCTGGGTTAGCTCTGCAGTTCCTTTTGTGTTTGCCAGCAAGAGTCATCAACATTTGCACTAATCACAATGTCCCAGCTGTTTTACTTCCACAACGTTATTTTTAATTGTGCTGCCTAAACTTGTAATGAGCTGTATTTAAGTTTGGGACGACGTGTAAAAGATACCTGTAATAATGATGCGCTTATTGTATTTTTTGGTATGTTACAGATAGGACTCATCCTATGCACAGAGAAAATGTTGCCATTTATAGTTTAATACTTGAAGTAACTTTTTGAAACGGGCTTTTATAAATGAATTAAATACAAAATCACATTGCTTTGCCTGGAAGTTCCTTCATGTTTTAATTGTATTTGCAATTTCCCCATATGTATACTTTTCCATAAAGTTCTCTTAAGCCATTTATAACCAATGAAAGTGCATTCAAGATTTTGTACATCACTGTTCAGACCTGTTCATACTTCTCTGAAGTATAATTCATGTTTAATAAAAAAGTACCATTTTAAGCCTCTTTTCCAAAGTGATATGAATGGACTTGACACTTGAATTCATCAGTGAATGCAACATCAACTTAATAAAGTATGTGAAAGAATCTGTGAAGTGTTCAGCTGTAGCATCTGTATTAGATCAGCAAGAAAAACTGGCTACATGGGAAACACTGCACCATTGCTCTGGTTTTTACACTCCAGCTGCAACAAACCCAAGATTACACTCACTCTTGACACATCTTCCAGGTCACTGGGTCTTGTGGGGAGATAAAAAGCCTGACTTGTGGCTAACTCTTATTCCTTCAGGACACTAAGCCTGACTTAGAAGTCAACCGCTCAAACAGGAATCAGCCATGTTCCTTTCAGGTCAGGAACAATCTGTGTAAGAGAGTTTTAACACCCAAGTTAACACTGACATGACAATGACACTGGCAGTTAAAATCAACAATTCTTTCCAGAGAGCTTTTTTTAAAATAGAACATTTTATAACATTTCATGAATTCCAGCCTCATCCCTCTGTTTTTGCAGTTCTAGTTCCCCTTGGTCCTTGCATGCCCAATGGCAAGTGTCATAGTCATGTCTCAACTACTGATGTACACAGAACAATCCCTAAGGAAGAGAGAGTGACCAGCCCAAGCTATGTGGCCAGCAGATGAGCTCTTTCCACACAGCAGGAGTGTTTTCCAGGCTTCCAGAAGGCAATCTGGAAAGCAAACTGAAGCGATAAACTAGGTTATCTATAAATCACCACTGCACCTGGTAACTTGCTGTTTTAAGCCCTGAAGAACAGAGGGTGGGCAGAGGGTAGAGAGCCACACAAAGAACTTCCCTAACAAAGCAATAATAAGAAAACATACAGTTCCAGAGGACTACTTTTAATGTAGTATTTTGTACACCACAGCAAAGGCTTGTCACCCACCCTAATTACAGTAAATTACCATAAAAGGTATGAGACCAAATCCCAAGGTAGTGCACGGTGTGCCAAATATAAATATACTGTATTATTCAACATGTCCACTTCTTTGACACATTTAAGTGGTTTAAATGATCGCTGATGTATCTGTGCTCAGGAAACTTGGCTTGTTTCAGGCTTTTGAAAGCTTCCCACTTTGCACGTCTCTCTTCTGTGTTGTGTTTGAATTCCTGCTCCTGTGTCAGGTAAGGTCGGCTGAGCCAATATTCATTCTCTGCTTCAATCTCTAACCTTCGGATCATTGCTTGCTTCATCGCAGTGGTAACCTGTCTTGGTTGCCTGTACTTCCCAATCCACTGCTTTCCAGGAATTCTCTTCCGCAGCAATACTGTTGTTAAAAACATTTTGCCTTAAAACATAAACAGAAATATAAAATACCCATTACCGTAGGGACAAAAATAAAATTTTGACAAAAAATATTAAAAGCTCTGTACTCACTCCACTGCCTTTTAGCTGGCTGGTTTGAAGGTCAAGCTCAGAGCCTGGTACTTATACACCATCACACACAGCAGGCAGCACAAGGCCAGATACACTGCAAACTTAAGAATCAGAAAAGGGGAATTGAAATCTATGTAGCTTAAGAATTTATTCAGTTATCCTTACACTGCAATTAAAGCATATACTCCATAGTTTATCTAAGAAAAATCCAGTCACAGATACTCAAGAATGAAGGGTTCACTTTGCTCATGCCTTCTTCAAATAGCTGTGTTGCCAAAACAGAGTTATTTCCAGCCCTGTCTTCTCGATCCAAATCTGCCCTTTCCTAAGCATTAGGTTTTGAACTAGAGTCTCTCCGTAAGCTTATTAGTGTGTAATTACCTAGTCTTATATCCTGACCGAGGGAACTCTGGTTGGTAGAGAAAAACAATATCCTGTATTAGACCAAGTGGCGTAAGCGGAAAGCACCAACAGACTGTGACCCAACACGCTGGATGTAAGGGGCAGGAAAGGCCGAATGACTTTTAAACTTTACACGAGTGCTCTTCATTAAGCTGTTCATTAGTCCCAAACCCGCTAATGCCCGGGTTTCTCATGACAAGGGATTTCATCAGCTTTAGAGAATCACAGAACACGCGGAGTCGGAAGGGACCCACGCGGATCACGGAATCCAAGTGGCCCCGCACACGACATCCCGGGAGCCACACCACGCTCCTGAGAGAGTTATCCAAACCCTGCACGAACTCTGTCAGCCTTGGCGCCCTCACCGAGCAGGTCACCCACGCACTTCCACCACGGCACAAACCAGCACTGCCGCTAACAGAAACCAACCCGCCCCGCTCCCACGCTGCAGCTGCACGCCGGCGTCTCCCTCTCCGGCCGGATTTAGAAGGAAAGCCGCGGGGATCCGCGGGGACACCGCTGTCCCAGCCCCGGTGCTCCTCCCGGCCTCACTCACCGCGAAGCTCCGGCGGCGGCTCCGCGGAGGAGCCAAGATGGCGGCGGGGGGCGGTACTCTCGCGAGAGGCGGCGGCGGGCGGGGCCCGGCGGTGGGCGGGGCCCGGCGGCACCAATGGGCTGGCGCTGGCGGCAGTTTGAAGGCACTCAGCGGCGCGGGCGGCACGGCACGGTCCGGCACGGTCCGGTTCGGTCCGGCACGGTCCGGCCCCGCTCTGGGCCCGCTCGGAGCCATGGACGTGACCGGGAGCTTCTTCGGCAAGCTGCGGGACCTGGCCCTGACGGTGGAGAAGGAGGTGAAGCAGCTGGAGCGGGCCATGCGCCAGGAGGAGGCGGGTAAGGGCAGCCTGGGGGCTCCGTGCCCGATTTGCGTTCCCGCCTGCCGCCGCCCCCCGGTGCTCCTCTGGGAATGCCTCGGGTGAGCCCGGGGGTCAGAGCGGGAGCTGGAATTGTTCGGGATCCTCCTCTTCTCGGTGTCTCTCTGAGCTCCTTTGTGCGGATGCAGCTCAGTTTTTATCACGAGGAAAAGCTGGATGACTGGGATGAAATGAGAATCGCCTTCTTGCTTTTCGTGGCTCGACACAGGAAAACATTTGCAGGGCATGTTTTCTCTCTGGAGCGATAGCTCGGGCTTATCTCTGTGCTATGTCTTGTCACGTAGCAGGTGCCCTCTTTTTACACTATTTGCATTAGCCTTGGTTTCCTATGAAAAAACGTGATGATTGCTGCGTTGTGTAAGTGAGCAATGCGTCTGCCCACGTGCAAACACGATGGAAGAATTCAATTTTCTGCTGAGTTGTGTTTTTCACTGGTCTTTATATCACTTTTTTATTTCATCTATGCACTTTAAGGATAAATTTTTAACATAAGTAATTCTTGACAGCCCAGGGACCTTCTTGTTTTATTAATCTCAGTCATGTGCAGTATTAGCTGCAACATTAAAGTGGAAGCCTGGGCAGTTTCTCAGTGGTATTTAACACACACTGTACAAAGAGCAGTTTTTTGCTGCGAGAGGTACCTGACAGGAATTAGTTCTCTTTGGTTTTGTCTGTATTGACTCTTTCTCTAACATATGAATCCAGCACCTCTAATGTTACAAGAAACATAGAAAGGTTTGAGTTGGAAGGGACCCTAAAGTTCACCTAATTCCAACCCCACTGCCATAGACAGGGACACCTTCCACTAGACCAGGTTGCTCAGAGCCCCATGAGCCTGACCTTGGACACTTCCAGAGATGGGGCATCCACAACTTCTCTGGACAATCTGTGCCAGGGCCTCAGCATTCTCACAGCAAAGAACTTCCTCCTAAATCTTCTCTCTCTTAGTTTGAATCCATTTCCCCTTGTCCTGTCACCACATGCCTTTGTAAAAAAAGTCCTCCACCTTTCTTGTGAGCTCCCTTCAGAAGGCTGTATTTAGTTCATCCTGAAGCAGCCTCTCTTCCAGGCTGAATAATCTCAGTTCTCTCAGCCTTTCCTTGCAGGAGAGGTTCTCCATCCCTCTGACTATCCTGGTGTCCCTCCTCTGTACTCTCTCCAGCAGGTCCCTGCCCTCCCTGTGCTGTGCCCCCAGAGCTGGCTGCAGCACTGCAGGTGGGGTCTCAGCAGAGCAGAGCAGAGGGGCAGAATCCCCTCCCTGGCCCTGCTGCCCACGGGGCTTTGGATGCAGCCCAGGACAGGATTGGCTCTCTGGGCTGGGAGTGCACACTGACAGCTCATGGCCAGCCTCTCGTCTGCTAATACAAGAAATTGCATTTCCATGCAGAATGTTTCTTCTGTGCTAAAACACTAAGACACCTCTTTTACTTTCTAAACTCTTTTATGTGAACATGCATCTTGAAGACTATGAAGATGAATCTCCATTAGCAGTCTTGCACGACCTCCATTGTGAAATCAAGACTCACAAGGTAACATTAACTGTCTTCCTTCTTGAAAAAGTTTGTTATGCATGTTCCATAAACTTATGGGTCTGCTTTGATCATAACCTTTGATCATTAACAAATTCAACTTTGTTAGATAGCAGTTATAACCCTTATTTGTTCTCTATCTCTAAGGCCTCATAATGGCCATGGATTTTGGGGTAATGCCCAAAAACTTGTGGGTGACTCAAAGTAGGTTTAGCAATGTTTCTTAGCTTGCAGTCACTATTGTCACTCAGGTAAGCAGGGAACAAAGGTTTCAAGGAAGCTGTAACTGCACCAAGATATGAGGAGAACAATTCAGGAAAAGCAGCTCCCAAAAAAATTATAAACTTGCTTGTTTCCATGACTAGCCTTCAGAACAAAATCAATCTTCATAGAAGCTTCAGTACCTTCAGCCATTCAGATAAACTTATGAAAAATATTGTCTATTTCTTATACAGAAGTAGAAAAAAGGGGTTATAGAAATGAGCAATATAGAAATAATGGAGTGATATAAAAGTGAGGCTTACCTTCTGCTCTGCACCAATTCCTTGTACATATGGAGTAAGAATAAAAACTAATTGTTTTTACCTCATATTTTTCTGGAGTAAAAACTCATAATTTTCTTGGCATGGTCACCAGTAAGTAGTTATCTTATTGTGAACTGTTATTGCAGTTACTTTTATAAGTTTCTATATGCTTATACTCTATGTATTCCATGGGTATATATACATGATGGTTTTCAGGTATAGGAAAGACCTAAATTCACTGCTTGTCTTCATCTGAATTGCAGTTGAATGCTTACTCCCAAAATGCTTCATGTGTAAACAACTACCATGTGATGATTTCAAACCCAATATTTCCATGTTCCTCTCTCTGTCCCCAAAGGAAGATGTTAGTGCCAGTGTTGGTAAGAGTTGCTCTGAAAGAAAAGAAATTCATAAGTTTATGAATGCAAGTGAAATCTTGATGCAAAGAAATGCAGAAGATCTTGTAAAAATACGGGAGCTGTTCCAGAAATATGGCTACAAACCTGATGTCAAAGACTCTACAGGTAATATTTCTTCTCAATACACTATGCAAAGAAAAGTATCATTTTTATAAAATGTTTCTCTAGCTATGTGTATACTTCTATTAATTAGGAGACCAAATACATCCATGTTATTTGCTTTATAATAATATCCAGAGGGTAAAAGAATTTCTTGTGATTGGTGCCGTAAGAATAAACCAAAACACAAACACTTGGAACTAGATCTTCTGGCATGCCTTTAGGTTAGTGTATGTTTGGTTTTGTGGTTTTTTTCAGTAATCATTATATTCAGAAAACATGTTAGCAAGCATGTTTTCATAACCCAGAGAAGGCTGATGCTTTCTGGAGGCTCACCTGGAACAGAGACCAGACAGAGCAAAAGGATAAAGTGTGTATTTATTAAAAGGCCTCAATGGGTACACCTGGGCAGCACAAGAGCCTGGCTGGACTGCACCCAAGATGAACCCCAAAATGGTCACAAAATGGACAACTGACCATGAGGTCTCACACTTTTATAAGTTCTGGTCCATTAATGTGTTGGAGTTAATTGTCTAACCATAGCTTCAGGTTATGAAGATCCATCCTCCTTGTTTTTTCTTCTCACTTCACCGTTGTTTTTGTTCTTGGGCCTGAAAGTTGCATAGTTGCCTTGGTTGTCCTTGGTACCAAGCCAGACAAGGAATTGTTTTGTCTATCTACCCTGTGAAGAGAGCTTAGTAGCACTTAATGTGAAACCCAGAACTACCCACTAAAACAGCACAGAATCTAAAAAATATAAAATCTAAAACTTAAGGCATCAATGCTGATTCAGCTCCTCATGCATGAGGAACTATTGTAGATGCACCTCAGTTGGTTTGTATTCAACTGTGATGGTTTCATTAAATTAAATCACCCTAGAGGAAAATTTTAACATTTCTGTTTCGCAGCACAAATGGGACAAGAGGCGAATGTATGGGAATGAAGTGGCATGTGACAAGCAGTAGCATCTTGATCATTGGAGGGGAAAAAGGTCCTTAATCCAGTCAGAAAATACATAACTGTCTGGAAAATCCAGATGTGCCAAATGAGTTAAAGTACTAAAACTGTAGTGTGTACTCATGATACTGATACTCCTTTTGGTATCAAGGGCCCGATCAGGCTTCAAAAGGCCTTTGACAAGGTCTTAATCTTCTCTGAGCAGTATCCAGTCATTACACAAAACAAAATTATGGCTGTGAAACATATTGATGTCCAAGTTAAGCTCCTATAGCTGTTTTACACAGATAGGGTAGACGGCTCTGATTTTTCATAGTATCTTTCTTCTTATGCTCTCTTTGCCTTTAAAGAAGTCTCCGAACAGAGATACAAGGTTAAATTGTATTTAAATTGTATTTTTAAGCTAAGTGTGTCTGAGGTCATAGTACCACTGCACATCAGGAGGTATATTGCTTTAAATAGCCTCCCTACCCACCTCACAGAATCAATTAAGTTGGAAAAGACTTCTGAATCATCGAGTCCAACCATCAAACACCACCTTTTCAACCAGACCACAGCACTGAGTGCCACATCCAGTCTTTCCTTAAACAGCTCCAGGAACAATGACTCCACCACCTCCCTGGGAAGTCATTCCAATGTCTAATTACCCTTCCTGTGAAAAAATTCTTGCTAATGTCCAACCTGAATCTGCCCTGGTGCAGCTTAAGGCTGTGTCCTCTTGTCCTGTCACTTGTCACCTGGCAGAAGAGGCTGACCCCCACCTGGCTGCACCCTCCTTTCAGGCAGTTGGAGAGAGGGATGAGGTTCCCCCTGAGCCTCCTTTTCTCCAGGCTGAACACCCCCAGCTCCCTCAGCTGCTCCTCACAGCACTTGTGCCCCAGACCCTTCCCCAGATTCATTGTCTTTTACTAACCACATCATGCAGAAATTCACAAGTATTCTGGGGTGTTTTGGTTTGTCTAACTCCAAAAATGTACAAATTACACATTTATAATAATCTTTGAATTTCGTTTTCCCTAGAAATAATGTTTACCAGTAGAGTGAAATTCAGTAAATGTGTGACTTATAGGCTAGCCACATGAGCTTTTGTTATCTATTATAGCTTCAGGTTCAGTACTTAAAGTGAAAGTACGAATCTGTTTTTTACAACAAGTGAAAAAATCTGAACCCTGGGGAAGTGTCCTAATTTATTTTATCAATTCTTAAACCAGAAACTTCTGACACAACTTTTTTTCATTTTTCTTAAAAAGAAGAGGAGGATGAAGTTAACGGTGACTCAGCAACGTCTGTCCAGAACAAATCTGATGAAGAAAAAGCCACTGCTGTATGTCACCCACCTGCTTCTAGAGAGAGGCCAGCGTTGCCCAAAGACCCGCTGCGTAACCCCCAGCTGGCTGACTTTGGTCTGTCGCAGTACGCTTTCTCCAGGCCTTGGAGCGCCGGGAAAGCGCAGCACGCGCCGAGCGCGCCTCAGCAAAAGCCCAAGAACGAGACGCCGCTAAAATTGCAAACACCCCGGGCTTTGCCCAAAACACCCAAATGTAAACTAAAGATGGATGACTACGAGTGTGTAACACCGAAACTTGAGCACTTTGGCATTAGTGAGCATACCATGTGTATGAATGAAGATTATACTATGTCACTTATTCATAAAACTTCTCAGACAATCAAAAAGTAAGTTTTTGGAGTTCAGATTGTGTCTTTACTGAATTTTCTGTGCTTTCTTCTTGCTGTACTAATTCCTTGCTTCTATTGCCCTTCTCTTTGTCCTCAGGTGGGTGATATCTCACAGGTGTTTGGTCCTGTGTCATTTAACTCCCTACACATCTTTTCACATACCCGCTGCAGTGCCAGATGCTGACATGAAATACATCTGCTGTGCCCTTTGCCTTGAATGCACCATAAGAATATTCCATATGCAATTTATTTACAAAGAGAAAAACACAATGTGATCTGTTGTTTTCCTTAAAGAAAGGTTCGGGACTAGGCTTGTCTGCCAATATTACAACAGCCAGTGTAAAAGTTGCAGAAGCTTTTTTAATATAAAGAGAAAACTGTTTGTAAAGCATTCAGGAAATTTATAGAAGCACTGTATTGTCTCTAACATAAGCTCCACCTCACAGATTATTCCTTTTTTTCCAGTCCTTGGTTGAAAAGGCTTCTCTAGATTTTCACTGTTCTAATTATAAAGCAAAATAATTGCAGCAGTGTGATCATGCACATATTTAATAGGTCATGTTTTTATAGTTAGTATTAGCAATATGTTCTATTTTAAAAGCTGACAATACCTAAATATTTGATATTTAGAGAAATTGTTTGGAAAACAAGAAATGCATGAAAATTACTTTAAAAATTCTACTTGTTTTACTCATTGGAAAAACTTAAAATCATATGGTTTCAACTATCTCTAAGACTTTGAAGACAAAACTGACTTGAGAAGTTAGTTGTTTATTTAACCCAAAGTTTGAGATGTGTTTATCTAAGAAAAATATATTGCCTACACAGCTTATTGGGGGGTTTTCAACTTAGACATTTTGTAGAGAAGATATAAATCTGGTTATGATAGTTAAGATTACTTTTTAAACATTTAAAATAACTTTCTTTAATGACACAGATTTGTGTGTAGGTTAGGTAAGCTTCCAGTTTTTGCCTGGTATTGTCTCTTAACTGCATGTGTCTTTTTTTCACTAGAAAAAATAATTTTTAAAATTTCTGTTTCCAGTGTTATGGAATCAATATTAAATAGCTTGTCACTTTGAAATCACTAAATTTTATTTTAAATAATTTTGGTATTTTTCCTTTTAAATAGTTACATAATTACTAAAATTACTTTAAAGCTCTATAGCATTTGATTGAGATAAACAATCTTATTTAAACTTACAAATTCAATTAAAAATCTTTTCCTGTTCACAGGACCCTTATTATTTTAAAAGCAGAAAAGATTTCCTCTTGTTCTATATAATTTCATAAGCAACAGGCAGTTCAAAATAAAACCCCTAACAGAGAATTGATCATCTGTGGCATCTGCCCTACCCTGGACATCTGGTTTGGGTTTTTTTCTTAATGCCTTAGATTGAAATCCCAGTGTATTTGATCATTTGTGGCTGGACTGAACATTTGCATACTACAAATTGCAGTAGAATCACAGATGAAAAAATGTATAAAAAAAACATATTTGAGAAAACTAATCTTTTAATTTGCATATGAATATGCTTTTTTTTTTTTTTTTTTTTTTTACTTGCATATGAATGAATACTAGAAAAGTGATTAGGTTGACAATATTATATTCCTTTAATTGTGACTTCTTCATAATACTTGAGAGGTAATTGGGGTTTTGGTTTTCAGGTTGGTTGAAAGAGGAGACAATAATGGAGAGAATTTGCCAGAAATGACAGTCAAAGAAATCATGGTTACTCCTGCATCAAAATCAAGTAAGAGAGCTGAGAATGGTAAGTTAAAAATCTGTGAAAATAATATGCATATGCATTTTTGCAGAATGTATGTGTAAATGCATTGTAAACACATGGTTAACTTAAATTGTGTTTCTGGTTAAGTATGATTTAATTCAGAGCAAGCCATTGTATGAGTAGCAATGTCTAAAAAATATTGATGGCTTCTATGGGGAAGTTTCTTACTCCCTATAATTTTTCCTCATGCTTGTACTCATATCCAATTGGAATTATGCAGAGGAATTAATCATTTTGTAACTGCAACTTACCCATTTTTGACATAAAAATATGGTTTTGCCAACTTTTTTTTTTCCTGAGAATACCCGTGGGATTTGTTGACAACAAGGGGGCTAGCAAGACAGTAATTTCAGACTTTCAAGGTAGTGCTAAAACTTCTTTGAGAAGAGAAATAGGTTATTTTAAAAATCTTGAGACAAATATAATACCAACTGGGTAAATGAGAAAGTAAAGTAATGATGATTTAAGTTGGGCTTCTTCAGTTATATTCAGTAGTGTGTCTAGAATGACTACTTTGTATTTGATGCTTTTAAGGAATGCTGTTATTTGGACGGCTCAAGCAAAACATCAACTAAAAGCATACACATGTTTTAGAAACTGAAACTGGTAATAGTTACATGTGTGTGTGTACATATGTATTTTTTAATTTTATTTTGCTCGTCCTTGATAGCAGCAGCTGAGTGGATGGCTTCTCCTATGGTGTTCGTGTTCTGTACTCCTGATGGGAAGGTCTTTTCCAAAACAAATAATACAGTATTATCAAGGTCACCAGAGACAAAGGAACTGCCTCTTCCCAGTCATACAGCAACACCACAGTGTCCAGATTTTCAAACAAGATGGCTAAAAGCAGAAGCTAAGGTAGTAAATAGCAATTATGTACATTTTCACACACTTTGCCATAAGCGCATTTTAAAATGTCCATTTGGGTTTCTTTTCCAATACTATTTTTTCTTATGTCACTGTAAAAGGTCTTTCTAATAGTAATTCTGTAAGAACATTTACTAAATACTTTATTTAAGTAAATTAACTGAAGGCATTTAATACTTCTTTTGCAGCAGCAGGTAACGCCAGGGGGGAAGATTGAGTCAGTGACGAAGAACAATGCAAAAGATACACCGTACAAAAAAGAAAGAGTTCCTTTTGCTGTGAGCTCTGACGAGTATCTTAAACATTCTGGGGACCCTTCCCCTCCCAAACTGGAACACTATGACCATTTACTCAATACTCCTCCACCTCCAGAAATAACAAGGATACCAGATAATGTTCTAAAGGTTAGCTAATATGCTTTTCTTCCCTAACTAATTTTAATATCAAAATACTAGAATTAAAAGGGCCTAGTTCTATCTGTAATACATCTGTTTTGAGTTCTTAGGTAATTCTCTTTATTCCTATTTAATGTTTCCTATAGATGCTTTCCCAATATAATCATAAGACAGACTCTTCTAAAGCCAAGGGAATAGAGACAAAGGCAGGAAATGCTACAAGATATGAAAGTGATTCCACTGATTACTGCAACAAAGAGAACAGGTATGATTACATTTTAAAAATTTGGTTAAGTAATTTAATTTGTAGGAGGTACGAAGAGGCTTTAATGCACTTAGAAATTCATGTAGTTGCTTGCTCTTTAACTATCAAAACAGCTCTTGTTTCTGTGACTAAATAACCGGGTTTTGGCATGATATATGACTCCCTGTTTGTAAAGAACAAATATTATAGCTGATGGTGTGTTTGGATCCTCCTAAATTAAAAAAAAAAAAGTAAAGGAAGAATTTTCCTGTAGGTTTATCTGTAGGTATACTTTATTTTGTGGTAATCAAAGCAGCAGTGAATGCTTTCTGAGTAAATTTAGGCAATAAAATGAAAGAATTTGGTGAAAAGTATTTAAGCAAGAACTGATTCACACTTGCTTTGGTAAACACAAAATTCTTTAAATGAAAAGCTACGATAAGTATGGGTAGTCTTGGAACAATTGATTTATAGTTTTATAAAGAACACCATCAATTTGAATATAAAGAAGCTTTCATGACAACTTTGTCAAAGTGTACATTTTCCTGATTCATTGTAATATATATTATGCTTGTTGATTATCTGTTAAACTTAGAGTCTGTAGAGATTATTTAAATAAGAGGTACAAGGAACATGTAGGGAACAGCAACCCAGAGTGAGACTGATAAAAGTTGTTATCTCACTATACTTGGGACTTGTAAGCCATTGAGTAATCTCACTTTAGCTGACCCTTTGCTGTCAAGATGAAAAAGACGAGTTTTCAATATTTCTGTCTTCTGTTAGTTCAAAATACTATTTAAATAAGCTCATGAACACATCTGGTTGTATTTTCAGAGGATATCGAGGAGTTTTCAAGACAAACATTTGAAATTAAACTGAAGACCATGTTAAAACTTTCACATTCATGGATTTTATCACCAAATCATAACAAGTTCAAAAAGCAAAAGGAAATATTGGAGGGAAGAAAGAGCCATATCATGAAAGGCTTTTTTAATGGAGAAAAATTCTTTATCCATGATGTGGATAAACTTGCTTGAACTAACAGCTAGTGCTTAATTTTCTATTGACACTATTGGCAAAATGCATGGAGGGATTTTAAATATATTCTGCTTCAAAGAGGAATGGAGATCCACGTACAAGGTGGTACTTCAGTTATTTGTTGCGTAGGATTGCATTTGCAGTAGGCTGTAGAGAGTGCAGTTATGTTGTAATAAAAGGAAAGTCCAGTGTATTGCTTTAAAAAGTGCACATCTCTGTCTGTTCTGGTACATCATTTCAGGGCTGAGGCTGAAGTCTGGTGCTTCAACAGTACTTGGTATCTTCAATTGAAACAAGTAAATTTTTTTGTATTGGAAGAGTAACTCCTGCTTTACTGTTTAAAGCACTTCTGTGCTTTTAGTCCTTTCTGTAGTGCTACGATGTATCTGACACATCCCTGCATCAGTTTGACTGTTACCTCTCTGGTAGACATTTACCATGCATATTCTTTATACATCAACATAGTATCAGGTGCTATGCATCTGGTTTCTTTGTACCCCTAGAAGGTGACTCTGGCTCTATTGTGAATCATTTGGATTGTTACTGGTTATGTATCTTCAGCTGGGAAATACTTTGTCTGAGGTTGAACCCAATTATAGGTCTCTCAGTGAAATGAAACTTCCCAGATGGTTATCAAAGGGATAATAGTGCCTCCCATTGTGCTTTTATTGATGTTTTTATTAACCACTGGAGCAATAATTGGAGTCCAGGCTTCCTTGTTTTTTGAAGCACCACGGATGCTTTAAATTTCATGTAAAATGTTGTATTTGCTTTGTTCCCACTTGTCACTATTCAAATGTTCCGATGCTCATTGTTGCATGTGCTCCATCAACAGCTGTAGCTGATATTTGATCTGCCTTCTGTTTTGAGAGTACTTTGTTGTTTCCCCATGGGACAATAATACAGATATTGTAGCATTTATAAGGAGCAAAGACAATATCCAGTGGTCACGCTATGGAATCATATGTGTGTTAGTCCAAAGGACACAATTTTCTGCCAGAAGACATTGGCTGATGCTGCCTATGTCAACTTAAATGTAAAACCTTATGCTGTTCTTACACTAATACCTAGTATTAGGTACTAATAATACCTACAAATAAAATACCTTTACAAAGGGACAGTTGACATCATAGTAGGGAACTGACCGGATCCAGGAATTTCTGTGAATTTGTCTTGCCTAACTCAAGCTGGAGAGTTAAAAAAAAAAAATAGCATAAACGTGTCTTCATGGGAAATGGTCCATGGACTGAGATGCTCTGTAACACAGGCATTTATCCTGGGGAGAGGCCAAGCAAAGCATAGTTTGCAGAATACCCAGCAGGAAGCTCAGATACTCCCATAATTTTTGGCATATTGTATTCCTGGCTTAAAGCCCTGGGGTTACATTCTCTAATGATTGCTTATGAAATTGTTGTAAACCAATCTAAGCCCTTCTGCATGGGGGACCTTTCCTCCCCCAGCTGCAGGTCCCACGCCGTAGGTTGTTGTTTCCCATCACGGCAGTTGTGACTGCAGAAAAATCCATTCCTGTTTCCATTCCCAACCACCAGAAGCTAATTACTGTTTTCCAGGATTAAATTGTTCAGGGACTGTGCACTGACCCAAATCACTGCCTGCCTGCAAAGGCATTGACAGCTGTTGAGGCATGAGAAGGGAAAGGATGGGTGTGGGAGCCACAATGTCCTCCTTCCCTGGCTGGGTCCTGTTTGTCTGGCTGCTTTAGTAAGGTTGCCTAAGGCTGTTCCTCCATAATTGCTTCAGTGGCAGGTGAGGAAATTCCTTCCCTTCACCACAGCACACCGTGGTCCTCACAAGCTCCTCTTTCCCCTTCCCTGGGACAACTGCTTGGGTGGTTGTGCATGAGTCGGGCTGGAGAGAACAAAGCTGCACAGAACAACCTGACACTTGGAAGAGAGCCCTATCCATAGGTGCAGAGTAGTGTGGTTTGTTCCTGGCCGTGTAGGTGGGACCTATTTCAAACCTTTAGTACTTCTTTTAGTAAGAAGAAGTACTTTTCTTTCTTTCTTTCTAGCATAAGCCTCCTTTACCAGAGCAGTTGTTAAGGCAAAGGCAGTGGGGATGGGGTGTGCTTTGCCATCAGACCCGACTTGGATTCTACACAGCCCCAGCTGAGCAGGCACTTGGGGGTGGGAGGACAGCTGTGTGCCTGGTGCTCTTCCTCAAATGCCTTCCCTGAAACCACTGTTGTGGTTTTCCCCCCTGTCCTGTAAAGCCTGGGCCAGGTGCAGTTTCAGGCCCCTGTTAGAGACCCCCCCCCCAAGTCTTTTTAAGTCTGAAAGCACTACCTTCTGTGTGTCTGAAGCACAGCTTGGTACACAGACAGCTCAGCCAGTACTTGAAGGAGCTCACCCAGAGGAGCCCTTGAAGCTGTCATTTGCACTGGATTTTCTTGCTGAGTGTCAAGGAGGTCAGTTGAGTTTTTGGGTCAGATTGTCTATTTAAGCCGGTCAGTTCTGTGAGACTGGGAATACCCCAGGGCAGGTCCCAAGGACCTCAGCACTTAGGCAATTAGGACCTTGCCCCAGTATGCCAGCCAGGCACCTCCTCACCACCTACAGGTCTTTGTGGCCAGGTGCACAACACCACATGGGTGTTTTGCAAGGCACATTTCTCAGGGGGAACTGATATTCTTTTTTCTTAACCCATCTGAGTTGCACAAAGGCCAGACATGAGGGCTTGGACAACAGCAGATAATTGGATTGGATTGCTTTGGTTCTGGTGGGTCGAACCTTAGCTGTTGCATTACTTATAGTGCTGTTTGAATACTACCCTAGCTGTCATCGTTTGCCTGCTCTGACACGATAGGATTTCAGAGACCTCCTCATTTTTCCATGCTTTCCATTGCGAAAGTGAGAACTTGCTGATAATGTTTGTATGTACCTGCTGCATCCTAGCTGTTTCTGCTTTTGACCAGAGCTATAAAGTAAAATTTTAGTCTCCAAACTGCTCCAGTCAGATGGCAAACACAGAGGGAGGACTATGTCTGATGCTGCCTAGGTTGTTGAAAAAGTGTCTGAGTTGTCCTCACTCTTTAAAACTAAGGAGGGAATTAACCCCCACACCAGGACCTCTCCCAAAAGCATTGCAGAACTTGTATCAGGCTTATGCTGCCACTGCAGGAAAGGAGCTGGCTTTCTGAGGCTGTAGTCTCTGTTTGTGGATGTACAAGTGTATATACACACTTGTATGTACCTGTACTGGAGGAGATGAAATCAGAAGGTGACTGTGAAGACTTAATGAAGGCCTGAGCATGTGGAAAAGAATCTTTTTTCTTTCCCCTTAACTGAAAGCCTGGCTAATGATCAACAGTAGCAGCAATATTTATGTAAGGTGCAACAAGGTAATGGCACAGGGTTCTTGGCACAGGTAAAAAAAATAGCATTTTTGATACACCTTATTTTCTGTTTATTAGATTGAAAAAAAAGCATTGGCTGAGGTGTATAAAATGAAGGGGAAAAAATTAGAACTAAGAGTCAAATTTGTTTGGGTACTTGTTGGTTTGTTTGAGAGTACTTCATGACAAGCCAAACTTAGACAGGCAGGAAAGACACAGCGGAAGGGACACAGAAAGAGGAAGAATTCCCATCTATGGAAGCAGAACAGCCTCCAGTAGGTGCTACTGAGGGGAAAAAAGAAATTAGGGGAGGTTAACTTTGTTCTGTAGCTGGGTCTATTTGACTGTGCTGCACCCCACAGGCAGGATGTGGAATGCTTCTGGCCCTGCCAGGTAGGCCAGCTCACCAGGCTTGCTGCTGCAGCCAGAGGCCAGGAAACACAGTCTGGAGACCTGCAGGAGTGATTTGGATGTTTATCACTGGTTGGAGGCAGAGAAAAATGTCCCTCTGAGAAAGGACAGGGAGAGGGGGAGGCCTGGAGAGACACCTACAATGGAGGTGGGGATAGGTGTGGTATCTCTGGCAGGCCATGGGCAGGAGGAGAGAGCTGTCTGGGCTGCTGGGCAGGGGAGGGCTTATCTCTGAGAAGCATCAAAGTCAGGAAACATTTGCTGGAGAGCTGTCATCCTAGTTCTCTGCCTCACTCAGCTGGGAGATAAACTTTGGAGTGGTTGCTATTGACACTGTATATACATAACAGAGTTGTGTCTCTTAGACCTCTAAGGATCCAAAAAAACAAAAAGGAAAATACCTCATCCAGCTGCCTTGATGAGGAACAAAAACTCCTCATCAAATTGCTGCCTACAAAGCAATTCCTGTGGATTGACAAATCTGGATGCAGTATTGTCTACACCACTTCCTGAGCAAACAGGATTGTTCACTGTTGATGACCATGTTTTAATTTCTCCAAACCACTGTGCTCTACATATTTTGCTCTTTTAAGGGACTGCCATCCCTCCTCAACTTTTATAGTGGCTTTCAGAGACAAACACAACCAGGTTAGTGTGACTGAATTCTCTCCTGTGCACTAGGAGCTCAACTGGTGACAGCTTTCACTTCCCTTTCACCTCCTGCCACATATGGATGGTTGTACCCTAGTGCTGTCTGCTTCCACAGCTGCTGCCATCAGCTTGGATTGCCAGCTGATAATATACTGGAGATAGGAAATCCCTAACCTGAACTACATTCTTCTCTCAAGTGTTTTCCCCCATAATAAGCTCTGCATTTCCCCATTACCTTTTTGTGTGATTGGAGGGCAAGAGATCCCAAGAGAAGTTTATCCTGAAATAGCTGGAGAAGAAATCAGCTGAGATTTATACATTCATGGCCATCAAGGGAAGGTAAGCTCCTCAACCAAACAAGCTCAGTCAAGTATTTCCTACTGCAGGCTGTTCTGCACATTCAGTTCCGGGTGATTTTGTTCATGGGCCACCACCTATAAAGCCAGTAGATGCTCTTTTTTTCTGGCGGCTGGGCAGGCACCAGCATTCCCTGGCCATGTCTCCCATTCCAGCAGCAAAGTCAAGTCACCTCCCAGAGCAGCTGAGTCACAGGCACAGGCTCAGTTGCTGCTGCTGCCTTTTATACTGACTACATTTGAGAATCATCCTTAAATGCAATTAAAGCAAAAACCAGGACACAAAACTGAGGAAATGCCCATATTGCTATGTACCTCTAATGGCAGGTTTGTCCTTCCCTTTGGTGGGAGCTGTGCAATTCTGTAATTAGATGCTGGTTACTCACCACACTCATTTTGCAGGACAGATTGCTCCCTGGGGCAATCAGTCAGACCACTTAGCAGTGGTCTTTGCTCTTCTGTCTGTCCAGGTCTGTCAGGTGTCCCCAGTCTGAGCAAGCCTGTCCCTGGTAACCCAAGTCCCTGAGCTGTTCTGACACCTGGGTTTCTCACAGCAGCAGTATTTGGAGCACCACTGACTCACACCAGAGGTGACTGGGAGGAAAAAAAAAAAAAACATGGCAGCTCCACTGCCACTTCCAGGCTCAGTCCTTCAGAGCAGCATTTACAAGTGTCTTTTTCTTGAGCTCTCTTATTTAAAAAATGGGGAGCACTTTTACTCTTAGGGGAGACATGACTCGGAGACATTTATGAAGGCTGAAATTGCAACTCCTTAACTTAGAACCCAGAGAAGGGGGACAGTAAGAGCATTAAGCCATGGGCAGAACTCCAGCAGGCTGTACTGAAGCAAGGGACTCCCAAGAGGGAAAAAAAAACCCCACAGAGATTCCAGCTCATGACACAAAGCACACCTTGTCCTCAGCAGACAAGAACATTTAGTTCAGTCCTAGCCTCTGCTCAGGCCTTAAGTGAGGAAGGTGGAGATTCTACTGAGCAGTTACTGCTTCTACTGCCCTTGCCTTGCTCTGAGCACACAGGGGCTCAAGGTGCAGAAACAAGTACCTGGTCCTGTCCAGACCAGCTGGATGTTCCCAGTCAGCCAAGGACAGCTGGACCCTGCTGGAAGGCCAGAGGCACCTGCACATCTCAGCATCTCCCCCTGCAGTGACAGAGGGAGTTAAGCTGGCAAGCACTGAGCTAAACGAGTCCCACCCTGCACCAGTTTGCTGAAACATAGGTCACCCTTTCTTCATCCCATTCCTTAACATATCAGGCAACACCACATACACCAGTCTTCCAGTTGCCCCATAGACAACTCAGATCCCTGAGCTACCCCTTCATTTCCAGATTCTAGAAGCTGACTGCTAACACCCTCAATGCCCCAGCACCATTAGTAACTTCTAACACAGTGCAGCCTCAAGCATTGATACACCACCGAACAGTCAAAAGATTAACAACATCCATTTTTATTCCAAACAAGACAGAACACCTGTAATCCTCTCAGTCATATTTCACAGAAGTCTTTAGAATACTGGACATACTAATTTACTATTCAAACTATAACAGTCAGGGATAGGATGATGGCGCTGCTGAAGGGGTTTCTCCTAAAACAAACTAAAAGTTAATGTTTAAGAGTTAACTTTCTTCTACAATGCTCAGCTTTGTCGTCAGGTGCTTACCAACAAAAGCAAAAAAATAAGCCTGCTTTAGAACAGCAAGTAGGAGTAAACAGAATACATAATCATACAAAGAGAAGCAAGACTTTAGTAAGGTCTCATGCGGCTTGATGGGGGCGGTGCACGATTTGGAGGAGTAATTGCTATATCCAAATAGTCTCCTATCTGGAATTTCTGAGACTGCAATGTCATGGAATCATCTGTTCCCTTCCTGCCCGACATGGTGCTGCCGATCTCCTTCACCCTGTGAGTAGCAGAGAAAAGGCAAGTTAGTTATCAGTGGCCAATCTCTCCAGATGTCCAAAACAGGAACTGCACTGTTCATAACTCCCTCCCCATGCCATTCCCTGCACTGCACATATGCGGCTGTGTACTCAAAACACTGGGGCTTGTCTCTGCACACCTGGGTGCACCAACAAAAGCTACACCAAATGCTCTTTCTGACAGCACACAGGAACCTTCTACCCTATTATGTTAAATACTTGTGAGAACCCCTTACCCCCTGCCATACTGAGCACAAGACCCCACCAGATTCCAAAGCAGGGTACATCCACTGGATGCTGACAAAGATTAGCTCATGCCATTCTGGAAGAGGAACACCTGCAACAAGATCACTGCTGTAACTCAGGTGCAAGACCTGCCAGGAATGAAGCATTATCTCAAGTTGGAGGGCCATGCTCCAGTTGCCAATATAGCAACCAAAGCCTTCAAACACACAGGTTCATAGCTTTGGGAACACATTGGCAGGGATGGTCACCAAGCACAATGCAGAGGTTGTAGTGGTCATCATACAGAACTTCAGAAGTTTGGGATGTGGGTTCAATACTTTAAATCAGTGTTAATGAAGAATAATTTACTGTTCTGGTGCCCAAAGTATTCTATTAACTGAGAGAAGAAATGACATTTACCTATAGCCAGGCCTCTTGAGATCTGTAAAAACAATTGCAAAGTTGAAATGTGTGCCCTTCTTCCGTGCTTCTGGGTAAACTTCTTTCACTAAGCTGGTCAGCTCTTTCAGAGTTGCATCCATCCTAGATTAAACAAACAAACCAAAGTGCTTCACACTCTCAAAGGACAGTAAAAAAAGCTTCCCAAAACGTTTAAGACGGAATCAATACATTGCTACAACTTAACCATATGCTTCTTTGCCTTGGCATACCCTAGGTCCACAGTTACTGATTGTAACACCTGGGAGAATTCACCACTTACTGCACACTGGAGGCAACACCCTCTAGTGCAAATGTGTCTGGTTCACTGCGACATTCAGATGAATCTCTTCATCTCTGTATACATTTCAACAGATGCATTTCCAGGTCTCCCTGGAGAGTTACCATTTAAACAGCAGGAGCCTTTTTTTTTTTTTTTTAAATACATTCAAACAACTCACAGTATAAGAGTTCCCTCACCTAAGGTGACATCTATATTAAAATAAGCTTACTAAATATTAGAGGAAATATAAGAAAAGCAGAAATATAAAATAGCTTTCCATTTCTGCCCTAGCAGGCAGCACTCCTTAACCCAGCTTCAACCAGAGCAGGGCTACGGCTCTGGAGTTTCAAGCATTAGTTCAAGAAAGTTCTTGAATTTCAAGAACAAAAGCACTCAGTCATTGCAAGTAAAGTGTCTCTAATTATACAGCCTATGCATTCACTCCAAGCTTCAGGCAACCAAGGAG
This sequence comes from Certhia americana, assembly GCA_018697195.1. Classification (NCBI taxonomy): domain Eukaryota; kingdom Metazoa; phylum Chordata; class Aves; order Passeriformes; family Certhiidae; genus Certhia; species Certhia americana. Next base: position 44,575,869 of record CM031857.1, on the reverse strand, counting down.
CTGTGTGTTGACAGACAATGCCCATTCTGACTTCTACAGATGGGAAGCAACTCAGACACCACCAGCAGCCTGGGCAGAGTCCATAAATCCCACTTGGAAGTAAATTAGAACTGCATGCTTTGGTAGCCACAAAAATGGATTTATTCAACTACACAACCTATGAGTTACAACTCTGGCAAACATCATGAAGGGCTTAAAAAGCACCATAATTCCTTTTCAAAGGATTTTCAAAATACTACAAACAATACCTAACATGTTTGCAATGGAGACTAAGGCAGTTCTCCAAAATAAATCTGACAGTGAAAAAAAGCAGCTCTATATTAAAGCACTGCTACCTGACCATGCGAAAAGAAAACTCATTGCTCCAATGTCAGAAGGGTCTGAGTTAAGCAAACAGACCATTCACACAACATTTCAAGCCCTCTGAGATAACTACTTCTACTGGACAAACGGGGCTGTTGGAACAAAATATACACAGTAAAGAAGAACCTCTGCGTTGTGACATCCACTGCCACAGCACAAACTAGCGATGACATGCAGCAGTAACTGGGCACTTCAGCCGCACTGAGTCTCAGTGGCTGAGCGCTCATTGCTGCGCAAAGCTGTGCTTCCAGAGCTGCCAGGGCACGGCCAGAACCGCTCCACACCAGCGGCGGCGACAATTCCCCCGCGTGTCCTGCTCCGACCGGAGCCTGCACAACTCCCCCTGCCCTCGGGGCCCAGGCGAGGCCCGGCTGGCCCTGCGCCATGGCCGGCCATACAGGAGGTGTCGCTTCGCTCACCAGGTGTAGATCTGCAGCTCGCTGGAGGGCACGTTGCCGCGGGAGAACTCGTCCATGCGGTGGTGCCGCCCATTGTTGGTGGTGAAGACGCGAAGCAGCAGCGGGCAGGTCTGCGGGGTGAGGCGGGGGTGAGAATGAGGATGGCAGTGGGAGCGAGGAGCCGCAGGGGCGCGGATCAGGATGAGCGGCCGTTCGCCACGCCCCACACCCACACCCCCTCCGCCGGAGGACTCACGCCGTCACGAGACGCTCACCACTCCCCCCCCCACCCCCGATGTCCGCCCTGGAGCGGCCGGCGAAGCGGCGCGGCTCCAACATGCCACACTTTAGACACCTTCTCGCGATCGATCGGCTTCTCCGGCTCCTTCTTGATCTCCTCCTGCGTCACCCGCGACTCCACCGCCATCTTGCCGCGCCGCTCCCGGATGTCGCGCCGCGCACCGCCCATCTCGCGAGAGCAGGGGCGGGGCCGGCCCCGGCAGGGCTCCGCCCCCGGGCTGAGGCACCGCCCCTCCCTCAGGGGGAGCCGCTGTGAGCAGCAGCAGGGGGAAATAAACCTGCGGGAAATCGCCTTAGAATCTAGTTCCCTTAATATTACATGCAGGGAAAGGTCAAATGCAGACGCTTCCCGTTTGCAGGGTTTTTTTGGGGTTTTTTTTCCCCCCACAAGTGGAATCTTCCATTACGTTAAATTCGACTCTGTGGTTGTGTCTTACAAAATAAGCGGGAATATATAATATCTACGAAAGAATACAAAATAAGTGCTTTTGTGATAGTTTTTTTAAAATGTCAAGAGTTGCTTGTTACTCAAAGCAGAGGGGGCACAGGGGCTCAGTTATTTTCCCGGAATTTACCCTCGGATTATTTCCTCTGAATAAGGAAATAATTTTTTTTTTTTCATTTTGAGAGTAAAACAAAACTAAGTTTCTCTGTAAAATTAAGCAGAAGCGTGCTTGCAGGTGCAAAATATTCACGTAAGGGTGACTCCAAGGTTTGCTGAGGCTGGAATGAAGCTCTGGAGGAGGCTGCCCTCTCTCCAGACCCCTGCTCACAGCAGGAGCAGCAAGGGCGGCCTGGTTTGTGCCCAGGAATGGAGATCTCTGGGCAACCTGCTCCAGTGCTCAATCTCCTTTGAAGTTTAAAAAAAAAAAAAAAGAGGGAGAGAAAACCATGAAAAGAGTTAATTTCTTATGTCAGTGAAGCCTGGCTGGCAATCTTTTTGCTCCTGCTCGCCAAGTATTCCCGCACAGTGAGCCATCTCTGTGAACACTCCCAGCTCCCTCAGCTTGTCCTCATACCACACATCTTCCCATCCCTTAAGCACCCCGTTAAGCCGTATTTGATGCTGTATTATTGCGGTGTGCCCGCGCTCCTCACACGATTCTCTCTCGGTGCTTGCAGCAGAGAACAGCCCGTGTGCCCCCGGAGCTGTGTCACAGGGTCCCCGTTGTGCAGTGCACGTCTCTGACTCACGGGGCTCAGGGCACTAGAAGTAAGTATTTCAAATTCTGCACCATGCAAAAAGCAGGCTCTTGTTAAGGTGTTGTAATTGTTGAAGTACCTGTGCTCTAAGGTGATGTGGTTTGATTTCACTGTTCTGAACATTGTAGAGGCAGGTTTCAAAGGTATATTATTTATTGAAAAAATATTTAGGGGAGAAAAATATTATAAAAATATATAGTGAGATAAATAGTACAAAAATCTATTCATAAATTATGTTTCTGTGTATGTAATAAAGAAGAAAAGGGTTATGAGTCCATATTACAAAAAAGCAAAAGCTCTTGCATTTCACTCTAATATAACCAACAGTATTTGGTTTAAATGTTGATTTATATCTCACTCAAATATCTCACCATCTCTCACAAGATGAGAGAACCAGCAGCCTACTACAACTCACCCTCAGTTTTTATTCATTTTCTTTTGTAGTAGTCTGGATAGTGTTGTAGAGTTTTTAATCTACATTAAGTTGCAGCATATCATCGTTTTGTTACCATAGGCAATGACTCAGCCTTGCCACCATTTGTGGAATTTGATTTCCCAGGCAACAATTAAGTTTATCACTCTGCTAAAATTAATTATATCTGCCATGATAATACACACTTTGGGCTTAGTGTGTGAACTACCATTTCTGAAACAAAGGAATTTATGTCCAGTATTGTAAGGGAACAGCTGTAACAAATAAAGCACAATTCTGTTACACATCTGAATATTTCCCTCTGCTAGAACTTTTGGAGTACATTATTTATGTGGAAAATGACCCTAGTGGGCCTGATTCTTAAGTAAATTAAAGCATTATTTAATTTATTATTCATAAACTGTATCAACACAACTTATTTTTAGTCTAAAATCTTAGATTCTTATGTCACGTGTCTGGAAGCAAAGGTTGAAAAATATTTGGAAAGGAAAATGTAGTGATGTGGCTGCAGGGTGCAGGTTTTACTTGGAATGGGGCTGTCTGGTTAAACAAGGCATAACACCATAAACTGGGTTCCCACACGTTTAGGCTGAGGTCTCACGTATACTGGAGTTGGTCCAACTGCTTGCTTTTGCCAGAGGAGGGGGATTTAGCTCCCGCTGCTTGTCTTTAGTCATGTGACAGGTTTTCCCCTCTCTTCTGCCAGGCATGATTCTCACTAGATGCTTCCAAAAACAAGTTAGGTTCCCCAATTTAAGAGAAAACTAGCTGGGGGCTGGTTCTCTATCAGTTAATTTCGCTCGACACTTTCTAAACTGATTCTGCGAATGCTAGACCCGATGCAAGGCCAGTGGTGGGAAGGGCATGTCCAGGAGCAGCTGGGAGGCAAGGGAGAGAATGGGACAGGAGTAGGGTGTGTCCCTTCAGTGGCAGCAGGATGGTTGATTGCTTCACTTTCCCTTCACATTTCCTTAGGTTTGGGGGGCGAGAGGTCTCCTCTGCTTTTTCAGGGATGCTGTGTGCTGTGCAAAAAATGTTTGTACATGCAAACACGTGTATATTATTTAAAGGGTACGCTGTAAAGAAAATGGAAGATCCTCGTTGAGCTAGTGAGGCAGCTGGTAAAGACTGTGCTTAGGAGCAAGTCTCCAGCCTTTGTTGTTGTGAAGGCCCAAAATATGACTCGAACTTTTCCAGCTGTGAATGCCTGTAGAGCAGGAGACAAGTGGCTTGGAAGCATAAATTGCCCCTTTAAGTATTGTTAACACGTGTTCTTAAGGAAGTGGTTTGTTAAATAGCAAACTGTGAATTGTTTGTTGGACATGTAGGACGTGTAGGACTGATGAGGTATAAGATGGGGAGTTGGTGCCATTAGGATATGGAACTGGGCAAAGCTGCCACAGCCCTTTAGAGAAGAGCACTGTGGGTCAAGCAGCCCACTGGCCTACAAAACACTCTTGAGTAACTTGTGACTGAAAGGAAAAAACAAAAGGAGTAGCTGGTGTGGGGTAACTTAAAACTTTCTAGGCAGAAGGGAAGGATTGTAGCAAATAACAAATGTCCTTGGGAAGATACAGAAAGTAACAGCCTAGCTGAGCCTGGCATATCAACCATCCAGGCAAACCTCCCAGAAACTAGAAAAATTGTAGTATGACCGGAATAAGGAACTCCAAATATTTCAGACCCGTGAGTGTATCAAATCTGAGTTCAAGGAAACTGAAATACCCTCAGTCGCATACTACTTCCAAGTTCCCAAGACTCCCCGAACTTTTGCCTTATTGGCTGTGTTTCTGAGTTCTTTCTAACCAGGACTATACACAACCCTTAGTTTTTCTTGGTTGTACATGTATCCCATAAAGCCTGTTTGATAGAGGACTTCGCCTTTATCTTGATTGTGGATAGTTCAACTACCCTATTCTGGCAACAGCACAATCAACTTTCAAACATCTTTACAATCAATTGAGAGAGCAAAGTCTCAAATTTGATGCAGCTTCTATGCAAATGAGCTTTAACTGATTGAGGAAGAACGCAAGCACAACTTCTTTGCAAATACAATCACTGTTATTTTCTACATCTTGTGTCATGGTGATGTCATAGGTGTATTTTCATATTCAGAATGCTCTGTGTGCAGTGGATTTCAATACAGTGTTTTAATTTCCTGTGTTTTGTACCAAAGTTAGTGTGAATTTCAAGAAGCCTGTAGTGCTGCTAGACAATTACAGATTGTTTCCAGTTTTCATATAAGCTTTAGTTTCTGTTCCCTGTTTTTAATTTAGATGATTGGGGCTCACAAAATGCACTGTAACTCTTGGGCTACCGTGGTTCTATTCAACCTGCCTGCGAGGCAGCAGGTGAATGAGTCAGTGCAGGACAGGACTCTGGAAATGAATGTGTAAAGCCTGTGCAAACCCCCAAGGCAGCATCCTGATTCAGGAGCACCAAGACTTAGCTACCTGGGAGGAATCTGTAAATCTGTACTTGTATATTAATTCCATATATGTTTTTCTCTTTTTTTTATTTTTTTTTTCTTTTTGAGAAAGAAAAAGATTTTCTTTTCTTCTTCCGCGAGAAGGACCTCAAGTTAATAAAAATGCTTTGAAGGTAATTTATTGTTCTGCAACAATAAATTATTCTTCAAAATAAAATATTGTTCTGCAAAATGGTTTAACTGCTCCTGTGACAGTAGCACCAGTCAGGCTTCTCAGGCTTGTGCTTGCACCAGGCAGAGACAGCGTATGCGAGGCAGAGCCACTGCTGTGCCTTGTAAACAAGCTGCCTCATACCTGCCAGTGTAAGACCTTGATTAAAGTTCAGAGTGGTTTGTGGTGTTGCCAAATGTTATAATTCTGCCATTCTGCTGGAACTATTCCACATCAGGTGTTTCCTAAAAGAGTATCCTCAGGATGCCTTTTTTCAGTTTCAGAAAAAAATATTCAAAGAATAATGTATTAGGCAGATAAGCATTATCACTCACATTGCTGTTACTTCTGTTCATTTTAGATACCAACAGCAGCTTGTCAGAAACCTGCAGCATCCACATACTTTTGAGAAAGAAATACAAATTTGTCAGATATGCTTTTCTGTTAGAAATGAAAATACACTGGATTGAATAGCAATATTAACAAAACAAAACAAAACAAAACAAAACAAAACAAACCCTGTGATTTATCTGAAGTCAGCTGAGACTAATATTGGACACCTGGGCATGTGAGGGATTCAGAAGGATGTCCACACTGCTCTTGACTTCTGCTACAGGCCTGAACACAAGAGCTGGGAACAGTGAGGATCTATCTTATTTTCCTTAGGGTGCTGCTCCCCGCAGTGGGCAATGATAAAAGATGCAGGATGTGACCCTTCCTGCATCTCCTGAGCAGTGTGAGGAGGGAGCTGGAGAGCCACAGCACTTCAGGCTGATCCAGTGCAAAACTGCTCACAGTCTAAATCAGGTAGAGAGTACAGTTTATGCAAGAGAGATCCAGCAAAAAATTGTATTGACCACTTGAATTTCACCTGGAGGGGATCAGAACAAACTGTAGCTTGTAGTTGTCAGCAGAGGAAAACAGACTTCAGTTTCAAGTAAAGAAGAAGTCCTGGTCTGTCACATAGAGATAGTTTCTTCTCTATACAAATACCCGTGAAGGTGAGATGGTGAGATGTGCTAAATATTCTATTGATTTTTCCTGGTGGAGTTGGAGACTTGGTAACAAAATATAAAATTAAGGAAGAAATGTAGCCAGAATCTAAACCTGGATTTCATTAAAATGTGTTGTCATTTCTCTATAAAATACATCTGCTACAATATTCCAGAAATTTTAGACACACAATAGAGTAATAAACTGCTTTTATAACTTGGGTAATATTCTACCATAGATTCCTGATTTCCCCCCTACTGTTTGTCTGAAATTACCTCAGTACAGAAACGTTCATGCACTGTTAGGGAAGAATGAATGGTTCGTCATTTTAGTAAGTGGAAATTCTTAAAATTGTGTATGAGACGTGTTTTATAATGAGGACCAGGAACACTGGAAGTTGGTCAGCCTGTAATTCACTGCAGATAGTTAGGTCAGCAGTGTGAGTCCTTGCCTGTGCTCCCTGGGAGCTATGTTTCCTGGTTTTCCTTCACTGGGTCAGCTCCACTACTGGAGGCAGTGGTGCAAACCAAGCCAGTGTGAAGGTTGCTTTCATTGCTGGTGCTTTCCCCAGTTGCAGATGCTGCTGCCACGCACTGAGTGAATCAATTTTCCCTGGGGACGCAGAGGCTGCCTGACCCGCTGCCCCTGCACTGGCTGCTCTGAGGCAGCAGCACTGTCTTCCAAGTGCTCTGCATGGTAAAACCAGCGTGTTCCCTTGCAACATCAGCAGCTGGAAGAGATGTCCTTAATATTGTCTTCCACATTTCCTGTGCAGACGAATCCCTTCCCTGCCTGCTTCCTGGATTAATGTGTTCCTATCCTTGAATATGACACAGAAGTCTGAGAAGAGGGTCAGTGTCTCCATCAGATAGACACATTCCTGTTCAAGGTTTGGTGGGAACATTTCCATGAGTAAGTGTTAACAGATTAGGTTGATGGTTATTTCAGTATCTTCCCCCAAATATTTGTTATTTTCCCTTCCCATGGAAGAATCATATTAAAGTACTTAAACTTTTTCTCCTGAAGAAGAAAACTCATCTTGCCATTCCTTAAAGTTTCCAGTCTGTGGCACACACTGTTCCTATTGAAAATAGTAAATGGATTGAGATGCATCCTGCATGCCAAGAACAGGTATTTTCCTTTCTGTTTTCTGCTCCAGTATGACAGAACTTAACAGAAAGAACCTCCCATGTCTGTGGCATTTCACACTGATTCTGCAATGATGAGGGAACTCTTGACAAGTAAATCCTCTCTGGGCAGCCCCAGTAAGAGGCATGTTTTTTCTGGCATCCTTCTGGGGCCCACAGAGCCCTGCAGAAGGTTTATGACAGTGTGTATGCTCCATAAGAAAGGATGATGTTATGCAAGCCATTACATGTGTCCTGCCACCAGGAGCATTGTCATAAAGAGTCAAGCAAAACTTTTCTCCAAAATAAGTAGTTCCATGTGGTCGGCCTTGTCAAGCACAAAGCAAAGCCTCAGCACCCTGAGACAGCTCAGCTGCCTTTCAGAAATATCTTTTGTGGCTCAACAAGAAGGTCAGAAATCACAATTCTCTTTCTCTTTTTGGTTTCTTTTGTGTATTTTTTTCTGAATGGCCACTTATGACAAAAGTGTTCTGACTGTGATAAATTATCCACAGCATTCTGAATAATTCAATATAAAACCAATTTCTTTACAGAATGCTATGCAATATCAGTTAACTCTGACAATCTTTTTAAAAGAAGAGAACTGTCCGTGACTGGGAGTTTACAACCTGTGATGATTAAGTCCAGAGTGAATTCTGACAGCTTGGTTACCATAGGCTTCTCAGAGACACAGTGCTTAGTGGAAACACTGAAATAATCCTAATGGTAGTAGCAGAATAATGCCAGTAAAACAGAATATGCTGTAGGCACAATGCAAGGCAGAAATGTTTTCAGCTCCTGCACACAGTAACTTCCAAAGTTCCTAGAAAATTTTGTGTACACCTATTCTTTAGGCCAAGAAAGAATAACCTCTTTACATACCACTGACAATGGTTATCTGCTGTATCATATTCCAATCTGCACATGGCAGGAGGTGCTGAGGAAATTGCAAATGTAGGAAGTCTTGCTGCAGAGCAATGAAGGCCCATTGGGGCTGTGGATGAGCGATCCTAAAGGCATGGGAAGAAGCACACACAGTGCCCAGGGTGCTGGCAGAAGAAATCACTGCTTTTACATTTCTTGCTGTTCCTTCCCTATTGGCTCTCCAGGCAGAGCTGGTCATCATGAGCTCTCCATAGAGTTGTTGCACTGAAACAACTTAGCAAAGGCTTCATACTTAAAGAATTTACAAAAATTCTGCTGCTCTTGTCTGAATTGGGTGACAAAGGGTTCACACACGCAGCTGTGCTGGCACGTCAATGGGCCAGAGGGGATAAAAAGCATCCTTCTTGCAGTGGTTCGGTTGGAGTCAGAAAATAACATCTGTCCATAACCTGGTGCTTTCAAATGACGGGCTATACGATGTCACAGGTTATGTGACAGCATGACAGACGTTTCAGATTGCTGTGAGCCGCACTCTTTCTTAAGTTCACAAGTTATGTAAGAAAGTGCAGCACTCCAAAAAATAAATAAGTGCCTCAAGGGAAAATTCTTGCAAACAGAGAAAGGGGGAGGAAAGAATCTATTTCAAAAGAAATGGATAGGAAAAAATATTTTGGATTAGCACTTCTTTACAGTTAGCTTTATGTTTTGTTATCCCTGTTACAAAGCTAAGAATAATTCAGAATCATTTCTATAAAACTTCGAGGCATAGAACAGCAGGTGAAATGGCACTTCTACACCCCTTAGATTAGATTTCTTCAATGTGAAGCAAGATAAAATAAGCTGTATTTTATTTGGGCTTAAGGAATGTAAAGGCATAATAATTACCAGATGATGCACCTATTTAAAGCAGGTGTTCAGAGTTCTAAAAGATAAAGAGTGATAATAACTCAGAGTTACCTTTAAAAAGAATTTTCAAATTCAAAAAAATACTGGAAAAAGAAAATTTTCAAATTAAAAATTTGAAAATTCAAAAAAATACTGGAAAAATAAACCCCCATTATATGAAAGGAATTTAAACTCTCAAATACAAAAATTACACTAATTCTGTTCCCAGAGGTACGGATAGATTCCCCTGTCTGTTAGAGTCAACAATTACTAAACATACACGTCTAAAAATTTCAAAGTGAAATATTAAGAACACAGGGCACAGTTACCGCTAAATTCTTGCATACAGATTTTGCTGTATGGGCTAGATCTTAAAATGGTGAAGTTCAGCAGTCTGGCTGCTTCTTTCAGACTTGGGTTTGGCTTCACCCAAAAAAATATGGAGCTGCTGCTCAAATATGCTTCAAACAGTCCCATGAATGAGATTCAGAAAGCATTTTAGCCACGACCAAAGATTAAATGATACACTGTGCAAGTTATTAATTAGTTTCTGATTAGAAACCATGAGGACCAGTCAGAATGAGAGATTCATGAGCATCCATCCATCTTGGACTGCAAACGAAGTGGGGAGATTTCTGTGTTTGTGCTAACATAGCTATAGTTGTTCTTTGAGCTGTGGCCAGACAATGTAAATGATTTGGTCAGCAGAGACATTACACATTTTTCATTTTATGTTTAGATGGCAGATGACATTTTTGGTCAGTCATGGAGAAGTTCCTACTCCATTTGCACTCAGGGATGCCTGCATTTTGGTGAATGCTTTTTCATCCCACATTCTTTGAGCCTCATGTCTTAAGATAGTAATTTTTGGTGGTGTTAGTGATGGAAGGCCACCAAGAATAGGTTGTGCACCTGCTCCTGGGAGCTCCAAAGTTCATCCTCCTCCTGCTCTTTTGTGGGCTGTGAGTTATCCAGCTCTGTTAGCTCTGTACACATGCTGACAGCTGAACTGCAGGGGAGTTTACAATTTCTTCAAGCTGCCTGAATGAGTCTTGGCTTCTTGCTGGGACAGCAATCTCATGATCCCAACCACCAGGACTGTGAGTGACTTCATCAGTGACTAGCTGGCAGAGATAATAGATGGGAGAAGGTAGTTGAAAGCAGCTGGTCCTCGGCAAGATTAAAAAACATCAGTTGCAACTGTTACTGGCCCTACCTGTGCATCACTGATGGAGCAAGGCTGCAGGGGCATTGCTGAAATGTGGGAATTTTACTTTGTGCACACCATTTCCTGGCCCAGCTAGGAGCAAAGCTAAAACTGTGACAAATAGCAAAGCAGTCTTTTGCTAATGACATAGCCTTTAAAAGACTCCCAGAAAAGATAAATCCTGCTTTCCTGACTGTAACAGTATGTACCTAATCCCAAACCACCTTTTTTTGCTGCCAAGTTGTAAACAAAACCCTCTGACTTCTGCATGAGGAGTGTGCAGAGCACCAGGCTCGATATTTGATGAACATGTGAAAACCTTCGCTCACTGTAGTGCTGTACCAGAAGAGGAATGAGACAGGCACGGTGCAGGCAAGGTGTCCTTGCACAGGGAATGTGGCCATGGCAGGTCCCTGGGGAGTTTGAGCCAAGGTGTATGCCTGTCCAGCCACACCAGCACCACCATAGGGAACAAACTGGGACATTAAACTCTCCTCACTGCATAGCTGATTCAGCTCCTGCACTGCCCTCATGAAAGGAAATAACACATTTCTCCTCTGAAATTATTTTGTATTTCCCTGAAGGGTTCTTAAAATATCCACGACACAAAGCGTAAAGGAAAAACTGCTGGAATTTGCTCCTGCTGAGGATAAGATAACAATGTGAAGGATATGAGGCAAGGTACCATTTCATTGTGCTTTACTAGTGCTTGTAATTTACATCTCATCACTTTCAAGGCCTCTGCTGGCAAAATTTCCTTCTAAGAATAGAGCTTAAAGGTATTTTAAGAATTCTAGTTGTTGTGCAATTAATAGGGTAACACTTTGTTCTAAGTAAAAAGATCTGCTGTTTTGAGCAGTAACAGTATTTTGCATGTAAAAAGGGGCAATGGGGAATGTTTTATTGCCAGCACTTTTCCTTACAGGGGGATGAATCACTTACATTCTTGGCAACCAGGCTTAAATTCACAAGAATGCTCAGTTTGATCAACTTCCTTCAAAACACTAAGCTCAAAGTACAGAGGAAAAACGAGAGAAGGAAACTTGGATGGGCTTGGATGTGGAAGACATTACAAGATGGATACCCAAGCAGGAAGACAATAAATCTAGTGTACAAATTGTTTTGCCCAAAGCAAGTCGCTGACTTGCTGTTACAAGAGGGTCCAGTCTAAATTAAGAGAGTACTGGAAGGGAAAAAATAAAACAAGGAGGAAAAGAGCCAGAGAAAGAAAGCCCCTGCTGATCTGGCAGACATGGCGGATGTTGTGTCAAGCATGAGTTTATTTGCTAACAAAACAATGTGAATTTTCACAAAAAATTACCACCCTTCCCTTCAGAATGGAAGATTGTGCTGAGAAACAAAATATGAGAATACAGTTAGTTTAGGTGTGAGGAAAGTGCTTATGTCCAGGCTGTTTCACACAGCAGAGGCTGAGGGTCATGGGGGGACTTCTTAGGCAGGAGCACAGGGTGAACCAAGCCATGCCGTTGTTGCTCCTCTCCACCTGTGCAGTGGACCCCGCTGAGGAAGGTGTGGCACTGAAAATGTTTCCTTTTGTTTTTATTCAAATGGATTTTTTTTTCAGCTGGATTGGTTGCCTCACCTCAGCCACCTGCTTGGTGTGGCACTGCACAATATACCCAAGTGTCAGTGGAGGAGATGACAAGAGTAAGGGGACATGGCAGAGGGGGAATGAAGAAGCTGGACAGGCACTGCTACTGTGCCACCTCATTTGTGATTTTCTACATCAGTGTTGGTGTAAGGGACTTCGGCCCTGCTGCAGCCTTCTGCTCAGAGACAGTCAAGTGGCATCTTCAATGAGACAGCACAATTGCTTGTTGGCTGAAGTAAAAACAACCCAAGCAAAACCCAAAACATAATTTAAGTGTGGAATTTCCCTTTTTCGAGATCATCCTGTGGTCATGCAAACAGCTGTGTCAGTATAAAAGCATGACAGTGAGGAGTGGTAGAAGACAAGAAGAGAAGTACTGCTGCCTTTTACCTTTTGATTTTCCTCTGTTCTTCACCCCAGTTCTCTGCCACCCCTCACCTGCAGTGTTTGCGGGGACTGCAGCACCTCTGGATGATCAAGGTGACTGTGTCACGTCCTGCAGCCAGCACAGGGCTGCTGTGCTTCTTTTCAGGGTGCCCTCTCAAAACATATTTGGTACTTACTGAACCTAATATGGGGGGGGAAATATAATTGGGGAAGAATGAGAAGGTAGAGGCCTAGGAGAGCTGGGCCAGGCAACAAAGGATAAGTGCAACTCAAAGCAGGACCCAAGATACTGCAGAAGTGCCGGTGTCTAATAACCTCAGCATCACACACTTGTTGTTGTGTGTCTTCAGGATCTCGGTTTCAGTATGTTTCTCACTTCTATCATGCTCTGCAGTGCCGATGCAGTGAATCCAGTACTGCTGTTTGATTCTGTAATCAGATATGTTGCTTACATAGTAGTTTGGGACACTGAATGTACTGTGTATTCACCAAGCAACCACATCCCATTCACAGAATAAGATCAGAGCTTCCTGGTCTGGTTTCCTGTACAAAGATTGTACAATAGGTCAGCATAGGTCCTGGGGATATGTCCAGGTTTTCCACATGTGCAGCCTTCCTATCCAAGCTGCAGTACAGACAATCCTCAAACATCTGGGCAGGCAAATTTTCTGGACAGAAGAAGAAAATATCTATCAAATCTGGACAGAGGGTAGCCTCAAGTCAGAGCCTCCAACACATCATGAAACACTGGACCAAACTCCCAAAGAGAAATGTGAGGAATCTTTGCACTGGAGTTTTTAGGGCTGGACAAGTATCTGCCATAGTGAAGTCAGCCTAAACTAGATCCTTCACAGCTTTCTTTCCTGTAAGAAACTACTAATTTGACTCTCTGCAGCATGAACAATGGCAAGCACAGTCTGTTCTCTGCTCTGCAACCTGCACTCTCCTTCTCAAGTCTCTTGCTGGAATCAGTGTGAAACCCAGTGCAGACTCTTGGGGCTGGATGCTGAGAAAAGGGAAATTTGTATGCCTGAGTCTGTGTATTCATGCATGAGAGAAACTATGGCAGCAATGGTGTTCCCTCATAGTAATGCAGAGCAAGACGGAAATGGGATGAAGTTTTTTTCAGGATTAAAATAAGCAGAACAAGAGCCAGTTGTTGTTTTGGGGAAGAGGAAAGCAGTTGATGTCAAAATGTTTCACCGACTTGGCAAAAAGGCCAAGCTGGCCCTGCCTGCAGAATACAAGGACTTCAAAGGGCTTATCTTGAATAAGAATTGAGGGAGCCAGATCACTGTTTCCTACATGTATTCAGCTGAGGTTAAATGATATGCAAGGCTATATCCCAAGGGTGTGTTTTCCTGCTGCTGCCAGCCGAGTTGCTGACACCTCTACTTGCAGGTTTGTGGGATCAATCTTACTTTAGCTGCATACACCCAGAGGGAGTTCAGTTCTGACCTAGCACCAGGAAGAGTGGGTCAGACTCTCACAACTGATCACTTCAGAATTGCTGGTCTGTAGTGGGAACACTGAAACAGATGGCGAAGCCCTTGTTCCAGCCGTGAGCCAGTACTCAGGAGGGGCGTGTGGTTCTTAAACAGGATGCAGGCTGAATAACCCTCCATTCCTGAAGAGGGTGGTCCCCGAAGGTCAGGGCTGCCTTCAATGGTGTGACAGCATGAGAGGAAACTGCCTCAGAGGGTGCTTTCATAATGCTCAGACTATGAATAAATTCAGCCTGTTGTACTCTGGGTTCCCAAGTGTTACTCATAAAAAATGTGAATAAGGAGAATAAGGTTAGGAAAATAACAATTCTCCAGCTAAACTTTCTTTACAGGACAAACACGGGTGCTGCTCCCCCCACTCTTTGATTTCAGACAAAGGGCTTTGCATCCCATGCAGGAGTTCTCTTTGCTGCCTGGAAGGAACATATGGATTGTAGGTGATACAAACCTGGAAGAGCTTAGCTCACTGAGCAAGAGAATACCTGGAGTTGGACGGGACCCGTTGATGTGATTTAGTGCAAACTTCTGCTCAAGCAGGGTCACCTAGAGCAGGTTTCTCAGGACCATGTCCAGCCAGATTTTGCAAATCTTCACTTATAGAGGCTTCACAGCCTTTCTGGACGACTGAATGGACAGGCAATGACCAAAGACCTGATGTCAGTACAGATCATTTTGACCCTTTTCACCTTTATGGTAAATCATTGAAGTACAACCTGGATAAATATACTTGATATTCACTCATAGACTCTGGTTCTGGTGAGACAGCATATCAAATAATGTGTACCAAGGCTGATCTATACTTAACCTAGTTGCATAACTCCGGGAAAAAGACAGTCAAAGAGACAGTTGGGTGCTACATGGGATTAGCACTCTGTGGTCCCATGGGAACTCTCCCAGTTCAGGACAGGAGTAGCCATTCCTCTAGTCAGTGCTGTGCTAATTTAGTGGAAGGAGGACCAAGGGTCTCTGTACCTGTTACAACAATAAATCCAGAAGAACAAGGGAGATTATTCATCCTTTAAAATACAAAGAGTTTTCTAAGAATATTTGTCCCTTAAATTCCAGAAGATGAGGAAACAGATAGGGTCATGCTTTCTGTTCCCATGCTTCAGAGCCAACACTTTACTCTGACCATCACTGTTACCAAGGCAGCATCACAGTTCTGGAAGGAGATCTTATCTGAAATCTTAACAGAGGCACATTTAGGCTATTCAAGACAGTTTTATATTGCTCAAGCTAAAGTCAGTGAAATGTTTCATTCAATTAGCGAACAAACACAATCTGTCAATTTCCTCTGTGCCATGCACAGAAATCTGTCTGCCTCCTCCCCAAGTACACTGCAGCATGTCTGAGCCACTGGCTACTATAATTAGGATGGGGAAAACATTTATGTGGCACTATAAAGGTGAACTGGGTGCTTTGAAAGTCCAAAAACATTAAAGTTGTTCACAAAGAATTCAGATTCAAACACGGCCAAGAAAAAACACAAGGCAATTGTCTCCAGGGAAAAATGGATCCTGCAGAGGTGAAGAATCACCAGGGCAGCAGGTCTGAATGGAGAAGTGAACTCCTGGGCTGAATGACTGAATGTCACTCAGAAACACTGTGGTTTCTTTCCTAATCTGCCATGGACCTCAGAGATCCTTCAAGTGTAAGGGAGGAAGAAGGTAGATTAAAAAAATTTTTGGTAAGGCTAAAGGGAGTACAGAAAACCTGAAAGAGAAGCTGTCAGTGAATTACAGCCTGTGTGAACCACATGACATTCAAAAAGGCCAAGTGTAAAGGTCCTGCACCTGGGTACGGGCAATCTCAAGCACAAATACAGGCTGAATGGAGGATGGATTGAGAGCAGAACTGAGCAGAAGGACCTATGGGTGCTGGTTGACAAGCAGCTGGGTGTGTTTTGGTAATGTGCTCTCACAGCCCAGATAGCCAACTGCATCCTGGGCTGCATCCAAAGCAGCAGCAGCAGAAGGTTGAGGGAGAGGATTCTGCCCCTCTGTTCTGCTGTTGTGAGACCCCACCTGCAGTGCTGCATCCAGCTCAATGGAGTCCATTGGTCCCCAGTGTAACAATGGAGTGGGTCCATTGGAGGACAATGAGAAAGATGATCAGAGCATCTCTCCTATGAAGACAGCTTGTGAAAGTTGAGGTTGTTCAGCCTGGAGAAGGCTGTGGAGAGACCTTAGAGCAGGCTTACAGTACCTGAAGGAGGCCACATTAGAGTTGGAGAGATTTTTTATGAAGGGGTGTAGTGACAGGACAATGGCGAGTAGCTTTAAACTGACAGAGGGCAAGTTTATATTAGATATTAGGAAGAAATTTTTCCCTGTGGGTATGGTGAGGCACTGTCATAGGTTGCTCAGGGAAGCTGTGGATGCTTCATCCTTGGAAGTGTTAAAGGCCAGGTTGGATGAGGCTTGGAGCAACGTGGTCTAGTGGAAGGTATCCCTGTCTCAATGGCAGGAGGTTGGAATTAGATGATCTTCAATGTCCCTTGCAACCCAAACCATTCTATGATTCTATGATTTGTAATCATGGGGATAGAAAAGCAAGGGCCACTCGAGTTGTTTTGCATGCTGTCACAAGATGCTACTTTAAAACAATTGGTTGTGACTTCTCTGTTTCTATTCACTTTGATTTACAGTATAATAATATTCCTATTCATGTGTTTATCACATTCCAAGACTTAAAGATAACCTTACTCATTTAAGTTACAGATTCATTATAACCAAAATCTGTATTTTAATTATTTGCAAATCACATATTATCCAACCTACAGTTTACTGACTCTTAATGAATAAAAGCAATGCCCTAACATTCAGAGCCTTTCCTCTTTAATCCTGGAGTTTTTATGAGCTCTAGCAGAGTATGTAAAGGTAACTTTACAGGCAGCGACTGAAAAAAGTAGCTAGAAAATTGAAAGCATGCTTAGGACTGCTGTGATGTTTTTTAGATGTGGAACTTTGTATTCCTGAAGTGAGCTAAAAGCAGTGGCTGGTGTGGGAAGTTAATTCAAAATAGATGTGGGTTGAAAGACTGCGGAAGACTAGGAGACACGCAGTGATAATGATAGTCATCAAACAGGAACACGTGGTGAAGCATTTTTGGAGGGGCAGCTCTTTCAGTTTCTATGCTGTTTTCATGTATATTATTCTGTGATGATACTCTAGTAAAACATTATGGAAAGCCAAGGATTTTTCAGTCTCTTGCTGTGGTGGATTGACCCTGACTGGATGCCTGGCGCCCACCAAAGCCACTTTTATTGCTCCCCTTCTCGGTTGGACAGCTGAAAGAAAATATAATAAAAAGCTCACGGGTTGAGTTAAGGACAGGGAGACAAGGGACTCACCAATTACAGTCATGGGCAAAACAGACTCAACTTGGAGAAAATTAATTTATTATCCATCAAATCAGACTATTATAAGAAATAAAAGCTAACTCTTGTAATACCTTTCTCCTACCCTTCTCTTCCTGAATTCACTCCTGAATTCTCTACCTCCTCCCCCACAGTGGTGCAGGGGGACAGGGAAGGGGGGCTGCAGTCAGTTCATCACATGTGTCTCTGCTGCTTCTTCCTCCTCAACAGGAGGCTTGTCACACTCCTCCCCTGCTTGAGCGTGGGGTCCCTCTCACAGGAGACAATTCTCCATGAACTTCTTCAACATCAGTCCTTCCCACGGGCTGTAGTTCTTCACTGACTTCTCCAACATGGGTCCCCCACGGTGTCACAAGGCCTGTCAGCAAATCTATTCCAACATGGGCTCCTCTCTCCACAGATTCACCAGTCCTTCCAGGAGCCTGCTCCAGCATGGGATTCTAGTGGGGTCACAGCCTCCTTCAGGCATTCCCCCTGTTCTGGTCTGGCCTCTTCCATGGCTGCAGGTGAATTTCTGCTCCTCTCTGGACCTCCAAGGGCACAGCTGCCTCACCACGGTCTGCACCAGAGGCTGCAAGGCAATCTCAGCTCCGGTGCCTGGAGCACCTCCTGCCTCTCCTTCACTGAACTGCGTGCCTGCAGTATTGTTGCTCTCATGTTTTCTCACTCTTTCTGGCTGCTGCTGTGCAGCTTTTTTCCACTCCCTTTTAAGTCCGTTATCCCAGAGGCATTACCGACATCCCTGACGGGCTCAGCCTTGGCCAGCAGTGGGCGGGTCCACCTTGGAGCCGGCTGGCATTGGCTCTGTCAGATATGCGAGCAGCTTCTGGAAGCTTCTCAGAGAAGCCTCCCTGGTAGTCCCCCCACTACCAAAACCTTGCCATGCAAACCCAACAGACCTTCACAGGGGTCCTCTCAGAATTTCCAACAGCTTTTTAGGGGCTGTAATCCTGATCCCAATTTCAATAAAACTTTCTCTTTTATATGGATGTATGGCACATATGGATGATAAGTGCCAACATGCAATTTTACGTTTCTGTTGCCAAGACCACGTGATACTAAATCGCCATCTTTCTATTCTGCTTGTCATTATATATGACCAATGAGTTAGACCAAGTTATTTTATTCCTGCAAGTCACTCACCTCACAGACAATAGCAAATATTTCTCTTGGTTTTCTGGTATCCTTCTTTGCTGATGAAAGTGTGTAAACAAGTGCAAAGCACACAGGATTTTGACTCCCAGAGTACACAGAGGTGTGACTGTAGTTTTTCCTCTACTCAGGATCATTCTTTCTCCCCCAAGAAAATATGCGAGGTTTGTTGACTGGAGCTTCTTATGCTGGTGTGAGATGTCTTGCCAAGTTGTATGTTAATCCACTTCCTTCCTGCAGGCAATCCAAACAGTGGAGGCTTCCACTGGAGCTCTGCCCCTCGCAACTGCACCACACAACTGCTCAGTTCTCACA
Organism: Certhia americana; assembly: GCA_018697195.1. Classification (NCBI taxonomy): domain Eukaryota; kingdom Metazoa; phylum Chordata; class Aves; order Passeriformes; family Certhiidae; genus Certhia; species Certhia americana. Next base: position 44,557,086 of record CM031857.1, on the reverse strand, counting down.
CCCTCTCTTACAGCTCAAGAAACGTGGCAGCTCAGTGCTGGGCTCAGCAGGAGCTCTGAGAGCCTGCCACTTCAGAGGGCAGACAGTGAACAGGGGAGTTCTGCAACCCCGCTGTGCGGAGCCCAGGGGATGCCGTGAGCCAGCGGCACCACTGGGCAGCTCCGCGCTGTCATGAAGATGTGGCAGGTATGCCGATGTAAGGCCAGCTCAGTTGGCACAGACACTGTGAAAAGCCAGTTTACATAGGAAAATGAGATGAAGCAATAGGCTTACAGCACCACTGGAAAATTACTGTGTCAGAGAGACTAAGCAGCGAGGATCTGAATATTGGCAGAGTAACTAGGGCAAGACCTAGTCTTAAGGTTTGCCTTAGAGCTTTTTATCTGGGCAATAGCCTGGAACCGAGAAACTGGACATTCCCTCTGAGTCTTTGTGTTTTGCATAATTTTGTAATTTTGTTTCTTTTTTAGTGACAGTATTATCTAGTTGTTGATAGTTATTTGGTAGATGAGGATTCTGGCCTGGCTTTGCTGCTGAATTGCTGTGTTCCTTGTGAATGTGCATGCAACCTAGCCTTGCTTCTTTCTTCAACTCCTTTATCCATTTTATCTGCAGGGATGTAATCTCTGCTCTGAATAGGTGGTCCCTTATTATGGGTTTGGGGTTTTTTGGTAGCAATTGCAGCCTTCTGGTGCACCATCGATGTATCAAGATTAACTGATATTTTCCCTATGCCTCCCTGGAATGTTCTCATTTAGTAGCTGTTCCACACATGCAATTGCCTTGCATGTGTGGAATTTCTGGCCTTATTTCATGTTTCTTATGCATGGTCTTATTTCTGTTTCTTTTTTAATTTATGGTTACTTCTGTCACCTACTTCTCTCATTTTTTGATGCAAAAGCAGACTTTTTAAAAATAGAGGTAGAAATAAGTTTTTTTCTTCTTCTGTACCTGACATCTATCTCTGCCTGTTTCCACTGAAGTCTTATTCAGTGTATCTGGACTATTGAATGCACATAGTTCAACCTCTTACAGTTCGACTTCCCTGTTTTATTTCAACTCACTCATTTTTCCTTGTGCATTTCTGATATCAGGCTGCAATCTGTCTAGTTCTCTTCTTCTGCACTGTGTCTTTTTCTTATCCATGTACTTCCTTACCCATCTGTACTATTATTTTAATTGTCCTTGAATGCACATTAACAGTTCTTCTTAACATATGCCACTGCCACTTTTTCTATTCCATTCCTTCCTTTACTCTGTTCCATGTCCAGTTTCTCTCAGCTTTTAATCAGTTGAAATTCATTGCTGTTATTTTTTTCCCTTTAGAGCTGACTTAGTCATAATAACAAGGCTTACAGGGAAAGATCCAAGTCTTGTTCAAAGATCTGATCCAAGGCTCATTACCATGGTCACTATTTTTTTATAATTTTCCAGTTATATTTCCCTCCTTTTACAGGCTCCTTCAGATCTAGCAACATCTCAGAAGAGGAATGGTTTCCTCTGAGACCCACACATAGTCCAAACCACACATTATGCTGGGAATCCAAACTGATATCTAATCTGGCACTTCCTTGTCCTTTTCTGAAGTACCACTTTTCCTTGTAAGGCTTTTGATAAGGCAGCCTATTAAATGTGCTAACTTGTGACTCCATTCAAGCCTTTGGCTTGGAGAACCCTTTCTGTGTTTGTATGGTGAGATGGTTATAATCCATCTAGTGTTATCTTCCAAGGCCACTGGACTGCCAGCCTTCACTGCTGAAAAACTTCATTAAAATATTTATTCTCTCTAGCCATACCTATTTGTCCTTAGTACAAGAAGGATTTAGATAAGTTTCTAAGCATTGTACCTTAAGGCTTCCTGAGATGGTTTTGGTTTTTTGCTCTGGGAAGGATTAGGAGTAATTGTGGTAAAATGCCTGTGACTCAGTCTGGTTTGTAAGCAAATGGACATGGGTTCTTCACTAACCCTGAGAATGTGAGCTGTGTGCATTCCCTGCTGCGACTACTACATTTTGTTTCCCTCTTGACAATTATCCATCAGATTTCTCTGGTGAGGTATCTAGTGTCTTCCTATCTGGTGTCTTCCTAGTGCTGCTTTTGGGGAATGTGACATTTAGCTTTAGTGACCAGGCATTAATTGCAAGCTAGTAACTAACTGAAAGTACCCATTCTCAGTAAAGTTTTGTTCACTGCTATTTTAGGCTTCATATGAGTAAATTGCAGTCTGTCACATGTCTTGTCTCTTATTCCAGAGTGTTACCTAATGGGATCCGATCTTTAAACAAGACTTGGATCTTTCCCTTTATATGAGTTACTCATGGATAGAGCTGCACAGGGTTTTAATATCAGGCCTTCTTAATAGGTACAGTAAATGATCAGAGAAATGAACACAGCTTTCTTTTACATTAATGCTGAATTCTTTTGCTGGGCTTTACGACATCAATTTAACATAATTATAAGTCACAGAAAGAGCTATTCATCCAGAGATTTCTTAGCCTTTCCGAAACATGGGAATTACTCCTTACAGGCAGGGAAGTTCAGGTGGAGAAGTGGAACAGCTTGCTGTCAGTCCCAAAAGGAACAGGGAGTAGAAAAAAGCTGATCTATTTTATCTTCGTCTCTACAGACCTAGCTACCAGCCCCTCACCCAGGTCAGCATGAGGCATTTCAGTGGAGTATCAGCCTTCTGAAGCTTTGGACGGTCCCTTATGGTTGCAAAATGCCCTTTTGTTGGGGTGTGTGTGTATGTCTGTGTGTGTCCGTGTGTGTGTGCGCGCGTGGGGCATGGGGTACTCCACAGGCTCCACATGTGGCTCATTCCTCCCCATGTGCTCTGGTGCTGCTTTTGAATGCTGTGCTCCTTTAAGAGTTTGCTAGTCCCAAATCCTTACCTCCATACCAGTTGCTCTGGGAATTCAGAAGTGCCTCATTTGTTCCCTCAGGATAGGGGTTCCTCACTACTCCTTCTTTTTTTTTTCCCCACATAGATATTTTGGGAAACTACCCTTGTCCTCACCAGTTCCAAAGTCCCTCATTTTCTGCAGCAAGCCAAGGGCTTTGAATATGCATGTGTTCCTCCCACACCTTTTCCTTCTGTCCGGAGTGTGAATCATTCTGAGCATGTGGCAGGAAGGACAAAGCTGTGGTGAGCGTATTGTTATGCTGGGAGATGCTGCTGTGCCAGGCCTTCGATGAAAAGATAATTGCAGAGTAGACTGATGGTTTCTGGATGCCTAGACCTGTTACCAGGTCTTCACATGTCCTGCATTACCCTTCTCTTTTTTCCAGGATCAGAAGGGCACTGCCTAAAAACTTCTAAAATTTCCAGATTGGGTGGCTGTGTTGTTCAAAAGCCATCTGCATTGCATCTGAACAAAGTGATGCCATCAAGCTGATTGCAGGGACTTGAACACTTCAGCAATTAATTTCCAAATGGAGGGCCCAACTGGCCCAGCAATTCAGTTCCAAATGGAGAGCACAACTGGCTCACAATGGTGAAATTCCTCACGAAGTCCCGACATTCCTACAGTCCTCTTGGGCTCTGCTGGGCTCCAGCTGCAGTCAATAATTGATACAAAGTCTGGGGCTGGGAGCAGAGTACATAGGAACGTGGGTCCTTGTGAAATTCAGAATTTTGGACCTTTTGAACCTGTGAGTGCTGTAAAGGCAGTCTGAGCATCTAGATTGTCTTACCCAGTTAACCAGTCTGTGTGCAAGCTGAGGCAGTTTCCTGGTTAGATTTGTCCTATTTCACTACTTTGTGCTGAAATAAAATGAATTTCTGAAATACTAGGTCTCACATTCACTACATCTTTGCCACTCCAAAAGAGCGCTGTGATAGATCCCATAGGCATACTCCTAAGGGGAGGGGGGGAAGCACACCTAAACCATACTTACAATTTGGTTAGAGGTTCTTTTCTTTTCATCTACTTAATTATTGAAGTACTGAGCCTAACTTTGACCACCAGAAATGCAATTTTGCATCAGGGTTAAATATGTATATATTTTCACATATAGGTTGTCTGTACTGTGCTGAGAACTCAGAACTGCTGTTTCAAACTGGTTTTGCATTGGTGATTTGGGAAGAAAATGATTCCCCAGTATTATTCTGCAAAAAAAAATCAAGAACATTTCAATGACAAGAATATTTCAATGACGTTGTAAAGTCTTTTTTCCTTGCACATCATTCATGTTACATCACACTAAACATGTTTGTTCTAAACATGTCACTGTTATTCTAAACAGGATATCACTATCAGCAAATTCCTTGTGTATGTATGCTCATACACACACGTGTTCACATGTTCACTATTATTTCACATGTGTGTGTTCATCTTTCTGAAAAAAAGCAAAGAATTAGGCATTGCTGATGGTATTCCTGCTTTACTTTACTTTTTCAAGTTTTCTGAACGGGTTCAAGCTTTTATTGGCGATTAGTACTGTATAAAGAAAAAGTTCATCCACCCACATCATAATTATTTGGTTGTTAGGAGTATTTTTAGCAGCATGATTTGGTAAATGGTTCCAAATACAATAGTTTAAAAAGGGACACTGTGGCCCAGCAAACAGTGAAACGAGTACAAGGAGGGGATGAGGCAACACACAGCATCAGATGTCAGGATGGAGCTGCACAGAGCTCCCACCTCCCTCGTTGTTGCAGGTGGGTGGAAGGAGAAAGAATGTGAAATAGTGGATCTGTGGTCCTTCCCACTTGCCCACACGGCAAGACAGCTGCTCAGGCAAGTCAGCAGGTGAGTGCTGTAATCACCACAGACTCAACAGGGTCACTCACTGAAACAGAGCCATGAATAAACACAATGGCCCTTACTCATGGTCGACTATTATCTCATAGTCTAGTCTGGGAACTGATTTGCTGCTCCACACAGCCCAAATTGTATTGTTCTTTTTATGGAGCATCTTTCCTTCTAGAGGTCCCTTACTGGGGAGAAGATAGCTGGGAAGAAAGACTTGATGATAATTTCCAAAAAGATGGCTTTCACAGTAATCTCAAAAAACCTTACAAAGATCAAATCATGTCTTAACCAAGTTGTTGTATCAACCTAGCTGATTTCAATTTCCCTAGTATTTCTGAGGAACAAGATTTCAATTAGTTTGGGCTTCTAAAAGGGTAAAAGCAGGAATATTCTACAGGGTATCTACATCTGTGGTGTACCAGCTATATATGGGCACTTTCTGGAGGATGGATGCAACCCATCTCACCTGTACTTGCTGCTCTGCTGGTGGGAATTCTGTCCCAGGAACTCTGCAAATGTGTGAAATTCAGAAACTGCCAGGCTCCTGGCTGGAACCAGGAAGCAAAATAGTGCAGCTGAGTCTCATTCGCAGATGGTTCAGAATGCAATAGGAAAACAAACAATTCCAAAGGAGAAAAGTAAATTAAAAGATCTGTTTTACCTAGATTTAAGAAAGTGGTTAACATGCAAATCTTACAAGAGTATTATAGCACAGAGTAAGCAATTTTTATCTTGATGCTGTTCCTTTAAAGCAGCCAGAACTTTGTTGGGAAAAGGTCTCAAGCCATTGAGCAATGTCTGGTTTGGGCAATCATGTTGTTATGCTTCATCGGATAAGCACAGCAGTAATTCAGAAAATGAAGCCATGCTGCATCTGTCATATCATTTAAAATTTACTTCAGTTTTGCAGGTATTTGAAGATTGCAAAATGACCCACATTTTTGTGCAATATTCTGCCAACTCTGGAATCTGGTCTGAACCTAATGGATTTCCTTATCTTTAGCTTTCCAGAGTGAGAGACTTCCTCTTTTCCCCCCATCCTGCCCTACAATATATTCCAGTCAATGACACTATTGAAATTCTGACAGCAATTTATATACAGTAACTAACTGCCTTCAGATGAGATGCTGAACAATTTCTATTCACCAGGATGCATTTTTCTCATGAAATGCAGCAGTCTATTCTCCTCCCAAACAAGCACATTTATAAGCTCTACTTTTTTATAAGCATTATTCATGTATAGGCACTATTGACAGTTTTGCATGGAAGGCATTGGAAAAAAAATTATGATAAACAAGCTCAGGGAAATATCCTGAGATAGGACTACCCATGAGTATATTACTTACAAAAATAGTCTTCCTGGCTTGGAAAAGGCTGTAAATATAGCTCCCATCCTGGAAAGACAGTTATGTACAGACTTTTCTTTATACCTGCTTTCAGTCCAGTGGGAGACACTGGGGCTCATCGCATGACTAAACGTGTCTTAACAGTTTGCAAGACTGACATTTTCTCTGCCAAACAGAGCAACCCTACAATGAGCACCTCTCAGCTGTGCAACAGGATTTTAAGAATTTCGAAGAATTTCAGGACTGCAGGTTTCTTCCATTTTAATAATCTAAAGATATATGCCTATATATAAGAAAGTTTACTTTTTTATGGTTTTTACTCTGTATTAATACCTCCTGGTTATGACTAGCATGTGTATCTGTCATGCTGAGGGGTCAGAGCCAGCCTCGCAGACACAAATGTTACTGCATTTGGGAGCAGGGGGATTATTTCTCGTTGTGAATTTATTAAAGACCAGAGAGATATCTAAAATCATATTGTTCCTGCTTTAATGAAAAAGGTTCACAGGGAGACCTTATCACACTCTAAAACTACCTGAAAGGAGATTTAGCGAAGTGGGGTTCTGCCTCTTCTCCCAGGTAACAAGCAGCAGGATGAGAGGGAATGGCCTCAAGTAGTGCCAGGGGAGGTTTAGATTGCGTCTTAGGAAAAATGTCTTCTCTGAAAGGGTGGTTGGGCACTGGAACAGGCTGTCCAGTGGTGAGGTCACTACTCCTGGAAGTGTTCAAACAGTACATGGATGTGGCACTTGGGGATGTGATTTAGTGGTGAACATGTTGGTGCTGGGTTAATGGTTGGACTTGATGATCTTAGAGATCTTTCTAGTCTTAGCAAGTCTATGAATCTGGTTGCAGGTCCATACTTAACAAGGTCAAATATGAACTTTGCCTCCAAATATCCTTTGCAGCTTGGTTCTGCATTTTTGTTCCAGCTGTGGATTCCCTGTCTGTCCTCTGATACCTCATAGCTTCCTTGTCTCCTCACCATTATGAAACAACATGAAAAATAAGTAATGCCCCTCAAAAAAACCCCAAGCAAACCAAAACCCAAAAGGAAACCCCAGGTAGACATTGATAGTACTGCCACTTTGTGTGCCTGGTTAGTCCAGCATGGAATGGATGCTGGTAGGAATAATGGGTATCAGTACAGACCTTACAATTTAAATGAGTTTGGAGCATGGGGTGAGTAGAAGAACACTTCCAAGCCACCTATCTTGCCCAGAGAAGCTGCGGATAGCTCATCCCTGAAAGTGTCCAAGGCCAGGTTGGATGGGGCTCTAAGCAACCTGGTTTAGTAGAACGTGTCCTCCCATGGGCAGGGGCTTGAAACTAGACGGCCTTTTAAGGTCCCTTCCAACCGCAGCCCATTTCGCCTCAACAAGTGGGGGCACCCCTCTCGGGCCAGAACCCAGCGAGGAGTTGCTGTGACGCGGAGTGGGTTTTGTCACGGGAAAAAGTGTCACATCTTACTGCCTGTAAACCTACGGCCGGGCATCCCGCGGGGGCCGGCGCGTTGAGGGCAGGCGGCCCCCGCCGCCTCGGTTCCTGTGGGCGCGCCAGCCCTTCCCGGCCCTTCCCGCCCTGGAAGGCCCTCCCCCCGCTGGAATGCGCCGGGAGGGGAGTGGAATGACGCGGGCGCCGCGGGGTCACGTGGCGCGAATGGAATGCCAACAATGTAGCGAATGTCCCGACTGCGCCCCGCACTCGGCGCCCGGGACGGCCAAGGGGAAAGATGGAGAGCGGCCCGCGCCGCCGCGGCCGCCGCCGCCGCTGAGCAGCGCCGGGAGCCTCCCCGCGGAGGGCGAGCGGCGGCACCGGGCGTCCCGGTGAGGTGAGCGGAGAGGGTTGTGGGGGTGTAGGCTCCCCCTCAGCCCCGGGTGGGAGCGCTCCCCATCCCCCAAAACTGCTCTGCGCGGGAGGGAAAGTCCTGTGGGGAAGCGGGGTTGCGGGCGAGCGGAGGTGGGTCGGTCCTCGAAGCGGGAGCGAGCGTCCCGTGTGTGAGTTCCCTCGTGGGGACAGCCTGGGCGCCCTGCCCGCACTCTCCGACATTTTCCGGACACTCGTGTGACAGCGCAGCCCAGTCCCGGCGGAGCGGGGTGGGGGTCCGCCTGTCCGAGGCCTCTGCCCCAGCTGGCCGGAGCTGCTAATAAATGGCCGGAGTTTATTTTGGGAGCTTTCTGCCCACGAAAGGAGTGGGGGGAGAAGGGGCTCCCGGCGGCACGGGGGTGGGAGGCGACCCGCCGGGGCAGACCCTGCGGGGCAGGGAGCGAGGGCCCCGGGGAAGCGGCCAGGGGCATCCAGAGCCAGCGGGGACCTGTCTGTCTGCAGCGGGGGCCCCGCTGTTCCCAGTCAGCTGAAGGTCACTGCCAAAACCCAGCAGTTCGCCACCCTCTCCGCTGCCTCGTGAGCGGTGTGCGTGTTGAAATACCCCGTTCCCCGGGAAAGGCACTCGCGCAAATGACGCAAAAAGGGCTCGTTTGGAGTGTCCGGGCTTTGCGGTCAGTCACTGTCGGGCTGCTGTGGAGGGGGAAGGTGAGCTGTTTCCCACAGCCCTGCGCTGGGCCGGTGCTTGTGGCTGGCAGTGGGACACAGAGTCACTTTTGGGCAGTTCTTCTAGCGGGGGAGAGGCAGAATCGTTTTCGGCAAAATCCCCTTTCCACTTCTCTTCTGCAATGTGCCCTTTTACAAAGAGAAGCACGGTTTGTATAATAATGAAATCCCTGAGACGCTTCCCTTCCTTCGTTTACCTCCAGTATGAAGTGAACGCTTCGTCGTTGAATTGGTGTTTCTAAAAAGCCCCCCAAGCGATACCTGTAAATTGAGAGAGGGAAGGAAGTTGTTACAGTTCCTTAAAACTTTACTCCTTCCTATACTTCAGTGATTTCAAGTTCAGCTCATTCCAGTGCATGGTTACAGGGGAACAGCTCACCAGCTCGGGAGAGCTTTAGTGTACTTTGCATGTGTCCCAGCTCCACAGAGCCACTAGTACATGCAGCCTGCTGGTGAATGAACAGGAGAGTGAATAGATAGGCTGCTGGGACAACAGACATATAATTTCGGTGTGTCATTGACTGGTTGTTTGGTTGCTGACAGAGCAGCAATTAGTGTTTCTCAAATGAAACAAAATAGTCACTTTCTCAAAAACTGTTTAACTTGATGTAATTAAAGAAATGCTGCACCTGCTTGAAGTGTCCTATCTTCAGGATAAAGGACAAGCATCTAATTAGTGCAGAACATGTAACATTTTGGAAAAGACCTTAGGACTGTTGTGGCAGAATGCCTAACAACTCATATAATTTCTTCTGATGGCAGGAAGGCTATTGATACATTCATGCTGCAGGCAGGGTGCAGATTAGAAGGATTTGAAGTTATCCAAATCCAGATGTACAGTTAGAAGAATGAGACACACTACATATCTTTTGAAATGCACAACCATTTATTTTATTTTTTTAAAATGCAGATCCCAGGAAGATAAAAAAAGCCAGCAGATTGTCTTTCCTTGTGAATCATCTGTAGTATTTAGTGTTCCCTTTTTTTTTTTTTTTTTTGTATCTTGCATATTTAGTTAAAAAAAAGCAAACAACAAACCTGCAAGATATGAAACAGGTTTGCAGTTAGCTCCAATACTTACTGTTGTTGCTGCTGTCATCCATACTGTCTAAACGAGCAACATTTCTTTCTGATTTAAGCAGTATTGTAAATGTAAGCTGAGGAAGTTGCCAGCTGGCTTGACCCAGCATTATTAGACTTGAGCTTAGGCTAAAGGTCACAGAAGTTCTTTATGTGAAGCATGTGTGTAAGTGGGAAAGCAGTCTTTTGCTGCAAAAAGGTGGGGGGCTTGCAAGCTTTCCCAGCGTGTCCCAGGCCTGAGGATTGGCACAGGGACTGAAAAGGAAGAACAACCCAGATGCTTAAACCAAGCCATATGGTGCCTGCTGCTGTCAGGAAAAGAAAGACAATTATAGACCAATTAATTGCTCTTTATCTTCTAAGCACTAGCTAGTTATGATGTAATCCAAAGAAGGCTGCAATACTATTGTGTTTTATTTTTTACCAAGTCTGTGTATTATCTTTTGCTATATTCTATCCAAGTAGAAAAAAATCTGGTTTTGAGATCCTGCAATTTCTTTTGTCTTCACTTGGGACAATGAAAGCTCGATCTGTTACTGACCAATAGCTGGCTTGTGGAAACATCAAAATCTGGATGAACAACTTTAGAACTTAAAACAACTGGCACATGTCACTGTCACTTCTCTGTGAGTTATATGCAGGATATAATCTCATGGAAAACACTGAGTGGAGGAGCTCAAGACCTCAAACACCTTATAGGTGTTTTTTTAATGTAATGGAACATTTAAATCCTAACAAAAAAGGTTGACTTGGGTTAATCTCAATTGATTAATCTGTGCTCCTGCATTTCGGACTGGTGAGCCATCCTAGAAGAGTCTGGGGTCTGACTGCACTCTTGCATTTCAGACCTACCAGTCGTAGAGGAAAGCTTGAAGTGGACTCTGTCCTGATGAGGAAGTGGTGGTAGGCTTCAGAGGCAAAAGTGTCCTGATTCTGTTGGGTTTCACAGCAGTAAGCTGTTTGCTTGGCAGTGAGAAGTGATGCTAAATGCATGGCAATGGTTGGATTTTTGGGAAATGCAACAGCTATCACAACAAAAAGAGTTTTTAGTATGAGCATGGGAAATACTCATGATAGTAGAGTAGAAAGAGCAATACTTCCTGGAGAAACCCTTTTCAGTGATAAATGCCCTTTGATCAAAAGTGAAGAACCTTTAAAAAAAATCCAATTGACTTCTGAGTGCCAGTGAGAAACATTCAGTGTGTTACCATCCTCTGTATTTGCAATTTGGAAACAACTGAATGGAATTCTTCCCTTACCAGCAAGGTGGCTGGAGCACCATTCAGAAGTCACTTTGCAAGTGCAAATGGCAGCAGAAGCCAACTTGCATAATCAGCATCAATAGCTAGGTTGTATTTCTGATTAGGCTGTCTTTTTAAACCTGTTCCAAATGCCCCATTATTTCACATTTGTATTATGGTGATGCATAAAGATTTAGTTAAGGTAGGTATCTTGTTGTGACTTCGTGCTGCATGGAGATCACAAGTTGTACAGTAGCTCAGCTGTGCTGCATAGGTGTTCTCTGCTGCATATCACAAGAGCTGACATGCAGCAGAGAACATAAAGCTGTCTCAAAGTCTTCTTTTTCTGTTTTGGAATGCTATATGATGTGGTTCTTCATCTTCTGCTCTTATGTGTAGCTCCATTTACTCCTCTTTTCCCTTTCTCCCCTACAAGGCACAGCTAATGAAATATCACATACCTTTTCCTCTCTTCTCTTTTTTCCCCCCTCTTCCTTCCAGTTCTGGTATTACCTTCAGGTTTTGCTAAGTTATTCTCGTGGAAATATTGTCTTTCTGTTATTCACTTTGTTATTGAAGTACTAGAAGTTGCTATGGTTAGAGTCATCAATATTTCCATTATAAATCTTTTTCATAAACGTCTGAAACTGTGCTCAGCTAGTGTAAAACAAACATAATCTTAAGTGGGGGAAAAACATTTCATGAGCGTACTCTTCCCTATTTATGAAATAGGATAGGCTTGTCCAGAATTCGGTTATGCAATTGGGTAGGAAATTTGCCACAATTAAGTACTGTAAAATTCTTAAATTGTTTTTTTTTGAACCTTAGTTTTTAGGAGTTTTATTTTCATTTATTTTGAAAATTGAACTTAAAAGAAAAATGAGTTATTTATTGGTTATGTTGCGAAAGCCTTCTAGAGTCCTGTTGAAAACAGATAAAGTCAAAATCATTAAAGGGTATCCAAATGTGACAGCTTAAGAGGTTAAACTGATTTATTTTCACTTGATTAATTGTCATGATGTCCCTTCAGAGGCATTTACAATATCAACTTAATTGAATGTACGTTTTATTTTCTTTTGTTTCAGACACTGTCAATCTGCAAAATGATGATTCCACAGATTTTCATTTTCCATAGGAAATGTGAAGATTGTGAGCTGAAGTAAAACATTGGCAGAAATCTCTTGAGAATTTTGCCTTTCATTCTTCTCTTAGAAGGATTATGTTTACAAGAAATTGATACCATCAAGTGACACTTTTTGGAAATAATTTAAAAGAAACCAAGAATAAAGCTGTATTTATGCTCAGAGAAAACTGGATCAACAATGAGGCCAAAGACTTTTCCTGCTACAACATATTCTGGGAACAGCAGACAAAGGTTGCAAGAGATTCGAGAAGGTTTAAAGCAGCCATCCAAATCTTCAGGTCAGGGACTGCCGATTGGAGCAGGCAGTGAAACTTCTCTGGACCCTAAGATTTTAATAGGGAAGGATGCTGCAAGACAGCAGCAGATGAGACAAACACCCAAGTTTGGACCATATCAGAAAGCTCTGCGAGAAATCAGATATTCTCTGCTGCCCTTTGCTAATGAGTCCAGCACCACAGCAGCCGTGGAAGTCAACAGGCAGATGCTCCAGGAGCTGGTGAATGCAGGTTGTGATCAGGTACGTATGAGTTGGGGGGGGGGGATTGGCACTGCTGTCAAAACAAGTTTATACTCTGGGCTGAAGACAGGATTATGATGGTGGCTGTCAAAATCATGGAAAGGCACTGACTCTTCTGGCAGTCGTATTGCTGTATGAGCAGCAGAGTAGATGGACTTACTGGGAACAGATCTGCCTAGTGTGGGGTTCATTTATGTCAAAATCAGTCATGGTGATACTTTTATGACTTCCCCAATTGATATGAGACTAAACAGGGTAGCTTGTCTTTTTTTTTTTTTAATCTTTTTTTCCTTTTTTATTTCTTCATTTTCCCTGCAATGCTTAGTAACAAGCCTTGGACGTGATTAATAGGGTGGAATTTTGTCTAGCATATCTAAGCCCAGCTCACTGTCAGAAATAACTGTAAGAAATTATAGACACAATATCTGGTATTTGAAGAATCTTATTTGCTGTTGGCCAGAAGCAGGAAGGCTTGGATGGATGTTCAGCTGACTGCAGTGATTCTGTCCACACCTTTTCTTCTTGGCTTTCTCTGCTTGTATTAAGAGGTGGTAGCACTGCTCAGATCAGACACTAGATGTAGAGATGCTTTTTTTTGCCATCCTGGGATTGATGCTAGAATATATTCTTAATTCAAAGACCTTTCACATGGTGTAGAACACAGTCTTTTTGTGTTGAGCTGCATTCATCTTGCTTGTTCTTCCAGTGTTGGTGTCAACTTTCACTTCTGTCCAGGAGTAGTTAAAAATTTTCATTTTAGAGAAAAAAATGCAGATTTGGGTGCAGATTCTGAGGTTTGTAGGAACACTTTTTTTTCTGTGTGATTGAATAGCCAGTTGTCAACAAGCTGAAATGTTTCCATTTATAGTCCTTGATACAAATTAGAAAGATTTAAAACCAAAGTGCTTTCAGTGGCATCTCCTTGATTTCAAAACTTAGCCCCCATTCACTCATGGCAGAATGTGAGTCTCTTGACTCTCCTAGACTATATTCCGATTCTGTATAACAAAACTAACATCAAGCATTACTATAAACAGTACAACAGTATGCATTTTCCTGGAGCTATATAAATATTAAATAGTGCTGTTTCTATGCCAAAGAGTTTATGCTATACAAGATAATCAGAGCTAGAGTAGATTGCATATCTAATAAGGAGTGCTGCAGAACAACTGAACACTTTCCAGGCCAGTAAACCAAGATGCTGTACTGAATTGTTTAACTGGAGGAACCAAGGATTTTCTCTGGTCTCTGGTACGCCATGAAAACAGTGTTTTTTAGAACTCTAGTCTCTGAATTTCTCTTGTTGTTTAGGATGGGAACACTCCCTGTGTATATGAGCCAAGGTTAAATGAGCACAGCTGGATTCTGGATTGGAAGTGCACATTTCGTAGGTTACAGGGACAAATCGTTCACGCATAGAACTTGGCTTGTTGGACTAAAATCTTAGAAAATACTTAGAGCACACTACAGCACAGTAATGTTAAACCAATGTATAAAAGAGAAATACCTGAACACATGTTAAAATGTCTTGGTATTCAAAACAGTGTAATGAAGTATATGTGTATATTTTTTTACATATTCAGCTATTTTGGCTTCAATTTTCATACAATGGTATTGATGCTTGTATAGGATTGAACCCAGTTCTGACTCTGATGCAGAGATTTTTGCTCCTTAAATTTTGCTCACGTTTTTGGTTGGGCTTTTCTTTGCCCCTCCTCATTGGCCATGATCATTCCATCCTCCCATTTGTTGTTTCTCCCGAGCTGTGGCTTGATGCCCAGCAATAGCATTATTGGGCCTATTCTTGAGGTGTGTTTGGCACTCAGATCAGTGCTTAACCAGGATCACATTTGGCTATGGTCCAAATAGAGGTTTCAAGGCTGGAATCCTGTGAATTAAAATGCTGAGAGCTTCCTAGAGTGAGTCCAGACCGCATGAAGATTCACTGTCCTGAAGGGTTGTGAATGGGTGGAGCTTCTTGAGATGATGTGAAGGTATCTGACCTTGGAGATGGCATGGTGTAGGGTGACAGATGTGATTACTACCTCTAGATTCTTCTTTTCCCCCTGATGCCTGAGCTGTTTTGAATCAGATGCTGAACTGTTTCCTATCATGATGTGTTGTAAATCTGTGATCCCAGGCTACCCTGTCCCTGCTTGTGAATCAAAGCCTTTAACTGCCTGCCACGTGGACATCTTCTGTACTCCTGTAGGCAGCTAACAGATGTCTGATTTGACAGAGAAGCAAAGGCAACTTCAGTTTCTTTGGGGATGTTTTTATTTATCTCTAAACCCAGTGCTCATGTGATGTTGGTAGATGGGCATTGAAGCCCACACCCAACCTTCCATTTTCAAAAGCTAGGAGCAGCCGTTTTAAGGTTAAGGATTTCAGTCCATGAGCAGCTAATGTTCTGCTTGAGCCTTCCACTAGAGCATGCCTGCTCAAAATTCTTACCCTTTCTGATCCTGCTTCATGGTATATGAATCAGCTGTTCAGCAGCTGCAAGCATCTGGCAGTTTGTCATAAGAAGCTCTAATCTTGAGCATTCTATGAAGCTGTGAAGGAGTAGAGGGCTATAACACTCAGTTTGATCTTATGGGAACTCCATTTTCCAGCTGGATTTGGGCTGATGCTTTTTGATGTCTCAGATGGAACACTGAAAAGTAACACAAACCGTGTGGGAAATGATGTGCTGGGCA
The DNA here is from genome assembly GCA_018697195.1 of Certhia americana. NCBI lineage: Eukaryota > Metazoa > Chordata > Aves > Passeriformes > Certhiidae > Certhia > Certhia americana. Next base: position 44,541,755 of record CM031857.1, on the reverse strand, counting down.
CCATGCAAGGATCAGGATTCTTCTTCAGTTTGTTTATTAGGCCACAATAAGGATTTTGAGAAGGGTGAAGGGAAGTAGTGACAATTGAAAAGGAAAATAATCCTAGAGGCTAGGGAAAGGATTCTTCTATTTAATACTCTTACTGCCTCCATCCATCTGTGATATCTGTAACATGGATAGATTTTAATAACAGCTATTTCACATCCTACAAGAGATGTTGCTTATTGGGGCTTCCCTGTTCTGCCTGAAGTGACTGTTAAGTTTTAAGATGAAATGGAAATTGGTTTTATTAAATAAAAAGGAAACATAACATTTTATTACTTTACTTTTGCTCCATGAAGGTCCCACACAGCCAGGAAGTTCATTATAAACCAATTGGCAGACTTAACAAGTGTATGAAATGCAGTGTAATTCGTGAAGTAAATATCAAAGTCTCATGTCTTTCAATTGCAGTCATCATAGGTGTTACATGTAAAAACAGACTTCTTTTTTTTAATTGGTTGGGAAGTTGCCAGTGTTCTTTTAAATGACCTGTTTTCTTCCAGAAAGATTTATTTTTCAGCCATTGTGTAGTTTATGGTTTTATAGTGACATTTGATCCCCTAAACTTAATGGGGACTTCACTGTTGACCTGAAAGAAGCCACGATTAATTTTTTTTTTTTTTTTTGAGAAATGAAAGACAAAATAACATACATAATTAGTCATTGTTTTTCTGAAACAAATGGAGCAACTTGTCTGTTGTTTGCTGAAGTCATTTTTTCAACAGTAATTATTTAGTGAATTTCAATCAAAAATAATTAGTGCAGCCTAAATAGTTTTGAAACTCACAGAACATGACTGCAAAAGACCAGACATTTTTCGTTGTAAAAGCTTGAAGGCGAAAGCACACCTAATATGCCGTTATTTATTAAATAAAAGTCCTCGCGCTTGGAAGTGTAACTGGCAGTCACTGTAGGGTGACAAGAGTGTGGAGCGTCTGTCCTGTGGGCTGGTAGACCGCTGGAATCACCTGGGGCAACTGGGTGGCGTTTGGGGTGTGGTGTAAATGCAGCTGCTGTTGTGGACTGAGTGTTTCTAATGAATAGACGCAATTGAGTGTATGATCAGTGGCATTCCAACAACCTGAATGGGCTGTACTGTACTTACTGTACTTCCTTAGAGCATAAACAGCCACTGACATTGTAATTTAGAGTGGGCTGCAGCAGTTCTAGATGAACGTTACACACTTGTCGCTTTTGTGGTTTTTTTTTTTTTTTCTTTCCCTCAAGCAAACTTTCCTTTGAGCAAAAGGGTGCCTTTTCTGGGTGAAGATTTCTAGACATGGTTTGTTTGGGCAGCTATTTTTAAGAAAAAATCATGTTTTAGGATTTTTTACAGACTACATACTGCCAGTAACATGCTATCTGCTGTACAACTATGAGTACGTGAAGTGGGGAAGTTCTTATGCTTCATTTTCTCCAGAGGCTTTTATAAATATCTGGAGTAAAACATGTGACCCCCGTGCCAATATCAGGATATTTTAAAGGGGAAGAGCTGTCCATTGGTTACTAATTGTAGTGTCTTTCAAGGAAATGGAATGGTGTCTGTGGAATGATGTAATGTGTGTAAGAATATCATCAGTGTTATGCTGAATTCACGAGATTGAGTTTGTAGAAGTTGGATGGGGTTTTTGGCTGCTTTTTTTTTTTTAAATTCTCTTTGTATTTCAGAATTCTTTCAATCTCTTCATTATGGCTTACCTTCTTTTTATTGAACCCATTTGGCAAAAATTCTACCCTGGTTTGGGAATGCTGGTTTGTTTCAGGTTTTGAGAATGGGAAATGAAGTATTTCTCTCAATTTGAACAAATATTTGCAGTTGTTTAAGTGAGAAAAATTCTGTTTTGCCAAATAGAGCTTGAGCGAAAAGTCCTTTTTTGCATTTAGCATGTAGAAGTAGTATTCTGTCCACTTATGACCCATGTGCCATCGAGCAGTGTGATATTGAGGAGTGGGATTTTCCACCATATTGTTGGAGTGATAACAGGAAGCAGATATGTTGTAGAATTTTGTTTTGATAGCAGACTTGCTGAAGCTTTGCTGTAGTAAAATATCAGTTGTGATGTATTTGTTAAGAGGACAAGTCTAAAAAGACAGCTTGCCTTCAAGGTGAAGGACAGCAAATTTTGTAATAGGAAATAAGAGAATTCATAACATTGTCCTGTTCCGTAACAAAATTTTGTGTTTGCTTGAATAGACTTTAACTGTGTTAGGAGTTTTTCCTGCCCAGCCATTTATCAAAACCTTCAGGATGAACATCTTAATCATCTTCTGGATGTTTTCAGTCCAGATTGTTTGGTTAATGAAAAATGACTGAAGAATGAGCTGTTAGAAGATTGCCTGGGTTGTTCTGTTGGGCATACATTAAAGGTGAGGATCTCAGAATATTTTGAATTAAAAGGAATCTACAAGGATCATCAAGTCCAACCCTTTAGTCGGTAACCCATACAGAGATCTAACCTGTGCCCTTGGTGTTAGCACTGTGCTCTGGCCAGCTGAGCTAATGTGCAAGTCATTACAAGCTGTGCTGCTTGTAGAAGTATTTTGGGTTACAGGGAGAAAAAAAAGGGATGTTCAAATGAGGGCACTCACTACTGAATGCAGGAGAAAGGTTTTATTTTAGCAACTGAAATAGATCTGATAATTCAGGCCAGCAGTCTCTTGGGTGTTCCATTTGCATCCATCATTTGAAGGTAAGTTGTTCACTCTGCCTTCTCTTTACTAGATGTATTGAGGGCTTGTTTCTTAACCTTTTCCTACACTTTTTTCTTTCTAATCTCCCTCTTTGGTTTCAGTCTTTCTGAGAGATTTCCAGTATAAAGCATTGTTCTTCCATCAAAGCATGTAACAGACTGTGTTTTCCCACTAACATGCCTGAGGTTAGCAACTTCAGTAATTTCAGTTCTTAGCTACTTCAGAAAGAGAGTGAGTCATAGCTTTCCAGGGCCTGAAAGCAAGAGGTGGAGATTGCTTTTCAGCTGATAGCTTCTGACACCTTTCTCTCCTAAGCCCTTTCTCTTGTCTCCAGTCTTCTGTGTTTCTGTCACTTCTTGATGATAGTGGCTTCATGAACATACTTAGATTCTCTATGTCGTGAAACAACTCCCACAATGTGTTTAAGAAGGTGCTCTTGGTATTGTTCTGAGCATGGCTTGGAATATGCTTGTCCTGTAGAAGGAAGAAAAGTATTTTGCCTTCAGTTTTTATGGTGGTGGAAATACTTATTAACAGTTATAAAGGATTGCGTGTTCTCCTCTCATGACAAGATTTGGCAGCTGGGCAGTAATAATGCACTGAACAAGAGTATTTTAAACTCTGCCCTTAATTCTTGTTAGTCTTTTTTCTTCTTTATCAAACTATAGAATAAATTACATCTTGGTTGTAGGATTTTGTTTGTAATGGCAGGGCAGGAATCAGATGCTAGACATCAACAGTAGATGACTGTGAATCTTGAGTTATCTTAAACTTTTGTATTTGTCATATCAGATAAACATTCTAGAAGCTTGGGATTTAATCTAAAAATATAAACTTGAATCTTGCTATAACAGGGTACAGGGTTTATTTGCATTGGATAGTTAAATTCTATTTATTAGAATTTAATTGCCAGTAGAATTTTGAACTATGGGTTTGTGGTTTTTTTTAAGTGAGAAAGGAAATTACTTCTTCACAGTCACTAAAAAATCTGCAAAAGCATTTACTTCAGTCTCTGAATAAAAAGCCCTTGTGACCAAAAGTGAAGATTGCCATTATTATTCTAACAGGAAGCTGATATCACAATAGTAGTAGGGTGTAACTGTTCCTTTTGCATTTTTAATGTTGTTCTCAGCCTAAACCTCTGCTGTTCTTTCAGCTTGTATCTGAGAGGAACCAATGTGATTTTATGTTTTATACTGAGACTGAAAAATATAATCTCTGCATTGGGAGGGGCATTTGGGGTTCTTTTTGCTTGTCTGTGGGGGTTCTTTTCTTTCTTATAGGAATTGAAACTTAGATTTCAGTGGAAGGACTTAATACAAGACTTTTGCATGCTACAGTCTTTAGAGGTAGGTCAGAGTGTGCATTTAGAACTCAATTCAACCTAGAAATATTTTTAGTAGTTACTAAACTAAATGAAAGTTTATGTTAAAGCTGCTAATTGAGTATCAGTACAATGAAAATAAAAATTCATTGCTACTCGTGATATGCAGGTATGTGCCATACTTTGTGATTTTTTTAAAATTAATTTTCTTTTTCCTAAAGCATGGGCAAATATATATAAAATAACATACAATTACATTTGGTTTCCCTCATTTTTTTTCTTGCTGCACCCCCATCACCTCTTGTTGGTGCTCCTATGGGCCCAGCATTCAAATTCTGCTCAGCAGCTGCTTGTGGTGGCAACTCCTATAGAATGTCCATGTCCCATGTGTGTTGTCCATGTGTCCCTCTGATTTTCCATAAATCAGGCTCCTTTGTTTGCACTCCTTGTTTCTTGGGTGCTGCCTGTCTCTGTGACTTGCCAATGCTTGTACGCATTGCTGTCTGAAGTAGGTGAGGAGAGATGTGAAACAAATCTTTTACTTGGTGGTGCCAGCTGTGTTTTTCCTCATGTAGTGGGTATGTCCATTAATTCCCTACCATTGCTTTGAATCACTCTTAAGAAAGAGCTAGTGAGACCCAGGTTTTCCTTTCTTTGACCTCAGAAAGAATTCTGTCTGGATTACAAGCTGCCTGTGGCTATAGCTATTCTGGAGTAGATGTTCCACAATCAAGTACTGCTGGAGCAAATGCAATTTGCACTAGTAAAATCAAGTAGGGACAGACATATGATCATTGTTTGCTTAAAGCTATGAATGTTTGTGTTAACTTGGGCTTTAAATTTACGTAGGTTATGTGTATAGCATGTGAAATACATCTAACTTCTTTCACTCTTTCTGCTTATGTTCATAACGTAATTGTGAGTGCAGATTAGATCTGACGTTTTTATGTTGCTTGGAGCTGAGGCTCCAAGAGTGGGAAATACTGGCCCTTATTTCTAAGGTTTTATAATTCACTAGCTTTTTGGAAAAAAAAATAGAATTAAATTTAATAATGCCTCTGATTACCAAATTAAAGGCTGAAGTTACTGTGGCATTGTGGTCTGTGGTTTTATCCTAGCAGTAGCAGTCTCATATTGTCCAGGCTTGAGAGAGATCCCAATTCCCCATCTTCAGAAGATGCTTTAATAAAAACCTGATGAAAGACAGCTAGTCAAACTCTTGCTGTCTGCCTGCTCTACACACCTGCTGCACATCACCCAAAATACTGTTGCTGATAGAAATATTTTTTGACTTTATGTTACTGGGCAGCTTCTCTTGAGGTGGTTCTGTCAGCACTGATCTCAATAGGGTCTCCCAGCTGTGGCTGCAGCACAGCAAAACTGGTTTGTTCCTAATGGTCTTGTCCTGCCATCTGAGCAGTCACTGGCAGTTCACAAGAAGCTTCTGAGTTACAAATTGACATGTAGAAATTTGGTTTCTCACAACCAAATTTGCACAAGCAGTGCATGTGAGTACATATGTATTGGGATGACTGCAGTGTCTGTACGGTACCAGCTGCTTGTGAAGAACTTAATCCACAGAATTTGGTACTGCATTGAAGGTTTCTTTTTCAGTCTAAGGAAACAATATTCTAATGTTTGAGGCTGTGTTCTGCTTCCCTGCAGTGTAAGAGATGGATTTTTCCTGATGAGAAACTTGTGCTCTTCATTTTGAGTGAATCCAAATAATTAAAAATATTTCCCTAGGGAGACAAAGGATGAAAAGAACGAGAGGTGATATGAAAATACTTTAAAAAAATTATTTCTAGGTCAGTTAATTTTCAGAAGGCTGAAGCCAAAGAACTCTGTGTACCCGTAACTTTGTGAATCAGGTAATGGCTATGGCAAGAGCAGTCTGTGAAAAGAACTCTGTTCGGTGCTGCTGCTTTTTCTTTAATTATTATCAGTGTATGTGTGCATGTGTGAAACTTACTGTGGCACACACAGTCACTTATGCACTTAGAGAAATAAAAACACAGTGGGTTTTGGGAAAACGGTGAGATGTAAATGTATACTGCTTGAATGACTAAGCATTTTGCAATTGTTTTCTATACCCTTCATTATCCTCCTTTTCTATATCCTTCATTACTCTAACGCAAGATTTGTAAATTCCTCATTTAACCCAAAGCATGCAAGGATGCAGGGTTTTGCACCTCACATGCATAAAATACTAAAAGGGAGACTGCTGCCACTGGGTGATAATATGGTTATGTTTCTGCCCTTTAAAGAGACTGACTTTAGAAGGAGAACTAGCAGTGTAAAATTACTCCTGTAAAAATCTTTATATGGCTACATTTGGATTTTATCCACTATTTGAATCTGTTGGATGGGGGTTATTTCAAAACAAAAGAAAATGTCAGCAGAGACTCAGCTCATTGTTGCTGATCTGCAGCTTCATTTCCTCCCTGTTTGTTTTGGTTTGTTCTCCCACTGTATCAGGTCTTATCTTCCAGGCTATTCAAGTCTATACCTTCCTTTCTTTACCCGTTGCCCTGTTGCATGGCTTTTTCTGCTCCATTGGTTTCAATGACTAATATTCAACACCTCCTACAGGCCATTCTCTGTGTGCCTCTGAATACCCTAAATTAGTTGATTTTCTTTAATAATTGCAAACTACTAAGGAATAATTCTTTTATAGACTCCAACCTTTCATATAAAAAAATTTGATGTGACATGTTAAAGAATTATAAATGCAACTGTAATGTGACTTTGCAAGCACACCCTGTAAGTTTTCATTTCTGCATCTTCCATTCAGCGTCAGGGCTTCATAGGCTGTGCTTAAACCATCCACCTGTCCCATTCCTGCTTTTCTTCTAGCAGTGCTGCAGTTGCTGTATTCATTCCACCATCCTGCCAGATGTCAGCCTGATAAAGATACATAAAATCCAATTCAAGCAATGTAATTGGAATCTTTGAAATACTAATTTGTGTGGGGTATCCTTGTTTAAAAAAAAAATAATTCTACTTGTACCAATTAAAAATATAAAAAGTCGTAGTCAAAAGACAGAGACCTTTGAAACAAGATAAATTCACTCCATATTTGGCCATTTTTGTCCTGGCTCCAAATGAGTATTCCGAACAATATGCATTGCACCTTGGTGGAGCCTGTTTTTTTCTGGTTGTCCAGCACAGTTTGATTCTATTTCAGATGATCCCTGTATTTAATCTCCTGATAAATCCCCTGATTGCCCATATGATCTGTACTGCCCAGATATGGTAGCAACCTGCTGGCTGTGTGCTGGAGCAGGGTGGAATTTTTCTTCCAGGTGCCTCAGTAGTTGCGATGCTGGAAACTCACTTCCATCTCCTTCCTTCCTTCCTGTGATCATTTCTTGCATGTTGGCTATCCCTCCTGTTTAGAAAATCTTTTCATTGTGTTCTTTAATGCAAGCACTATGTCTATTGAGTGCTTTCTGGAAGGTGTTTTGTGACGAACCTGGGAAGTGTGTGGTGGTGTGGTCATGCAAACAGTGGAGAGAAGCTCCTGGTGCAGTGTTCAGCAGTGCAAATTGAAGACCTGGAGTCTAGGAATCAAGTGGGCAAAAGTCATCAGTGTCAGCCAGAATACGTGGGGAGCCTGGTCCCCACACTACAAGAGGAATTTGCAGTGGGAAGTGCCAGCAAAATCGAAAGTAAACCACAAGAATTTTCATTTGGGTTAGTGTGCCTCCCCCCACCCCTCATCTCTCTGTTTGCTGAGAAGTGAACCTTCAGGGCTCTTAACCACATGAAAGGAACTAGAAAAAGTAGTTTTTCAGTATTACTTTGGTGCTGTAAAATCATTTGCAACAGATTTTTCCAGGAACTTCTCTGTGATTTGTAAGCCTTGGAAACTGGTGGGGGTTGAGAACTTGCTGTTGCAGGCCCTGCTCCTCACTCAGGCAAAAATGGGCACTCAGATGTGCTGCCAGGGAGGATCTGTTGCCCCCAAGCCTGGAACACCACTGCTCAGGAGGGAGAGTCTGGGACACAGCTCTGCTTTAGAGGCAGAGCTGCCTTCTCTCAGACTCCTGGAGAAGGTCAGAGTCTCCTGCTACGTCACCTCCAGGAGCAGTATTTTGGGCGAACAGCAGTGCTACATGCTTAGCAGGATTTCTTGGTTTTTTGCAAAGAACCATTTCTTGCTTTGAGCTGGAGGGTTTGTGTTCCCAAGCTCGCCACTGTGTGGTGGAGTATGAACTCAGTCTTCACCCTGCCCTACACAGGCCAAACAGCAACAGCCGTACCATCAGCACAGCATCTACATCTAGCTGGGGCATGCCACTTCTCTTCGTTTCTACCGTGCATATAACTTCCTTCTCTTCCTCTCTCCCATTAACTTAGGGAAGCAGGACCATTGTCTAGCGTTAGATAAAGCCCTGAGTCAAACTAGGGCAGCCCTCCTTGCACACAAACTGTTGAGCCCATGAATTTGGGGAAACTCCTGCCACTAAACAGAGAGCTAGTTTGTTTTGCCACATTCACATAATAGTTTCGTGGTTTCCCAGTCTGAGAAAAGGCTTTTTCTTTTTTTTTTTTTTTTTCTTATTTTTTTCCCCTGTTTTTGGCCTTTTATTGTTTTATAATTTTTTTTATTTATTTTCCCTTTTTGACTCACCGATCATGGCAGCTAATGGATAGTGAAAGTATTGCTGTTGAGGTTTAAACTCTGACCGGAGAGTGATATCTGACAATGATGATGGCCAGTGAGAAGCTTAACAAGGATGAAGCTCCTGCTAAAAAGCAGAAACTGGCTGTGTGAGCAGAGAGGATGATATTTGGCATTTACTTGGGGGGGTATGGCACTTGGGTTTCAAAGGTAGTACTGCTGAGCTCAGCTATTAATAGCAAACTGGTTGTTTTAACTGGAGTGTCTGACTTGAAGAGATCATGCTCAGGGTGTTGGGAAAGCCCTTCTCTTCCACTCTGCAGGGTGGAAGAGGCAGCAGCCTGAGCCTGAACTGCTCCCTGCACACCAGGGTGAGCAGTGTGGGGTTCCCACCAGAGTTCCCACAGAGTGTGCCTGCTGCTGGCTATAGCTGGCGTCATGGCAGAGGTGCTTTCCCCACCTTCTCAGTTTACTGAATTTAAGAGCTCCAGGTTACCTTGCATTCCTCCTTCCCACCTTCTTTTCAGGTTTTTGTTTGCTTGCTGTCTAAAGTCATGCTTAACCCCTCATTCTGCCCACGTGCTCTGCTCACAAGGCTTAATTGCTTTTTGTACTTTCAGGTAACACCCTCCGGTTGTTCTTGTTTTTGAGAAAATAAAGGATTTGTTTGTCATGTAAAAATAGCTTTATTATTTCCATATGCAAGGAGCAATCAGGGCAGGCATGTTTCCAGGTCAGCCTGGAGATGGGGTTGGATAGTGAAACCCGCTGTTCCAAAAATGGACTGGAGACAGCAACAGTTCTTGATCTGCTGAGCAAAGCTAACTGGCTTGGAGGGAGGAAGGATCCCTTTTTTGGGTGCACATGCATCATGCTGGTATTCTGCTATGGAGAGGAGTCAAGCATTACCATAATGAGCATTTTACTCTGTTAAGTGCTTATGTTTGTTTCCTCATATTCTGGTTCTTTTGGTAATTGTAGGCATGAGTTTTGCATAAAAGATTACAAAGGAAAGTTTCTTAGGGCATATCTGAGTATCTGAGTAGAAGATGTTTGCAGGAGCAGTTCTGTATTGTTCCAAGATGGTTCTCAGTTGGCAACTGTACTTGGGATTTTGTTGTCTATGGTAGCCTTCTTGTGAACCTTATTGCCATGTATTTCTAGATTTATGTGAAATGTGATGTAGATATTTTTCATCTTTGTGTTTTGCTAGGTCATATTTTTACTTCCTTCAGGCAAATTTTAGAGGTCTCTTTAAGGCTTTTAAAATTAGTCAGCTTGAATTTTTCCTTTAGCTTCACAAAAGTCACTAAAGAAGTAAAAAAAAAAAACACAGAAGGGGAATTACAGGCAGCATTAAAAATGTTCCTTCAGAACAGAAAAGCAGATTTAACATGAATTAAAAACTCAGCTCTGTTTCAGAGTTGCAAAAGCTCTTTTATTCACCAGAGAACTGTTAAAGCTAGTAATTTTTGGCATAGTGTCGGTCAGGGAAGCGTGACAAAGTGCAGTGGAATGCACTGAGCTGTGATCCAGCTTGTAGTGTTATATGACTTTTAGTGTATGGAGCATTGCAGGAAGTGCTGCAGGGGGATGGGAAGGCCTTTTAGTTTCATTAGCTACTGAGTAACAGGGTCCTCCTTCCTCAGACCTGCAACCGCAGGGCATCCGCCTTGGTTACTTGGGTCAGAAGACAAGAAGTGGGTTTTTGCCTGCACAATCTGCTCAGAACCTGTCTGTTGTCTGAGTGCTGCTGTGCAGAATGCAGTGAGATGAGAAAGTTGTGTGAGAAGAGCAGTGTGTTTGGGATTTCAGATCGACTATGCAGGTAGACTAGGATTGTATCCCCAGCCCCACCATGCTACAATATGAAGATTCTTGAGCTGATTTTCTGTCGTCACTAGAATCAGCTGTAAAATTCCTAGTGATTTCATCAGGCCAGAGTTTTGCTGCTGATTTTGAGCAATAGAGTTCTCCTGTTTCACCAGTACATGCACATTCTAAGTTCATATACTTAGACTTAGGGTTGGCACAGGTTTTGGCCTTGAATGGAAGTACGTTCAAATCTCTTTAATATTGGTAGCTTGGATTTCACATTACATGGACAACTGAATAACTAGTTATAATAACCAGCCAAGATATTCCTGTAACTTGTAGCATAACCTGGTGTTTTCCCTCTTTCTTCTCTAAATTATGATATCAGTGTCCACAGAATTTTCCAAGCATTTGTAATGACATTATAAAAAGATGGTCATACCTTTCCTAGCAGAACAAGATTTTTGGTTTATGACCTGCATGTTAGAAACTGATAAAACCTCAGTGTGATATGGATGGTATTACCTGTGTAAATGGCTAACAAGAGTTTTACTATTCGCTTTGGATTTCACATTTGTATTGCAGTGGTAATCAAATAAAAAGCCACCATTTCACACTTACATAGGAGTAAAGCTGTTTGGTGCAACATCCTTGTGAAAAATGAGGTCTCTACCCAGAAGACATTACAAGCTGGATTGATTTTTCTAGGGTAGACATGTAAGAAGGCTTCAATGCAGAAAAGATGAGAGGATAACTATATTCAGTGGTTTTATTGTTTGCATACAGATCAATCTGTTGTTCTTACTGTCTGCTTATTTAACATTCTACAAGAGAAGACCTTGAGGTTGTACTGAAAAACTGGCTAAATGTTCAGGGTAGAAGTAAATGAGTAGTCAGCTGGTGGGCTGTCCCAGTCCATATGCTTCAGGTTGAAAAGAATGCAAAATCACTTGGAGGAGAGATTGCTTAGATGAGAGCATTGTAATACTCATTGAAAGCTCATTTGGCTTTTAGTATATAGATCCTATTTGCAATTTAGGCTGTTAGATTATTACAGTTTAGGATACTTCTACACTAGTTTCCTGGCTGTAAACTTTTGCAGAGAAAAGCTACAAGTTGAAAACTGGCTATTAAAATTGATATACAAGAATCATTATAGTCACTCAAGTAATGGGCTACATATGGAACTACTATGGCTGTGTTACTGTTTTCTTTTGCAAGGCAGTACTTCGGAGAGTTCCAACAGTCTCAGCTATTGCGTGTTCTGAAACATAAATCCTACACATTTCATTTGTGGAAAAAACATGCATGAATTCAAGTTTTCACACAAGTTTTGTATGTGTGTGTATATATACGTATGCACATACTTCTAAGCCTGCCTGTCATTGGCCTCCGTGGTTATAGTCTCTGAAGGTGGTAGCAGACACTGGAGAGTATGATTAAAAGTAATTAACCATAATGCCAACAATTTTAAATGATGATGGATGCCTTGGAGAAGAGGAATAGACAGTTACAATGCCTGTTACAGGAAGCAGATGTTGGCCTTGGAAGAGCTGTTTGAACACTGCTGTTCAGAAGTCACTGCATCTGTGATTCTGCAAGCTCGCAGCACTGTCCAAGGCAGTGCGCACACAGCTGGAAGCCCAAGTAAGTGAAAGTGTGGAAAGACCATTTCTCTGGTGGTGTAGAAACTACTCCAAGATGACCTGTCAGTGTAGAGTGAACCTGATCATCAAAATACAGGTGACCATCTCCATCACCATGGAGGCCTAACTTTGTTTTGTGCTTGGCATGCTTGAAGAATACAAACACAGACCTTCCCATGAACCTGCAGTGTGGTATGATGCAGGGACATATTTAACAGTACTTGGCAATGTGCTGGCAGGTTAGCAATCAGTAGGAGGACTGTCTCCACCCAGTTCTTAGGGCAGGCTTAGGGAGCTGAAGCTTGATTGGCTAACCAGGCATATGTCCTTACCTTTGTCAGCTTTGTCTAATAGGTGCGGAGAAACTGAGTTCTTTTTACTTCATGCAGAAATCAAGTTGTTCACCTGTTCACTACTGCACATTGTTGAATCTTAATTTCTGAAACTCTGTCTTATGAATCTTCCCTCCCATGCCATGTAGTGTTGTGCCTGTTACTGCTAATGTTACCCCATTAAAGCATGGGCCAGTTTTCATTCTGCTTCTGAAGCATACTCAGTGTGGTTTTGCCGTAGACCTCAATTTTAAGAATATGTTTCCTCAAGAAAGAAAAGTGATCACTTGTCTCTTTTTGTTTAATATTTTGCACCCTTAAAGATCTTAGAAGAAACACTGCTGTCTTTAAATAGTATTCATGCAACTGATCATGGGCTGTAATAATAATGACGATGATGATGATAAGAATTACAGAACCACAGAATGGGTCAGGTTGGATGGGACCAGAGTGGGTCATTTGGTTCAACTTCCCCTGTGCAAGCAGGGCTATCCTAGAGCACATGACACAGGGTTGTGTCCAAATGTTGGAGTCTGGAATTAAGAGAAATATTTCTTTGCATGTTTAAGAGATTTTAAGATCTCTGACAAACAGTGTTTTTAACCTTTGTTCATGGAAAAAGGGCTTTTAAGTTCAGGAATGAAGCAGAGTTTTCAAGAGTGTGTATTAGATAGTAGAATAGTGTGTAGTTTTATCACAGGGTGAGAATTTTAGATATATGGGGTTTTAGGATGGCAGACAGGTGAAGGAAAGATGGAGACCACCTCGTGGTATTTGGGCTTCCTCCTTCTTCCTCATCTGTTCCATGTTCTGCAGTGAGGTGGTATGTTATGGTTGGTTTAGAGTAGAGGTTAACTTTCTAACATGGATAATAGTTATTGGAGAAGTATTATAAATACTGATTATGTAGCTTGTAGTATAAATGGGCACACCACCCTGTGTGTGGGGGGATTCAGGGTTTTTTGCCTTGGGCTGACCTGCAATGAAGAGCTCTGATGGTCAGGAACAGAATGTATTGATAAGGAAGAATAAACAATGAATGAAACATCAGAAGAGAGGACTCACGGCCTTTCCTTCAATCTCTGGGGAAAAAAGACTGTTTGCATTCTCGGGTCACGGTAAACAGCCGGTGGAGAAAAACACACAAAAATATTTTTTATAAACCCAAGATCCAGATGATTCTTGAATACCTCCAGTGAGGAGGGCTCCACAACCTCTCTGGGCGATCTGTTCCAGTGCTCAGTCACCTGCACAGAATGAAGTTCCTCCTTATGTTCAAGTGGAACTTCTGTGCATCAGTTTCTGCCTGCTGCCTTTTGTCCTATTGCTTGGCACCACTGAGAAGAGTCTGGGTCCATTCTCTTGGCACTCTCCCTTTACACATTTGTATACATTGTTGAGGTCCCTTTTGTTTTCTCTTCTCAAGGCCAAACAACCCAGCTCCCTCAGTCTCTACTCAGCAGAGATGCTCCAGCACCTTAATCACCTTTGCAACCCTCTGCTGGACTCCCTTCAGGAGCTCTGTGTTTTTCTGGTACTGAGGAACCCAGAACTGGACAGCACTCCAGATGTGCCTCACCAGGACAGAGTAGAGGGGCAGGATCACCTCCCTTGACCTGCTGACAATGCTCTTCCTAATGCATCCCAGGATCCCACTGGCCTTGGCCACAGGGACACTGCTGGCTCATGGGCAGCTTGTTGTCCCCCAGGTCTTTCTGCACAGAGCTGCTTTCCAGCAGGCCACCCCCAGCCTGTGCTGGTACCTGGGATTATTCCTCCCCAGGTGTAAGACCCTGCATTTGCCCTCCTTGAATTCCAGACAGTTCCTCTCTGCCCATTTCTTCAGCCTGTGGAGGTCCTTCTGAAGGGCTGCACAGACTTATCTGGGGTATTGGCCACTCCTCCCAGCTTAGTGCCATCAGTGAACACTTACCAAAATGATACTGGGCCGAGTATTGAACTTAATAGTAATAATGAAGTGTGAAAAACAATTGATGGTTCTCCTGTCAAATTATATGGGTTGAAAGCATTGGAAAATAAGAATCTCCTAGAAGTCTGAGTAAGGGCTTGAAGGAGAGAGGTGAGGAATACTGATCCCCAGCCAGCATTACTGGGAACTACTAAGCAAATGTGTCAAGACTTAAGTGACTTGGTCAAGAGAGTATATCTGTTTGTACCTTCTCAAACTCCCTCCTCAGACTTCAGTTGTGAAGGAAGGATGAGTAGAATCATGTCCTCTTCTCTGCTTTCTTCCCTCTCCTTTGTTTCAGTTTAAGGTTCAGACTTCTCTAGAGTTCAAAATACTCTTTTTCATAAGAAATACAGTTGTTGTGGAATAGGTCCAATATATTCTAGAGTGTTAGAGGGTTTTTATTGGCTTGATATAGTGAGATTTTTTTTTTCCTTCTCCTGTGGTTTAAAATTACTCGTCTAGCGTGTTGATTTATAGCCTGTCATGTAAGACTGTTTCCCCTTGGCTATATCTTTATAAATGATCAAATGTACTTCTGAAAAATGTCCTAGTTTTGCCTTGAAATATTAGGTGATAACTACACAAGTAAGGGAGGGATTAGCTTGTTAAACTTAGTATGATACCAACATACAAAATACGGCAATTAAAATCTTTCTTAATGCATCACAGAGGCCAAAAAAAAGAGAAAAACCTTATGGTCTGAGTTATCACAAGCATATTCCCTTCACCTGGGAAGTTTGTAGGCTGGTGTGAAGGAAGTAAGAGACTCCTGGACTGGAGCTCCAGGAGAGCAGTTTTTGTTATTGCTGCCAGAGCCGCCCATCTTCCCTCTTGTTTCTTCCCAGTCCATGCTTGCAAACATATGTGCTAGCACAGTGTTTGTGGATCTGAGCAGTGACTGATCAGAGAAGTGATCCAGGTTAAAAATAACGTTTTGGGGATGATGGGAGGGACATGAGCACAATTGAGGGGTACGACAAGGGGAAGGCACAGAAAGCGGCAGAGAAGTTGAGAGTGGTGGCAGTTGCCTTGGCTTTCAACCACCATCAGAGGAAATGCAGAGTGAAAGCTCAGCCTTGCACTCACGTGCTCTCCTCCTTCCAGCTGTGCTCCAGAGAGGGCCATCTGCTCGCTGCTGTGTTATCTTCCTCCTCCTCTCACTGAGGTCTTACTGCCCCAGCTGAGCTGCTGCTGGAGTTAACCCTAGCTGGCTGTCTTGGGTGCAAAATGTTTCAACAGCTGAATCACAGGTCTGTCCTAACCCATCTGGCTCTGGTGGCAAGTGTGGTCAGGCAAGAGGGAAGTAGGTGATACCTCCAGCACAGGGAGAAGAGACAGGCAGCCAGGAACAAGACAAATATAGTTTTCTGCCAACACACTTGCAGCTGGAACAGATAAGTGAATAGTAAGTTACTAAAATGATAAAAGTAGTGATGTGGCTGTGCTGATTTCATTGATAGCTGGTGGCAGGTTTGTGAGATGATACTAATGTTAAGGGGATGGCATTGAGGAGAATCTTCCCAGAGGATTTATTTTCTTACAACAACCTAAAATACATCTCACAGCTTTTGCATGTAAGTGGAGTGGAGTGAGAAAGATGCTTCTTCGGGACTGTGTGTCTTGACTATTAAAGTGTGCCACTTGGCTGGTAGCCATCAGAAGTGACATTGAGATGAAGCAAGTACTGTTAAGGAAAAAAAAGACAATTTAAAAAAGGACAATTTCAGAGATAATGTGAAAACCTAGAAAGAAATAAGTAGAAAACTATTTCTACTTTCATGTATACTTTTGAAAATAGTTTGAAAACAATAAAAGCAAAGCTAGGTTAATTAGTTGTCTCAGTTCCTTTCATTTCTGTTCAACATTTTATTTATCCCCTACTCTCCTGTGTTGAACTGGACTTGGAATCCTGCTTACAGTGTTCCTCTAGGACACTAATTAAAGTGTATGTTACTAACTGGCTTCAATTTATTTCTTAATTATTTATTTATTTGTGTACTTATTTCTACACTTCTCATTTCTCATGGAGCACAGTAAAGGAGCAGTTGAGCGAAGCATTATCACAGAGCAGAAGTGGTCTTTATTTCATGCTTTTCATCAGTTTTGGGGACCTCAATGGGCATTTCTCCCTCCCCCTAGTAGCTTCCAATCTGTAGAAGATGCAGCTGCTCTCTAGGGGGAATTGTTTACCTCTCTATGGAATCTTGTCCTGGTCAGCTATGTGCTAAGAATGTGAATAATTTTGCTGCGGCTGCTTTACATGTAAAAAGCCGGACCTTAAGATATTTTATCCAGCTGAGGGTTTTTTTCCTTTCTCTTTTTCTTTTTTTGCCTCTAGCACTGTTAAATCTGAGAGTTTTATCTTGCAGCTGCAGAAAGATGTGGTAACTCTGAGTTGAATAGAGCATTTAGTACAAAGAGAGATTTTTGTAGGCTTGAAAATCATTAAATGCCAGTCAGTGCTGTTTAGGAGTTTTTACTTTTGGAGCTGTAGTTATATATATGTATTTGATAGAGTTAATGAAACCAAGTCAAGAGCTGCATGGAGACTTGTGGAAAATGTCTAATGAGATCCCTAGTGCTGCAGTGTATATTGCATTGCAAGATTGAGCATATTAATTTTAAAATGTTAAAAGCTGAACAAATGCATTTTTGTATTTTTGAATGAGAATTTTTGGGGAAAAAGAAAGATAGCATTAAAATTAACACAAAAAATTCAAAATGCCAAGAAATTTTTTAAAAATAGTATTTTATGTAAACATTTTGCCTCTTCCTACTCTGAACAATAAATATGACAAGTAGCCTTGCACAGCACTTGCATTCTGTGTGTGTGTGTCTCTACAGAAAAATATTAGGAATCTGTTCTCAAGATAAAACCCAGATGTTTCTTCAGTCACGTGAGGCATGCTGTGTTGCACTGGGAGGTGAGAGAGAAAGTAGCTTTCATTTGTCTCACAGTAGAACTGTATTTCTCAAACATATTCTTTCTTTTAGACTCTGCATTACTGCTTGATGTCAGTTGAGGTCCCATTGTGGTACAGATCCTCAAAGGAGAGAAGAGTTCACTGGTAATGCATTCCAACCAGACATCCTGGAGGTTTTATAAGTTCTTTTAAAGTACTCCCCAAAGAAAAATTAGGGGAGCCAAACTCTCATAAACTTCTAAGAGCCATATCAGGAATACGCTGGAACTGTGTTTGAAAAATTGTTAGTACTTGACCTTGAATATACTTAATTTTGCTGTCTTCACTTGAATTTTCCTTGCCTTGGAGGTTTTAAAACAACACTTCAAAGTTCTAGTGGTTTAAAACTGAACAAACCACCATATAACGTTACAGGAAAAAGTAGATAGAGGAATATCACTCTTTAAACATTAAACTCTCATGAAGTAAATTTTTAATGCCCTAAGTAAGTAGTTCTCAGTAAAAATTAGAGAGGCACTGTTAACAGGAATAGTTGCAAAATTCAGTTTGTAGAGTTGAATATGGAGAAATACAATAAACAGTAGTAATGCATTGCAGATTTGCAGCACCATGTAACTTTGTGGGTAACAGCTGTCTCTAGCACCACAAAAAACCTCTTCCAGTCTTTGACAGGATTCTTTTCTATGCTTTGGGGCTTTATTCCTGGACAGCAAACTTCATAACTCATCTTGCTGAGTCTACATACCCAGTTTACAAGTTCCTTGTATCCAATTTGTTTAAGAAATAATTTGTAAAGTCTGTGAATATCCTTTTTTTCCTGTACATAACTCAATATATATGTATCTTTTTAGTAGAAGGAAGAGCAGTGGTAAGTCCTGTCTTGGCCACTGAAAAGGAATGCTTTGATACACAAATAGCATTATTGTAAATGTAATGCCAGCCAAATGCATTTTTTGCTAATGTATGAGCAATAAAATTAGCAAACACATCACTTGCTGCTAATGAAGGGGAATAAGCTCATCATGCAACCTTCATTGAACTGCTAATCTATCGAGCTTGATTTACTTATCCTGATACAGTAAAAAACTGCTGTCTCAAACTGCTGTCTCCAACAAAAAAAAAAAAAAAAAAAAAAAAAAAAAAAAAAAAAAGGAAAGGAAAGGGGATGTGTGCTAGCAGGAAGGGGTCGTGCTATCATTCTCACAGCTCAGGATGTGAAAAGAAGGTCTAGAGGAGGGCATGGATGGCCTGCTGATCTTGCAGCAAATATGCCCCGGTTGCTAATAGGTGTAAATAGCAATACCACAAAATATCCCACATGAGAGAACCCAATTCCAAGAGTAGACTTAAATGACAGCTGGCCTTTGCACAGCAAGGTGCTGCTTTTGTGGGAATTTGCCATCTTAACATATTTAGTGATTTAAGATGCATTGTATCAGGAGTAGGTGGGGGGTTGGTTTTTATCTTTTAAGATTGAACACCTTGAGTGTAGGGACCCTCATTTGGACTCCCAGAGTCCAGAGTAGGAGGTTCATTTCTTATTCACAGCCGGATTTCATCTGCGAGGATCCTGGCACACAATTGGCAGTGAAGCTGTCCCAGAGCACCTTCCTGGAAATAGTGGTGCTGTTCTGCTGTGTGTTGCACCTGGGCTCAATTCTACCTCAGTTTTGAAGATGCCTTCTGAGCAAGGCTTTTTGCTATGTTGTATGTATGTTGAGAGTTTGTGAGATTCCAGTGGAATCAATAAACTCCTGAAACTGTGTTATTTTTTATTATTTTATTTATTTTTTTTATGTTATTTATTATTTGTTATGAAGCTGTGATTTTTTTTTTTTACAGGAACTTGTCTAGGTTCTTTGCTGGGTGCTGCAGTGTTATTAATATCCTCAAATTAATACTTACATTGGTATTAATATCAGCACTGTTGGCCAAACTTGCGTGTTTCATTAGGGTGAATCAGACAAGGGCAAAAGAAGAGGAATTAGTCTGGCTGAAGTCTGCCCGTTCTCTTGGGTGGGAAAACTTTCTGATTGCATTGGTGACAGCATCTTTCCTGCTCTGTTAATTACTTCAGTGTGCTTTATGAAGAAGTGATAATAAAACACTTCCTCTGTGTGTTACTGTTCTTGTCTTTTCAAGCTGAGTTCTGTCTTTAAAGTGAGTTTCTGGATTCATTGTTGCTTTCTGGATGTAAATCATGCCAATCCAGAGGAAAGTTTCAAACCAAATGACAACTGGATTTTTGAACCAAGCATTTGAAGGCTCTTGCCCTGTGCATACCTTCCTCCTAGTTATAAAGGTTGTAACACCTGATATTAGCTTTTGGCAAACTCTGCTGCTCAGTGCCGCTGCTGAAAGGGTTGTTTGCTTCTCTTTACATCAACTCAACTGCTTTACTGTTAGAATAAAGAAAGTAGAAAATAGGGAGATAGGAGGTGTGTCATTCAACACTTCAGTAACACAAATTAAAATCCAGAGGCTTAGTAAAATACTCTCTACTGTCTTGGACTTCTGTGCCATGTAGAAAGGATTTGCTTTGGAGTACCAGATAGATGACTGTTGTTTTTTCAGTTACAGATGTAAGCCTCAGAGTGTTCCCAGTTTTGGGCTTGCTATTAAAAGTGGATGATGAGTGCAATCACACCTCTAGTTATTAAAAAACATGAACAAGAACCTGGAAGGGGGTTTTAGTGAACATTACAGGAGATGATAGTGGTGCTTGGTTTGAGACAACTCATAAGCTTATACTTGAGTTTGTTTACTAATTATCCTGTTTCCTTTTCCTCAGGGTTCAAAAGCTGTTGTAGGATGTTACCTTACCTCTGCAATACTAAAGGTGTGGATGAATAGTGCTGTGCCTTGCCTTTTGAGATCAGGAGAAGCTCTTAAAACACACTGGTTAATGCAAGTGACTGAAGCACTGTGTGACAGTGTACAGGTCACTACAGTGGCTGCCAGACAGAAGTCAACTGCTACAGACTGTGTCCAGGGGGTGGGAAGTTCCCTGTTTCTGTAACCTAAGTGAGAGGATTTCAGGGAAGTAAAATAGGATCTTTGAAAAGGGGTTATGTACACAGTTGCACGTGTGTGCATGAGCATTCACTCACGCATGAAGTAAGCAAAGTTCATCCATGCTGCTCTGTAATGTAAACCTGCCAGTGCAGTAATTTGTAAATGGTGCTTATAACATGATTTGCCTCATGATAAGGTTTCTGAATTAGTGCATAATAGTGCTCCTGCTCCAGTGCTAAGGAAGGATTAGGAAAGATTTGTCCAACTTTCTGTCTGTTGATGGACCCAACAAGGGTCATTTGGTTGGACTTGAACTCTAAATAGTTTAGATAGCTGTCCAATGAGCATACTTAAAGAGTAATGAGGAACACTTATAGCTATGTGTACAATTGTTTGTTCTGTTTTAAATTAGAAATCCTTTTCAAAATAGGATTCTTTTCTTGTGTCTATGTAGGGCTCAGCACAGTGCAGAAGGCTATGGGATGCCATCACAGGGAAAAGGATTTTGTGCAGTTCAGAGATAATTTGAGCACTGCAGATATAGAAATACCCATTTTCTTCCCCTCCTTTATTCTATCATTAATGTAAACTTGACCCCAGTGAATTTTGAAATATAGATAGTCCTCTAATACTGCATGCGTTCAAAATGGAATGCTGTGTGCTTGTTCTTTACAACTCTTTGCTGATGTGGGATCTGAAGCAGTGTGTTTTCCAGAGGGGGAATTTTCTGTACTCAGGGAACTACTACTAGTGCCTATTACTGTTGACCAAGTATGATTGTTAAACCAGGAGCGTGTGCTCTTTGGAAAGCTGGGGGAGCAAGCACATGCCAAAGGGTTCCTTTGAGGTAAGCAGCAAATCACCACAGATCTTAGATGTTTACAGTATCAGTCCCTTTGCCAAGTATCTGGGGAAACAAGGCTTGTGCCACCAGCTTTTCAGACATAGATGTGCTCTTTCCAAGGCTGGTGTGGACAGGGAGAACAGGTTATTTGTCACTCTTCCTTAGATCTATCTATTAAGTTGCCTCCATGATAAAGCTCTCTGCACCCTGCTCCCCTTCCTCTCATGCCTGTGTCCTGGCTGGAAGAGAGCAGCTCAGGTCTGTTTTTCCTTCCCAGACTTCTTGAAAAAAAGGAAAAAAGGAAAAATGGTATTCCTGGTGGCTCTTAGCAATTTTCACTCAATTTATTATTGTTTTTAATGTTGTGGTCTCTCTTCCCTTGTATGTTTGTTCTTTCATGGCACTTGAGCTTTGTGCGGAGTGCAGCCTTGTTACCTGGAGTAGGACCTCTTCCAGCTTTCTTTCCCTTTCCAAAAGCCTCCCCCGCTTTGGCCTCCCCCTTTCCAAATCTTTTCCAGAGTGCCTGATGTGCTTCCAGAAACGGTACAATAAATGTACATGTAAATATAATTAAATTACTCATTTTATCTGACTGGTGACACAAATAAGAGCCTTCTTAATTTGTACATATTGATTTTAGATTAATTTAGAGGAAATAATCTACACAGATGTGTACACATTATGTAATACTTGTATGTGTGTGTAATACTTGTATGTGTGTCTGTACTCTCTGGGACATCAACAGGAGTTGTCTGATGAAATTTTCTGATTGGATTTGAAAATGGACATTGCAGTGCACGTGTCTTTTCTCTTTAAACAGATTGCATCTCTTGAATAGTTCATCAGAGCTTCTTGAAGTGTTTATATATGCGCTCTTTGTCTGGAGATGCTTTGTTATAAATACTTCCTTCATTTTACAGGCATTTGTTTGGAAATATGTTGAGCAGCCGTGCTTGGTTTATTTCCAAATGTCTTAACTTTGGGACCATGGATTGGCTTGTAGCCTGAAGTTCATATCTCTCCTTTTCAGGGGAAGAGCCATAATTGAGCAACTGTGGAACACAAGGACTGTAGTGTAAAATGGGAGGCGTCCCCTGTGAAGTGCCCATGGCCAAACACAGTGTGTCTTGCAATGAGCTGTGGTGGGGGAATGGAATATACAGGCTTAGTTGAAAGAACGAACAAATACCAGGAAAGAAAAATAAAAGAAGTTCTGTGCTTCTAGGTAGTATAAGTTGCATAGTGTTAACAAGTATTTTGATGTATTTGGTACGTTACTTTAATACTAAGTTATCCTGCTGCCATAAGCACAACAATAACAGGACCCCATTGTATGGGATGCTGTCCAAACTGAGTAGTAAATATACCAATCTTCTGTAGGTGACTGGCTAAATAAAGACTAGAAGTGTTGGAATGCAAACAGAATGAGCAGTGGCATAGCAATGACTGTCACATTAGATTTACTTTCATTTTTCTTCTGATAGGGCATTTACCGGAGCACTGTATCATTTACAAAATCCTCCCTCTGTCTTTTGCACATACTCCCTTTGTTAGTTCTGCAAATATCCCTTGAAAATATATATAAAAACCATCTGGTTAAAGTTGTTCCTTACCTGCAATTAATTCCCCATTCCTAATTTACAGTCATGTATTTTTTCATATGTTGATGTGATTTAATTTAGTGAGTCATATATTTTGTCATGTGTCATTCTTTTTCTGTCTGCCCAGTTTTATGTACTTCAGTGTGTCTCCTCTGCATACTTTAAGCTCTGGTAAACCTGGTATGAGGGGAAAAAAGAAGGAAGCTTTCTGACAATGGGAGGTGGGAATGCGTAGTCAGTGCAAGGCAGAGCTAGAGCATCCAGCCAAAAGAATGGATGACTTTCAGAGCTGGAGTGCTAGCAGAATTTAAAATAATTCAGGCGCAAAAAGGTAGAAATGCTGTAAGCAAGGGCTAACAGCCAGATTTAAAGCCCCAAGTTACTTTACCACAAGGGTGACTTTCCCACCACTGTTGGCATGTCATCAAGAATGGTGTGTACAGCTCTTATCAAAATCGTATCCCAGTCTCATCTTTCTTGATACAGAGATGGGCTACTACACCAACAAAGGGAATGAAAATCCTGTTTAACAGAAGAAAACAAGTTCAGCCCTGAAGGCCAAGTTGAGCGAATCCCTTAGGATGAAGGGGGCTCACTGTGTAGGTAACAGCAGAACTGCTGTGAAAAGACAGTCAGAACTAAAATCAGAGGCAATAAACTGACCTTGCATTTAGGCTGAAACCATTTAGGTTTATTACTGCTTAAGCAGGGTAGCTTTGGAGGAGTTTGTAACAGGAGCAGTGGGGGCAGAAAACCCGTAATTAATCATGGGGTAGATGTCCAGTAGTTTCTGAACAGGTTGTATGATTTCAGAATGGACTAAGTGATGCTGCAGCACTCAGTATGTTTCTGCCTCTGCTAGTTTCCTCCTGCTTTTTGATGCACTAAAACTGAAAAGCACTAATGATACTCAGGATAATATCTTAATTATGTAGCTAGAATATTTTAATCAAGGTTGTGGTAGCCATGGGAATTTATATGCAAAATTCAGCCCCTAATGTTAGCAACCTGAAAACAGGCAAAACAAAAGTAGAGTGAAAAATTGGATGAAGTGTCCAACTAGAGAATAATTAGAGAGAGAGAATATTGCAAAATGGCTTTCTGTGTTCTGTGGGGTTGCAGCAGTTCTGATAGAGTACAATTGTACACATTGTTTCCTGAACTGCTTGCGTTTTGTATGTTTAAAATCATGAATGAAAAATCCTACAATGAGGGGCTATTGCAGAAAGGCCTGTAATCAATGCTAGATCATCTCTTTTGGCATGAGCTTTATTTTTTTCCCTTCTGCAGGGAACCTGTATCTGTTTCCTGCATCTGTCACCCATCCTTCTTAGTGAATGGAAAGCAAATAATTATTTTTTGTTATTGTTAGCAATTAATTACCCTTGCCAAATTCTGGAGGACCTATTGTCTCCTTCAGACACAATGTTCTTGGGAAAAAGTCTTACTTATTGTAACCTCTTGTGCAATCTTCACTTGGATGATAAATACATCTTGGCAACGAGGAGCTTTCTGAATGAAAAATGTTGCTGGACAACCCTGTAGTACAGCAAGAACGCAAACCTCTGCCAATACTGGTGGAGTGCAGCCAGGCAGGAGGGTAAAATGGGGAAAGCCTTTCACACTGCCTGCAGAGCACAGAGTGACATGAAGACTTTATATGCACACATCCAAATATCTGTTTACCATCAAACGCAGATTTTTTCCTATTGAGCATCTGAGCTCTAAGGTGGCCTTCCTTCAAGCAAAATCTTGAAATCTGTTGGAAACACGCCATCTACTCGTGCAAAACTGGGGAAATAACAGAGAGCGTGTGGACTGTGCAGCGGTCAGGTTTAGGTAACCCACTGTAGGAATTAGCTGGGAAACTCCACCATCCCCGTTTTTTAATTTGAATCCACCAATTTGGGATCTTGCAGTTTCCTCAGTCTGTTTTGTGGTTTATGGCCTGACTTTTGTTTTCCATGAGACCTGTCCAGAACCATAGCTGACCACTGAAACCTCATTTTAATATTGCAGCTGTTACAGTAATTACAGCACTGTTAGAGTTAATTGTAAATGCACATTTTCCCCCCTGTAACTCTTCACCTTTACTTTTTCTGGTTGATTTTTTCATCAATACTTAGTAATGCCTGGAAGCAAAAAGGTGCATAAAAGCCCGTCACAGGGAGATGTTTGAGTGCTCCAAAGGGAGCACAGAGAATGAGCTGGGGGCTGGGAGCACTCTGTTCTCTCGTGGTTTCTGTGCACACTGTCAGTGGCTGGTGTTTCTCCGTGGGCCTGGCTGCTGCTGTGGGGCAGCAGAGCACAGCCAGCAGCCAAGCTTCTCAAACGTGTACTGCGGCTGACAGCACTTGGCCTCGTGAAAAGGAAACAATCTGAAGCACAGGGCCCAATGCAGTGTACCTTGCAGTTAATGGAAATCTTTGTTTACTTCAGTGGGAGCTGGATTTGATCCTGTGCCTATTTGAGTGTTTTGTCGTTGGCTACAGCTCCAAGTGGCTTTTTTTCCACTGGCTCGTTTCTGGTTCCTTTCTTTCCCTTCTCTTTCTAAAGTGTACTTACCTTCAAGTGGTGTAAAAGTTCCATCCGTGTCACTGTAGTGGGCACTTTTATCCTCACCCAGAGTCTGTCCTCGTTTCCTCAGCCTTTTTACTGTCTATGTATTGATTTCCAAGATTTTGGCTCCCTCCTTTTTGAGCCATTCTGCTGCTTCTCACAAACACCCTCCATCTCACTTAAGCCTCTGCTCTCCAAAGAGAGGAATTGTTTAATCCATCTTCTGCCCTTCTTCCTCAACTTCAAAACAGTTCTTATATTGATTTCTGGCTAATGCAGCCCAAGCCCCAGCCCCAGCTGCCAGCAGGGAGCCAACTTCCCTTTCAGCAGGCTCCTGGAGGCCAGCCCTTTGCTGCCTCATGCCAGCTACGCTCCCTTGCTCAGCAGAGCTCATCCCTGTTGCACATAGGAAGGAGAAGGCCACTGTGCCTCAGGAGCTTGGAGAAGATGTGAGGTTTTTGTGCATTAGTGTCAGAAACTGGGGATATTGGTGTCTCATGAGAGTTACAGGGAAAAGGGCCCAAGCTGTGGTATGCTGTACAGGAGAATCACAGGTGTTCTCTTCAACCACAAAAAAACTTACTTCATTTTTTCCAGCAGTAATGTAAATGCTGAGCAAACAGGGTGTGTAATGAGGAAACCCTTTGGAGGGTGGGAGCTGACCTAATGAAAGATGAGGAGTGGGGAGCTGGAGCACAGGGCTGCTGTTGCACTGGGGGCTCACAAGGGTGAGATTGCCACTGACACACCTGCTGGTCCCAAGCTCTTGCTGGCCTCTTAGGTTATCCAGCTGTGCACAGTGGAGTGTATTGTGCCTGCTCCCTCCCATTATTCCTGCTGAAGTTTAAATATGAATCTCCTAAACTGTGCTGAAAGGAGAGCATACAGCTCCAGGAAGGCAAATGTTTTTACTCTGCTTTTCAGACACATGCAGTGGCAAAAGAGGAGGAAGTTACAGTATGCTTTCAGAAATGATATTACCATGCTGGTGATAAAAAATTCTCATAATTTAGCCCCTTTGAATTGTATGCACAGTCAGAACAGATCAGAGAGGGAGAAATGGATCATGTGGGCTGTTTTATTAATCATAAATACAATTGTTACCCAACATCCAAACCAGCCCAAATGTGCTTATAGGGAACATTTAATTTAGGAAATTAAGACTTGTAATCTAAGGCTAGAGCCAGCTGCTGTGAATGGGACAGAGTATGTGTGGAACAGGGCTGTAAAGCCCAGGATGATGAGAATGGTGAACACTAGGATTTGCTAGTACTTTAGAAATGTATCCACAAGAAGAAAAAAAGAAAGAGGAAAAAAACATTGTGGGAAATTCTTTCCTTCATACATAATATTTTTCTGTTGATTTAAAATTGCCCTTAGTAATGTGTTGATGCCAGTGAAGTATTTCAGCTATAGGAAATGTTAAACCAACTACTGCCTTTCTATGAATTATGAGTCATAAATTGTATGAAAAATATTCAGCTTGCTATAGCTATTCCACAAGCAGAACTTCTGACTAATGAAGAAACTGCTGGCATTTTGGGGGGAGTAGGAGGGGTCTCAGTTAAGCAAAACAAGATGCCAAGTGCCAGCATGTGGCTCTGGGCTAAGTGTGAATTAGTGTCATCTGAGATGGGCCTCCCTTGCTTAAGTAAACAATTAGCGGGTATTTGACGTGTACTTGCCGTTCAGTGCAGCAAAGCTGCCCTTTGCTCCAGCTGGAGTTCCCGACTGCCAGCCAGTGCCCAGAACTGACCCGTGGGAGTGCCGTGCACCAGTGCCAGCCCAGCTGCCACATCTGCAACCAGTCAGCCAGGCCACGGAGGCACAGTCTCCATCTGATTCAGTGCTCGGTGGGCAGGTCTTGATGACAGAATTCCCCTAAAAATAGCAGTAAAGTGGCAAGAGAATAGGATACTGACATTTGCAGGCAAATCCTTGGTGGTGCCATTCATTTCATTCAGCTTCATCCAAGAGCTGGCATTTCAGTTGAAGTTAGTTCTCTAATCATGTGTCACTAAGGTTTATCTCCTGTTATATCTATTTTGTGAATTGCCTTTTGGAGGTGATTATAGAAAGGTCCTCAGCAACTGCTTTTGAGTAGGTGTCCAACTTTTTGATGGGTGAAGTTCTGTGAGTTAAATTTAACTCACAGTTAAAGCTCTGGATTTCAGTTTCTCCGTCATTTGTGAAGAGACCGTGCAACCTTCATGAGGATTTATGAATTTTGCTTTGCAACCATTCGATGCTAGAGTCATTGAAAGGTGTTTAATATACCTGAGCTAGAAGTAAAAGTGTAAACAAACTGCAAGGAGCTATAGAGCAGGGGTTGCTAACTGTGGTTGTGTTTGAAGTTTAGCTGGAGCATTCATATTTGCCCCAGTTTTGGTTTTCAGGCCGTGTGGCTGGCACCCATATTTACTTCTCAGTGATGGATATGTGCCCAATAAAATACAGCTAAAAAGACTGACAGTGTAGCTTTCAGTTTGGGATGCTCAGTCATTTTCCAAACAAATAGTGGATGATGTCCCAAATGTACTGAAAACAGCAGTTTTTCTTCCCTATTGACTCTAGTGAGTAGAAATCAATCCCTGCCTAATTAACTTGTTTGTGGTA
Source organism: Certhia americana (assembly GCA_018697195.1). Lineage (NCBI taxonomy): Eukaryota > Metazoa > Chordata > Aves > Passeriformes > Certhiidae > Certhia > Certhia americana. Next base: position 44,513,747 of record CM031857.1, on the reverse strand, counting down.
TTTGTGAAAGGATTAAGTTTTTACCCTGTTCAGATGTGACTAAGGAACATGCTCTCAAATACTAACTCTTAAATTTTCATTTCATTTCATCCAGTGTGAAATTGCCTTTTCCATACCTGATTCAAAGATTGTTTTAAGGGCTATCGAAGTACAGATGTTAATTTGAGTCTTCTTTAATTACCAGAATCTGGGGTAGGTTGTGTGTTTCGTTATTTTCTTCTTATATTTTTTTAGTTGTGTAAGGCGTGCAAATGCTTTCAAAATACGAGTCCATTTGGCTTCAGGCAGCAGTGATCTGCTGTTTAAAATGTTCCTATTAATGTAAGAACACTTACTGCATTCCAGCTTGCAGTCCAGTGCTTGGGTTGTGTCACAACATGATTCAATTCTTCTTTGCTTTGTACAGGAGATGGCTGTCCGAGCACTGAAGCAGACAGGGAGCAGAAGTATTGAGGCAGCCCTGGAGTACATCAGTAAGATGAGCTACTTGGACCCTAGAAATGAACAGATAGTACGTGTAATTAAGCAAACCTCACCAGGTGAGCATGTTTTTTTGGGTTTTTTTTGTTTTTAAATTCTGTTCTTCTTTCTTGCAATAAGCTAGTTTTTAAAGTAGGGTTGTCACTGGGAAGTGTTGGACAGCAGTGTTCCATAGCAGTCTTGTAGGAGACAGTGAAGTGAACCTGGCCTTACAAGGCCAGGTGGGCTGGAACCTCAATACAACTTCCAAAGTATTGTCTGTGTACACATTCATAGTCTGCCTTCTTAAACAGAAATCTCTTGTTCAAATCCAAATATTCCCCTATTGGACCAGAACAGACTAACTGGTATACAAATCTAGGCAGTGGATACCATATCTCTTTTGACATCAAGATCATTTGCACAGCTGAATTATGTGTCCCAAAAAAAGGCAGTTAATGCTGCTGCTTTGATTTGTGGCCTCTGATAAGGGAAAGCAAAGTCAGCTTGCCCCCAAGGCTCAGCATGAATCCTACTGACAGAGATGACAGATGGGTCTTATGGCTGCCTCCCACTTCCAGGCCAGAGTAGCCACTTCTTAAGATGCTTTGGATTGCCACAGCCTCATCAGTGCATCTCACTGTGTCCCAGCAGATCAGCTGTTGTAAGAACAGCCTCAGTAATGCTGGCCTTGTGTTATCACAGGAGAAAGAGCTGCCAGTTATAGATTTCACTTTAAAGATCTCTGATTATTTGTCCAACCTGATTCAATTTCAAAACATTGTATTCTTTATGAAAATGTAATTTAGTGTGGTGCACACCCTCTGTGTGTGGAGAGGGTGCATAAACCTGTCTTAACACCATTCAGGTCCCAGTGTGTCCACAGGGACACACAGGCAGCAGGGCATGTGTGTCAAGGTGAGGAGTCAGCAGCTGTGCTCAGGTGTGCTGCAGCTGGCCCAGTTGGGACGTGTTGTACTGCAAAAAGCTTGTAATCTACTGTTTTAGCCTGTTAGTTCAGTATAACTATTCTTACAGGTTTTGTGAAATCAGGATTTTAAAAAGAAATAGTTTAGGCATAAATTGGGCCAAGTCCTGTGATTTGTGAGAGCTGAAGAACCCGAAGGGGAACAAAAACATAACAACAGCGCAGTCTCCCCTTGTCTTGTTAGCACAGCCAGTGCTTTATGCACCTGCAATTTGTCCTCAGATCAAAGAACTGATGAAAAGTGCCATTAACACTTCCATTGTAGGAATGCTTCTATCTTGTCTCTGCACATTCTTCGAGCTAAGATTTTGCTAGATTAAGCTAATATGTTGACACCCAGATAGGCTTTCCTTCCCAACAGATGGAAGATGAATAATATGAGATGGTACTCTGTGTCCAGCACACTGGAAGGAATACAGGACAAACTGTATGATTACTTTGTTTAAATGAAGGAGAAGGAAAGAGGGATATTTGAGAATGATGGACGAGAGAGATGTAAACAGAAAACCAGTGTGACCAGGTGGCCCATTGTGCAGAAGATGGACTATGTGATGGCCTGGTAGTTCATAGCAATGTTGACTTTAAGTTATGTGGAAAGTCCTTCCAGGTGCTTTTATCCTCCCATTGTTGTACTTAACACTCTGCTCTGTAGCTTCCTCCTGTCTGAGAGCAATGACTGCTAATACTGGTCCAGCTTTAAGAAACAGGCTGTAGAGTAGTCTGATGAGTTCACAGTTAGGGAATTTGCGCTTCTATTTTCATGATTTGATAGGACTCTCTGATGATTCCTGGCATGAGCATTATTGTGTGCCAGTAGCTCGTTATCAGTAGGAATACTTGGCACCCATAACTTTAAACGTTCAGAATGCTTAATTTAGATTTTGAAAAGTGGTTTTATAACATAAAACATACTCCCTGAGCAGTGTGCATGTGTATGTATGTATGTATGTACAAAGTAGTTGGTTCAACTAAATTGTTTCCTAATGTTCTTCTGTGTTCTTTTTATAAAGGAAAGGGTATTGTGCCAAATAATGTAACCCGCAGGCCAAGCTTTGAAGGATCAAATGAATCTTTTCCGTCCTATCATCAGATCGGTAACGCAGCCTATGAAGGGACAGGCTTTGGAGCAGAAGGTGCAAATATGCTTACTGAGGTTCCAAGGCCATACATGGACTATTTAATCTCTACTTCTCAGTCTTCATCTATGACTGCTCCTGTACAGCGACCCTCTGGAGTAGGCACTCACAGTACACCAACGAGCCATCAGCAGAAAGCATACCCTGCAAATATGGAGTCTTCTGTGATTAATTATCCAGTGGCTAATCACAGCAGTCAGGCCTTGCAGCTGCAGGCATCCCACGGCTGCAACAGCCAACATTACAGCAGGCAGCACATGATGGTGCAGGGGGAACCTATGGGATATGGTGTTCAGCGGAGTCCATCCTTCCAAAACAAGATGCAGCAGGAGGGGGGCTATGCTAATCTCCCAAATAAAGGGGCAGTTGTTCAGAACAATACTGGTCATGCATTTCAGCAGGCACCAGCAAGCCTGTATATCTCGCATTCTCATCACAAACAGACAAGCCCTTCTTCTCATCAAATGCATGTGATATCCAGAGGTCCAGCCTTTCCTAATGATTTTTCAGACAGTCCACCACAAAATCTATTAACTCCGTCTAGAAATAGCCTAAACATGGACCTCTATGACATGAATAATCCTCAAGTTCAGCAGTGGCAGGCGGCAACACCATCACGCAGAGATTCTTTACAAAATCCAGGAATAGAAACATCTCCACGGCAACATGTATCCTTCAGACCTGATGCCACTGTGCCGAGCAGAACAAACTCCTTCAACAACCACCAGCAACAGCCACAAGTGACGGTGTCTATGAGACAGGTTCCTCCAGGAAAGCCCGATCCTTCCATTACGTCTCCAAACACAATCACAGCAGTCACATCTGCTCATATCCTCCAGCCAGTGAAGAGCATGCGGGTGATGAGACCAGAGCCTCAGACTGCAGTGGGACCCTCCCATCCTGGGTGGTTGCCTGCACAGGCACCGGCTGTGGATGGCTTGGAGATGATGGAGCAGCATGTGCCACCGCCTGGAGCAGCTAATGCCTATCAGCTGGATGTGGATTATGGTAACCAGGAACTGCGGTGTCCACCCCCACCCTATCCCAAGCATTTGTTGCTTCCTGGCACCTCTGAGCAGTTTGATATCAACTGCTTGTGCATGGGCGTTGAGCAGACACTGCGTGTGGTTCCCAGTTCAACAAGCACCAAGGCTGAAGAGAGCAGCGAGCGAAATGATAAAAGCGGCAAGAACACTAAAGCTGAAAAATCAAGTAAAGATAAAAAGCAGATTCAGACGTCTCCGGTGCCTGTGCGAAAAAATGGCAAAGATGAGGAAAAGCGGGAATCCCGAATAAAGAGCTACTCACCTTTTGCCTTCAAGTTCTACATGGAGCAACATGTAGAGAACGTCATAAAGACCTACCAGCAGAAAATTAACAGAAGGTTACAATTGGAGCAAGAAATGGCAAAAGTAATTTTTATTTTGTTATAATGAAATCTAGTAGGGTCGAATTGATTAGTTAAAAAAAAATTGTAAAGGCAGAATCCAGTGAAGTAGTAGGTATTAGACACCTCCCTATACTAGAGTGTATCCACTTAGAAGTGTGGATCAAGTCTGGGAGGGTGTTTGAAAAACCTGAGATGTGAAATGGTATTTCCTCTCATGCCAGTAAAATAAAATGAAGCAAACTCCAGCCACATTATAGGTAAGAACTTACAAGGCAGGCTTGAAGCTGAGTTATTACTGGGAATACTTCGGCAGCTCTTGCAAAACTCTTTGCTCTAGTTCTTCCCTCGCTGTTCCATGATTGCTGCTAGTTCACCAAAGCCATGGTTCAGCTTGGCAGTCACTGTGCCGTATTTTCAGATGACTGTGTCATACTTGACTGAAAGTTGCCTGTTGAACACATGCAAGTAATAATGTCATGCAAGTAACCGTACTGGACCAGCTTGAACTGATTTTGGCACTGTTGCCAGAACTTGTTCTAGAGGCAGGTCTAGGGAGATGCATTTTGGGTGATAGAACTTATTTCATGCTTAACTGTAGCTCTCAAATCTAAGCTGACTCTCTGGTAGTCCTGCTTAAAAAAAGCTGCCAAGCTCTGATGTTGGTCTGGCAGTTGTGTTGCTCATTTTTATTGTGGAAAAGGAAGAGGGTTTTTTTCTTCCCAGGCATGACTGGAATATGACTAGTCTACTTTTGCATTAAAGGATAAGCTCTAAGAAAAGCTGTTATTAACACATAATGGGTAATAATTAACTACCCAATCTTCCCTAGCACAGTCAGTTTCCAGAGTCAATTGATTTGATGCTTACATGGCCCCAGAAAACTCAGGAGTTTGTTGAGGTTAGAATAAAAGAATATTCTTGGAAAGTCTCTTGAAACATTGGCATTTTACAGTTAATAGTTTGTCCTCACTGCAAGTACAGGTTGTATTGTGTTGTTTGAGTTTAGTGAATATTTTCCTGAGACTGAGACAGGGAATGATCTCTAGAGAGGTATAACAGCATCTAATTGTGCTAGTTCTTCTCTTCTGACTCTTCAGCTTTCTTTCATTCAGAGATAATTCAGGTATAAACAAAACCAACTCCTTCTCCTGGAAACCTTATCACTGACTGAAAATACACATGCCAGAGATTTTGGCTATCTTAATATTGCATAATTCTGGAATTAGTAAGAACAGAGCACACTCATTATTTTACCCTAAAAAATAAGTTTTTCCTTTATTGTGGATTGATGCAGTTATCTTTCATTTCAAAACCAGTATTCCTTGTTTTTATTTGTCTGTTTCCTTCAGTCTGAAACTTCATCCTACCTGTTCTGTAAGTTTCTGTATACTTCCCCCATCCTTTATTCATACAGATTTAATTTTTATTCTGTGGGGATCTCATTGCATAGTCTGGCTGCCCACATTCATCTTTAGATACCTAGACTACAGATGTGAAATTAAATCAGTCTAAGCAGCAGCCCTGTGGGTGTATGCTTGGGTTTCTAGCCTGCTAATCAGTCAGCTTCAGCCCCCTCCACCCTCCCAATGGCCCCTTCTCACCAGGCAAAGATCTTTCTCTCAAAAGTAGTTCAGTTGATGCCAATTAATTCAGGATTTTGGAACTGGGGTGTACAGCAAGAAAAGAGTATGCTGCAGGAAGTGCGTTGTCTGAGGAGCCTGGGGATCAGCCTAGGGGTTTATGCTGGTTGAGGCCACCAGTGGCTCTCAGCAGAGGGCCAGACACTGAAGTTGGCAGAGTTGGCACTCTGCAGGCTCTGTCTTGAAAGATGGGGAAAATCTGGTTGGATCCTGCTGCTTCTCTCTTTTCCAGGAGGCTTCTCCCCACAGCCCTGTGGAATGTTACCTGCAGTTACTGAGAGGCTCTCTGGAGGCAGGAGGTGGAGCACAAGCCAGCTGTTCTACAGCTTGGGTGCAGAGGGAAAATAATACATTTAGGAGGAAAATGGCATCAGGGTCTGGGCTGCAGTGGCTTAGGAGCGACCAGACCTGAGGATTTTATGTACATATTTTGGGAGGGGAAAAAGAGAAGTTTATAGGACAGATGCTCAGGAGATCTAAAAACCTTGAGTGGAGGCTGTGTATGGCAGAGGAAGAAACATAATTTCTAAAGAAGGTTCCAAGGCACTTGGGAACGTGTAGGTGAAAACCAGCTTTTTAATTACAACACGAAACCAAACAAACAGCACCCAAGGTAGGAACTGTTAATGTGAGTTGCCCTGGGGAACATTCATGAACAAAGTGAACTGCTGCACGTAGGTTTAAGTTTCAGTTTAAATTAAGCTGGGCTTAAGTGCACATACATATAGTGGAGTGCAATGGCAAACTGCACATTTGAAAGGTGTAAGCCAAATGCCATGGTCAGGTTTGTTATGTTGTATTCCTCTCTCTGACAATGTTGCCCCATGCCTTCTTGTTCAACCAAAAGAGACAGGCATACCAATCCCAGATATTGCAAATTCAGGCAACAAGTTTGGGAAGTTTGGGCACAGTGAGTTTGACCTTTTATCAGAAATATTTCAACAGACAGACAAGAGAGTAAATCCCTTGTGAATACATCTTTTCTGGTTCTTGGTTAATTTTTCTGAGAAATGTGTTTTGGAAATGCTCATTTATTTTTCTCTTGCTATGAATAAAACAGTACTAGCTCTTGTGGTTTGCTTTCCTTTGTAAAGGCAGGCCTCTGTGAAGCAGAACAGGAACAAATGAGGAAAATTCTCTACCAGAAGGAGTCCAACTACAACAGACTTAAAAGGGCCAAAATGGACAAATCTATGTTTGTGAAAATCAAGACTCTGGGTATTGGTGCATTTGGAGAAGTATGCCTGGCCTGCAAAGTGGACACCCATGCCCTGTATGCCATGAAGACTCTGCGGAAGAAAGATGTGCTGAACCGGAATCAGGTGGCTCATGTCAAAGCAGAGAGGGACATACTTGCTGAGGCAGACAATGAGTGGGTGGTTAAACTCTATTATTCCTTCCAAGATAAAGACAATTTGTACTTTGTGATGGACTACATCCCTGGTGGGGATATGATGAGCCTGCTGATTCGGATGGAGGTCTTCCCAGAGCGTCTGGCTAGATTTTATATTGCAGAGCTCACTTTGGCCATAGAGAGTGTGCACAAAATGGGATTTATTCATCGAGACATCAAGCCTGACAACATCCTGATAGACCTTGATGGGCATATCAAATTGACTGACTTTGGACTCTGCACTGGATTCAGGTGGACTCACAATTCAAAATACTATCAGAAAGGTAATATTTTTACCCTTTTTCTAGGATGGTACTGTGTTACTTGTTTTGAAACAAGCACCTACTTCTTGGTAGAAACACCAGATCAGGAAACTGGACAAACAGTCAACAGCAATATAATGTGTCTGTCTCTCTCCGACTCACTCAATTGGCTTGTTTCCAGTCCTTTTGTTTCCAATACTGTTCAAAACCTTGTCAGTAATGTGGCTGTCCACTGCAGCAGAAGTAACTTTTCAGTTTATACTTGTTTGGAGGGTCTCTTTTGGTGGTGAAATGTGCTGTTGAGTACTGGTGTCTGTTGGCAAAATGGTCATAAACAATTGGTGTAGCTAACTTAAGTATACTCCATAGTTCTGTGTCTCCCATATGGAAATATTCCTTGTGCTGAGACAGAGACATTTTGTTGGACATTTTGTATGGAAAACCAACTGTCGATGGGAGGGCATAAAAAAATACCTTGGGTTTAAAGTTTAAACACTGTTCTTCATTGAGGGTAGGAGATGGCTCTGGGTCTGGGTAAATGCTTCTCTCTTTGTGTGTCAAGTTTTATGACCATGGATATGAACTTTCTGTCCCATTTGAAAGGGAGCCATATCAGACAAGACAGCATGGAACCCAGTGATCTTTGGGATGATGTGTCCAACTGTCGATGTGGAGATAGGCTGAAGACATTGGAACAAAGAGCTAAGAAGCAGCACCAGAGATGTCTGGCCCACTCATTAGTTGGAACCCCTAATTACATTGCTCCTGAAGTCCTGCTTCGTAAAGGTAGGTAAACCTGTATTTTTCTCCTGTTACACTATTCTTTTTTTTTTCCTTGAATAAGCTTGCTGCTTTGGAGGATTGTCATTCTGAAGGCCACAAACACTTAGATTAAGGAGAGCTCCTCACACTCCAGCGTTTAGCATCACTTCAGTGACACTGGGGGTGGCTATACTTTGTGTGTGTAATGTCCACAAACTGAGGCCTTTGAGTGAGTTCTAATAAATGTGTTAGATAATTTTAACAGCGATATTTTTCAAATATAAAGCAGATTATCTGTGCTCATGGAGTACAGCTCTGACCCCTATCAAGTTTACACAGACCAGTGAGTAGCCAGTTGATAGTTCTGGATCTGAGTCAGATGGGCTACTTAAGTATGGATGATGTAAACTTGTGGAAATACGTCCTCCACATTCCCACTATAACCTGTGGAACTCAACAGAAAATTTTCCACAATTTACTCTGAACACCCTGCATTCAAAAGCTTAGCTTGAGGAATTTGGACAGTACTTGGTGACTATCCATGCAGAGCTGACATGGTCGCTGTAGTAAGGAGATTAGGCATTCAGAGTTGTCTGCAAGCTAGATCCTAAGTCTAATCTTCTCTAACAGAGATTTTACATTGGATCCTACATCATCTGGTAGAACAAATTCTGTTGAAATCAGTGTTTAAGTCTTCTTTTTTCAGATCTTAAACATACATCTTATTGGTCTTGTCACAGCAATTAAGTCATCGAAGTTGTTCCTTTGCTTGAAACTTGCCCAGAAAGGTGTCCGTAGTTTTCTTCTGTCTGTAGAGCTGGGCTGTATCTTTGAGCAGCTTTTCAAAGTCATGGTGTCACCTCCACTGAACCTAGGGTGGACATCAGTTGATAAACATTTTTATTATTCTTTGAGGTCCAGTTTGTGCTGCATTGCTGTGGGAGTGGGCACAAAAAGAAACCCTCCTTCGTTATTTCTAATGATGGTTTCATGACTCACTTTTGTTGAAAATTCATTCAGAGAAGTTCAAGGACAACAGGATTAGATCTTTACTAACAGCAGTAGAATTTTGGTCAGCAAACAGAAGTCACAAACCTTTTTTCTGGGAAAAGGCAGAAGTTTGTGCTGTATGTTTTAATACTTAATTGCAAGTAGCTCTATACACATTCTCCTTGGCTAGTGGGGGTCAACCTTTGAACTTGCCTTTCAGGATACACTCAGCTCTGTGACTGGTGGAGTGTTGGTGTGATCCTCTTTGAGATGTTAGTGGGACAGCCTCCTTTCCTGGCTCCTACACCCACAGAAACCCAGCTGAAGGTAAGTGGAAGCAAAGTTCCAGTCTGTGGTAGCAAAATTTTAACCCAACCCTTCCCTTCCCAAAAAAGCCTGATTTTAAATAGTTCTGTGCATGCACAAATCATTTGCCAGTAAGTGAAGACACTGAACATCAGACTAGAACTGACTTGTCCAACTGCAGAGATAGATATTAGTTTTATGAGTCTTCTAAGCAGAATTGTGATTTCTCAAGCACAAGTTCATCCATCTGAGTTCCGTAGGTTGCCTATTAGTACCTGATACGCCAGTGACAATTGCAGTTGGCAGTATAAGTGTTTCAGAGATGAGCAGTGATAGTTCTTTATTAGAAAGGATCTGTCTCATGACTACTTTTCCTAGTTTACGTCTTGGAGACAATGAGACAATTGAAGTCGTTCCACAAAATCATGTGTAAACTGAGTATGTTCTCAAATCTGACTATAGGAACATCCAGGAGGGAATTTTCCTTTTTGAAAAATGGAATTGTTTCTTTTGTGTGCTAGGCAACGTTTTTCTGGTTCATTAGAGTAATTACTAACAGGAAATGCAATCTAGTAATTGGGTTCTTGAAGTTGTGAACTATAAAGACTGTGAGATTACTCGTTACATGTGCGCTCCTCTACAGTTCATGTTGGCCATTGAAAGAGTTCTGTTTCCAGATCAGAAGTTCCTTAATACCTTTGTTACCTGCAGGTGATAAATTGGGAAAGCACACTGCACATTCCCTCACAGATCAAGCTGAGCCCCGAGGCGACTGATCTGATCACAAAGCTCTGCTGTGCTGCTGAGGACAGGCTTGGAAGAAATGGAGCAGATGATATTAAAGCCCATTCTTTCTTTCACTCTATGGACTTCTCTACCGATATCCGTAGGCAGCCAGCTCCCTATGTTCCAAAGATCAGCCATCCAATGGACACTTCAAATTTTGATCCAGTTGAAGAAGAAAGTCCTTGGAATGATGCTAGTGGTGACAGCACCAGGACCTGGGATCCACTAGCCTCTTCCAACAGCAAACACACAGAACATGCTTTTTATGAGTTTACTTTCCGGAGATTCTTTGATGACAATGGGTATCCGTTCAGGTATCCCAAACCTTCTGGAATGGAAGTTTGCCAGTCTGAGAAGTCTGATGTAGAAGACAGAGGTGTGGTGGATCAGACTGGAGCTTGTCAGCCTGTATATGTGTAAATTATTGTATAAAGTACTCCGGATAAGACTAATCTCAAATCCAATAGGGCCTTTAACTGATCCTTTAGGAGCTGATCCTGCAGCACTTGTTCAGGTGTACCTTCAGCTGAGGCTGGAGACATCCTGGGGAGTAGAAGAAGCTTGCAGGGCTAGGTCCTAAAGATGGCACTCTTGAAAGTTCAGGTCAGTTCTACTGTAAATAACTTTGTTGATAATTACACTTGAAATCCTGGTCTTCACCAAAATCTGCAAGGCCAGCAGTCTGTCATTTCTAGGCCTATTTTTATTTGAGGTCAGCATCCCCCTTACTCAGATTAACACTTACAGACTTCTGCAACTGTCAGCGTTATTTTTTAAATGAATAAAAAGCACTTATATTTTGTTTATAGCAGGGTTTTTTTCCTACTAAATTATAGGGATTAACTTTGACAAATCATGCTGCTGTTCTTCTTTTCTACATTTTTATTTTATCCATAGCACTTACTTCACATTTAGGAAGATGCATAAAGCTGAAGAACATGTGATGAAAGGTCTCTGTGCAATAATGTAAGAAAGGAAAAAAAAAAAAGAAGAAAAATGAAAAAAAAGAAAACTGCTCTCTAATTTTCTAAATTTACTGATGCCATTGTATTCACACCGTGATTTTTGTTTATTACATGTATTTTTCACATTTCAAAATTGTGACATAACCTTAAAGCTGCTTTATTTCCTTCTGCTTATTGGAGTGTAATAGAAAGTGTGAGCAAGTGGCAACTTGGGTGTGATTTCATTGTCTAGTGTGTGAAGAATGTTGCATGAGCAGTGTTTTTCTATTTGAAATGGCCTTTTCTTGCCATTCACAGGCAGGTCCTGTGGATTCATTTTTCTAAGGGTCTAAAATTAGACCATTTTAAACCGTGTGTTGATAATGTATTGTGTGGATGGTTTCCTCTTATGATTGTATCCAATATTAATTTTGCAAAACAGATTGCAAAGGTTATACCTGATTAGTGATGTGGTCTGATGCAATAGATGGTTTTAGCAAGCACACATCACGGGCACACACGTTTCCCCACCGAGGATCAGCAGCCAGAACATTGCAATGGAGCAGATTTGTGGGGAGAGCTGGATGGGGCTGGCTGAGGCAGGGAGCAGCACAGAGGCCATGGCTCCAGCTGGCAGAGGCAGCACAGCATCCAGACCCCGGAGTGTCTCCCAGCACGGGGCTCCCGTAACGCATCGAGGCCCCGGGCGCAGCGAGGCTGAGGCTGGATGCCCACAGCTCCACGGACGCCTATGGAACCTGCAGGTACGTGGCTTTTCAGACATCAGACCCCTCATGTAACAGGCTGTGTATCCATTTAGGATCCTAGTGTTTTAGGCACTGACATTGGAAAATGTTGGCATTGTTGGTAAGTCATTCTGTCCCGATGTCTAGAGGTTAAAATGTTGCCATGAAGGAGCACAATAGGCCTTCATTTCTGTCAAATTATAGGCATCCTTTGAAATATCAGTTCTTAACTATATTAAAATACACATTTTTTCTTGTATGTATAAGTGAGAATTATTCAAGATGATATCAGAATACTAAAGATAATTAAGCCATACATATTTGCATATATATTATATATAACTAAATAAGTAAACACACTCAAAAATCCATAATTCAGATTAGTGTAACAGTCCTATTTAAAGTGATTGACCTAATAACATTTGAGGAAAACACTCCTTTAATGTGTTTTTGCTTTATTTTATTTTTAAATCTGGAGCTTCATTATTTTTTCCGTATATTATTCCACATATTATTCCTTAATGTTTTAGCATATCCTATCCTATCCATTGTTTAGATATCTAAGCAACAACATATGAATTCATCAGCCTAAACTAAACAAAAATGATTGTGTATTTGTTTACATTTGTATGAAAGGAATGTTCTGAGGTATGCAGTGCTTGTGTTGTGACAGTTCATGTAAGATTCAGTATTACTGCTTTTTTATATAGTAATGCCATTTTTTTGTTATTTACATCTATCTGACATTCTTTCATGTGGTAGGTTCTTTCTCAGGAACTCAATTTAACTGTTATTTATTGATATATCATTGCCTTTGAAAGCTTCTACTGGCAGAATTTATTAAAAATCTGAATCAAAGTCTACAATGTGTGATGTGTTATTCAATCCTCCTTTAAGGCAGAAGGTTTAGTGGGTTTCTTTTTGTAATGTTGTTGGTGGGCTTAAGCTACAAACATAGATCCAAATCTCATCTGTCCTGTAGCATTTGATGTGCAATCTCTGGGTACCTTCAGACAATTTCTTTTGTCCTCACAGCCCTTAAGAATAAGGAGCAGGATTCCAGATAAAAATTGGTTTGGAGTGACCAGGTATATGGATGGAATAGATAAAACTGAACACAGTCACTTTCTGAGCAGTGGTGATGCTGCCAGGGCAGCCACCACCCTGGCTCACCCCTCTGTTGGCTCTGATTCATTTCTAAAATGTAAATAATTCACCTGCACATAAAGAATCTCTGCAACTAAGCAAAACAAGAGAAACCAGCCCAGAAGGAAACAGGTGCTTCCACCATTACTTATTTACAATCTGTGCTGCAGGGAACAGAAGCCAATTCCCCTTTCACCTAAAGAAAACTGAGTTGAAAAACCAATCTTTCAAGTTTATCAGGCACTGTCTGTAGAAGTCTCTCATTCTTTGCAGACATTTCAGAGGTAAACAGAAACTAGGGAGTAAATTTTATGAAATTTGGTAAACTTGTGGCACAAGGAAACCTGGTGCCACATCCTGAGGCTGGCTCTAATTCTTGTTTCTGCTGAACTTCCTGCAAAATCAAGTATCTTCTTTTCAGAGGTTATAAAATCTCAGGGTTGGTATTAAAACATCTCTTTCTCAAAAACAAAACAAAGCAAACAAAAAAACCCAGATAACTTTATAAAAAACCAGAAAACTTTATATAGCAGAGCTGCCAGAAACAGAAGAGAGTCTCTGCAAACCTTTCATACCTGTACTCTTCAGTGGAGCCAGATTTGCTGAGCAGCAGCAACAATTCTTGAGAAGCAAATTATTCCTAGTTGAATGCGAAAGAACTGGCAGGGGAAGTTATAACCAGGTGCCTAGCTTGAGCAACATGAAAGCTAAATGAGGGAGAGAAGCATTTGACTTTTAAATGGAAATGGAAGAATGAGGCTGTGCAGGAAGCAGGCGATAGCCTGGAACTGGATGGAAAATTGGTCTCACGAGCACAAGAAAATTCTTCTCTCTGTAATTTTTGAGGTATGAAATAACTGCCTTAAAAGCTTTCCTAGAGAAACTGCAATGAGAAGAGGAATTTAGAACCTATAATTTGGTACTATCCCAAAATGCCAAAACATTGGCAGAAAAAGGCAACTGTTACTAAATTTATTGTTGGAATTAAAAATAATAAATCTTTCCCACAGGAAATAATCTTAGGAATAGATAATGTAGAAATAGCAACCATTAAAATACACACACATATGCACACACACACATACACCCCCAAAAAAGTGTAAAAATGTTTTTCCTGGCAGAGACATCTGCTGCAGCAAAGAACATGGAAACTGTGCCTGCTTCATGTTTCTGTTCAGAGCAGTGAATGAACAGTGGATAAATTTTTGTAAAATCAGAGTCCTGGGTTCCATCTTACCAAAACAAAATGAGGATCTGATCCATAAAGCTGGATTGTAAATCTGATCCATAAAGCTGGGGTCACCTTCTGCAAGTGCAACAGTAGCTCCAGCCCTTGCAGAAGAAACTGGAGCCTGGTGATATGAACAACAGAAATTTGAATGGACTGATGGATTCACTGACTTGCTGCTCTCATGGTTTCAAAAGTGCCTTTACTTCAGCACTGTGAGTTGAAAAATACCTGTGGTGGCATCTATTATTTTTAAATGTGTGAAGGAAATGGGTCTTCATGAAGCTGGCCTTGGGTGATCTTAAGCGTTTCTCAAACATCAGTGGGGCTCAAAAAATAGAATTAAGGCACACCCCATCTCATCCCCATGACCTAAGAAAGCCCCAGGTACTTAGCTGTTGTAAGAAATGGGGAGATTGAATGTGCAAGAGGTACATGTGGCTTGGGGGAGATAGCTGATCCTCTTAGGCTGTGAGTGGCAGCCAGGAAAAAGACTTTAAAGATGGTCCAGCCTTGCTGCAGCGTGCACTGGTTTTACCCCGTGGGGGAGCACCTGCTGGAGAGAACATTCTTGGCACTTCCTCTTGGTCTCACCCCTGTTGGGAGCACACAGCAGCCTTCCCAGGGAGTGCTGCTGGACAGGAGGGAGCCAGGCCTGCAGCTTTGGGTGCTGCTCTGCAGGGAAGGGAGGCTGCATTGCTGCTCCGCTCCCACACTGCCTCTGTGCCTGGGCTGCTTTAGAGCCAAGCAGAGCTGCAGCTCGCCCGATGCTGCTGGTTTGCCCAGCCAAGTGCCACAAAGGAGCTCACCATGGGCCACAAAGTGTAGCCACAGATGGAAAGCTTTTCCCCTAAACTCCTGGCTATTCCAATGAAGGCCACATCAACTGTCCCAGAAATATGCTTGTCATAAAGTTATAGCACATTTTTTTCTCCTGCTTTTATGCTGTTGGGCAGCTATGGGTGAGATTTTCTCATTTCTTCTTGCAGGGCAACAGTTGGCTGCACAATTCTGTTCCTTTCCAAAGGGAGCTCTGATAGCTTTCTGTGGCCAGAGGGGAAACTGAACTAGAAAGGAGAAGGATCTGCAGGTCCCTTAGTAACATGGCAAAGTTAACCCACTAAAGTGGGTTATCTTTAGTAATGCAAAGTCTGAAAATGAAATCACCACTCCTGAGGGGAGCCCCTCCTCAGACTCTCATGGTGGCCTCATGCTCTGATGAGTTACTGTGTCTTCTTGACAGCTGCTTTCCATAGCATTGGTCATTCTTGGCCTCAATAGCAGCAGTAAGCTCAGCTCAGCAACTGCCTGTGGCTTTTACTGGTGTGGTGCCAATTTCAAAGCAGTTAATTTCACTAAAAAAGAGACTTGATCATGCTCAATAGTACAGCCAGCAAAAAGGAAAGGAGGGAACACACGTTTACCTTTTATGTGTCTAACTTTGCTACTGGGACCTTGGCACAAGGACAAAAGTGTGCATTGGCACATTCTTATGAAAGGGTCAGTTGTCCAATGCTTCACAGGTATGTTTTCCAGCTATTTATATGTTTGGGTTTGCCTCAACATTGAAGGATGGGTAAGAGGTTTTTCATTTGGTTTTCTAGGCATGAAATCTAACAGGTAAGAAAGGTCAAAATTTAGCTTCAAAAGCACCTGTGTAGAGTGTGGTTTACCCTTTATGTTATGTTAGTTACGACAACAAAAGGAAGGGGTTTTTTTAATAGGAGGAATGCACTTGGATGGAAACCAGGAAGACTGCAGAGACCCAAGGCAACCAGGGACTGGCAGGAAGAGCAGTGGGTATCAAAGCTGGCTTTGCAGCTGGATCTGCTTTGGCTGAGGCTAGGGATGAACAGACAGTAGAAACACAGAAATACCACAGCTGGCAGACACTTCTGGAGATCTGCAGTCTGACCTCCTACTTACCGTGGGCTGCAGCCTGCACTGGGACTGGCCAGACAGACTTTTGTGCAGGAAAAGCCCCCAGAGATGACACATCCTCCCCCAGCACAAGGCCCTGAGGCTGGGTGGAACAGAATATGGCTGTCACCAACCAGATCTGCTGGTCTCCAAGCCCTTGGGAGCCTGGCTGTGGGGGCTCTGTGGTTGTTCTTCTTAGCATCACAGCCTTGCACAGAAGCCTCATATCACCATTGAGTGTTGTACCATAGCTTCAGGAATGCATGGTCAGACAGTGCCAGCCAAAAGATCCTGAAAGAAAGTAGGGCTAAAGGGCTGCATGAAGGATTCTGAAGCTGTTGAGGTGTTGGGGCACAGACCACCCTGACTGTTCCTCAACCTTTGCCCATCACTGAGCAGAGCCGTGCACAGCTGGAACACAACTCTCACTTGAAAGGAGCCCATTTCAGAAAATGTGCGCCCACACAGCTATAAGTGAATGAGGTGACTGCCGCAGATCAGACACCTTTTCTGGCAGAGTGCCAGATAACTGGTAGAGCACTGGTAGGAATGATGATGATCTGCTACAATTCTGGTGGGACACCCATGGCATGTCACCAAGTGGAGTAATAATGCCTTTTCTATATCCATGTTTGCAATGTATGCCTCGTCCCTGCTGTGCAGAGGGCCTGTAACACTGACACATGTCAGTGCTCTGCCCCCCAAATGATCACTCTGGAAGAATTATCTAATTAAAAGTATCTCCCAGAAGAAAGTTGTCTTTCCGTTCCCAGGGATTGGCTAGGGACTGACTGTTTCCCTCAGGGAACTCTATTTGTGTTGCTGAAGACCAAATCCCTGGGCAGAAGGAGGTGAATTCAAATCCATAGTGGGTTTTCTTCCCCCAAAGAAAATACTTCACATAGGAAAATACTGGTTTAACAAAATGGAAATATTTTGTGAGAACTTACCAGTCCATTTACAATCATATATCTAAAACATGGTAAAAATATTTTGTTTCCAAAGAAATAAAAAAAAAAAAAAAAGTAATAAAAAGGCAAAGGGCTTATATTTTATATTTAACACACTATGTTCAGAACTGAAAACATTAAAATGAACTTCTGCGACTATGTCATTTTGAAGTTTCCAGAACAGATTTTGGAAATACAATTTCTTGGAAATTTCCAACTGTGCATTCCAATTTAGTCCTGAAAGATTGTTTTAACATTCAATTTCCCACATAGCAGGACCTGCCAACTTAAACTAGCTCTAAAAATAACAAAAGAGGTCAAACAAATCCAACTAATATCTAAAATTAAAATGAACTTAATTGACAGCCTCATCCTGCATGTAGCTCTAATGCTATCAATCTTCTTGAAGTTTAATCCATATTCCAGCCAGGGCTAGGAATGGGAATCACAGGAGGAGGGGTTCTGAGGATGTGATGGTCCGGGCCAGTGCCATCAGTGGAGGGTTTCACACGGTGGGGACAGACCAGGAGCACACAGAGCAGCACCCTCAGCCTGAGTGGGGACTGCCCAAGTGCTGGGCCCGCCCCACACAGCCCATTCCTGCAGGCCAGCCGATTGCTGGGAAGTGCCGCTTTGTGAAGTGCAGAGAGGGATGAGTAAAAGGTTATTTACCCTGGCTCGTAGCTGAGGCACTGACACTGCTGTGCACACAGATTACTTTAGTTTGTTGAAATACTGTGGCTTGCTGATTTGGAAGTATTCTTTTGGTTAAGTCAGGTAACAGTAGTGGCTGGAATTGGTGTCCCAAGTGGCTCCATGTTTGCAGCAATGCAGGAATGTCTTGTTATTGCTGTTTTCAAAATGAACCATAGCCCAGATGTGCTTGGCAGCTTTACAAGTGGAAGGTAGAGTAGTGTAGATGACAAAATGTTATGATGTGAAAGCATTTCAGGGCTGGCAGGTTTGAGGCCTTTGAGGCCCTGAGCAGAGCAGCAGGAGCCAGCGTGGTGCAAGGACAGGAATTCCTACACCTGCTGTGGCACAAGCAGAGCAGTGAGCAGTCACCGCTCCTAAAGCCTAGAGGTGCCCAAGTGTAGTGGTGTAATTTCATGGTTTACCTGGAAAACCTGGTTCCTCCCCTAAAGATTCCGCCCCCCCGATGTATCAATCAGCCTTCCTTTCCCCACCCTGACCCCTGATAGGTTGTCTATCAACCCTGGAATCCCAAAAGGGCGTCGAATAGTTGGTAGATTTCAAAGATACTCTGTACCCTTTAGGGCATTGGGTATTCCAGGTGTCCTTTCTCCTTGGAAACCCTCCTCCCATATCTGGTTGGTGGCCTTCCTCCCCCTCCCCGCCTCCCCTTCCCCCAGGTAAAAAGGACAGGGACCACACGGTCTTGGGAGATCCATCTCAGTCTCATGAGTTTCATCTGCAGTTCCATCAGCAGTTACAGCAGCTACTGTAGCCTGTTACAGATTTTGGCTACAATTCTGATAGATTCTGTTAGAGGACTTGCTACATTCAGAAGCACGTGTGCCGGCATAAAAAGCCTGGATTAATCCCTCTATCAGAATTTGATTCCTTCCTTCATCTCACCTTAAAACTGCTCCGTGGAAGAGAATCCTGAAAGCTCCGACAGGTCTGGACTTGTCCTCAGTGCCCGGTGAGTCAAAGGTGTCTCTGTGGTCAAACACCACAGCTGCTGCTAATTGGCTCAGCCAGCAAGGCCAGGAAAGCCAGGCTCGGTTCTGTCTGTGATGTTGGTGAACACCAATATACCCAAGCATTTGTGCCCATCCTAGTGGCACTAGTGGGCTAATGTCCCATCTCCTAGGGATGTTTTTCTGTCCCCACTAGTTGGGACAGCCTGACACAGGGCCAGTGAGTAGCTAAGCAGCGCAGATTGTCATGGCCCAGATTTGTCATCTTGCTGCTACAGAAGGACACATCTGGGGGACATGGAGACACCCAGGGTGCTAGCCAAGCCTATGTCTCTGCTGTCACAGCTAAGCATGGAACATCAGGTGCCTCACAGGTACCAGGCTAAGAGTGTCATGTGATACAGGAAAAAGTATTCTGGGGTGCCTTCATGTTTCATGTCTCCATAAACTTGTGCTGATAGCGGCCTCCTGGTGTTCTTTGAACTCAAGTTCCACACAGCAATGAAGACCAACCCCTGCCCTATGCAGCTCCCTAGCCAAAGCCAATTCCATATTCCTAGCAGCCTTGCACTTGGCCTTGATAGTTAATATGGTCATGACCTTGAAGCCTGTAACTCAAAGTTACAAATGCAAAATGAAGAACCTCAGTCAGGTTGGAGGTGACTGGAGGCAGCCTGCTGAGCAACTGTGATGGCAGTGCCTCTCTCTGCAGTGCTTTGCTCTTGTGTTTGGTTTCTATTAAATTCAGCCCACTTCAAGATCTCCTTCACAGGTGAGAAACCTGGTGGCAAGCTGCAAAAATTCTAATTGCTCAGTGTCGTGATTGCTTGGAGGGTTTTTTAACAACTGGCTCAAGAATCAGCTGATTCAATGTGTGGTTTTGCCAAAGCAGAGTAAATTGCTTTCAGCACATTCATGCTTTGGTTCCTGTAGGACACCTTGAGATGACCTTATGCTGCCTGCTCTGAGTTCAGCGCAGGACGTTGGACCTGCTGGACCCCTTCCAGCCTCAGGACTCTGGGGTTCTGGGTCAAGGATGGCAAGGAGCTTTTGGAGGCTCCCTTGGCCAGAAGGTGGAAGCCTCAGCAGCAGAATAAAAAAGAACCAATAAATAAGACGGAAAGCAGTTTATCTGGAGGAAAAACTCTTTTCTAGCAGCTGAGTAGCAGTATGGAAAAGCTTGAACCACGAAGCATTGCTGTAAGTAGCAAGAAGAAAACAGTGCTGATCAGTGGGCTTAGGAGTCACTTTGTGGTGAGGACAAGCCATGGTGTGGCACAGACAGCAACGGGACAACCCCAGCGACAGCAACTGGAGCTCAAGGGGCAGGGAGAAAACTTTCCAAAACAGACTGCAGATCCCTGGTTCTGTCTGGTCTTTTCTGATACATTGAAATTCACTTTGCAGCTCAATGACTGACTTAAATTAAATGATTAACATCCTCACTCTTAGAGAAAGCATTCTCATCCCTTTATTATGAATTTAAATGTTACTTTGCATTTTCTGAGTATCAACATGCATAATCAGGCTTGACTTCCTTTTGAGAAATATCAATAAAATAACAGCTTCTACTGTCAGGCTCTGGCAAAATTCCCAGTCATTGAGCTACTTGAAACAACATTTGTCATTGCTTAAAAACTGTTTCAGAAAATAACATGAACTGTGCCTTAGAAGTTTAACTGCTGCCCTCTTTTGGGTGGGATAATTACTGCTCATCTCTGTCAGGATGCGCTACCACCAACAGACATGGAATTAACTCTGTGTCAGGAGCACAGTGCTGGAATGGTTCTGTGTCAGGAAAATGACACGTGTCACGGCATAATATCCTTGAATTGCCCAAATTCCACATGCTGTTTGTACATTGCAATCAACAGTGGCTTGCCTATGAAGGATTTATGCAATCGGTGGTTTCTTTGTCCCTCTGTTCTTCTACAGCTCCTGTGGGCACTGAACAACTCTGTGCTGCAGGACACTGTGGATCACAAACTCAGATTGCAGGCTGAGTTTTAAATGAATTTTAATTGCTTGCAGAATACCAGAGAGAATAGTGTAGATTTTTCCAGTCTCCATAGCCTGATTTTCAGATGGTTTTCTCTTGTGCTGGGATGCCCAGAGTTAATATGTACTTATAATAACATGAACATATTGTGCTTCTATTAAGATTCTTTCCCCTAGTGTCTGTATTTATTTTTAAAGCGAGTAACAGCAGTTAAGTGGTCACAAGGCGGATAATCAGAATCTGCCAGAGAAGATATTGGTAAATGTCCTGAGACAAAACCAGTAGAAATGTAGAGGCAAGAAAGGATGTTTGAAGCTCAGGGAAAAGACATTAAAGAACACCTGTGCCTTTGCAAATCAGCTTCTAGTTTATTTTTAAATCCTGGGATATGAGTCAAAGGTGAAACATTTCCCTTTAAGGCCTTGCACAGGCAGCTACAGCTGATCAGTGAGAAGAAGCAGGAGGTGACCAATATGGAATCATTGGAGACATGTCCAATTGTCCCCCCGTCTTTGGGGGACAATGCCTGTGCCTGGATGGCATGCTTTCCTTCCTCTGCCACTGTTCCTTTCAGTGGACAGAAAATGCAACAAAGGAGATGCAGCTTCAGAAAACGTGTTGTTCTGTGGTCCCTGGCTTACTTGTAGCACTGAGGCTAAGCAGAGGGGATGCCAAGGCTTGTCACTAGGATTATCTTTCCTTCCCTCTCCGTAACAGACTCTTGAGCAGTGGCTTGAAAGAGGAATGTGTCACATGTCAAATCTATGAAAGAAGCTGAAACGCAATTCGTAAAAGGTGTTTACAAGCATTTGGTTTCTTAGTTGCCTCTCCTTCATTTAGACAGCTCTAAATGTTCATTTAGACAACTCTCTGGTTGCTGCACAGCAATGACAAACTGTCCCCCCAGTCCCAAGTCCAAATCCCATGAAGTGTCTGAATTCATGGTGCAAAGACAGTCAAACACCATACCTTGCTCCACTCCTTACAGGTTGCTGAGGATCCTTCTTCAAGCTGACGCCAGTTTGGCACAAAACAAGATTCTCACTGTAAACAAGGGAGTGCTTACCTGACCCTGATAAGCTATTTTGTTAAACATGTTCTGGTATCTCTGAGGAAAAGGGTGGCTAATTTTGTCTCATTGGGGTACTGGAGTGAGATGTAGGGTGAAGCTCATGCTTCAGAACTTGATTTTTCAGTTTCTTTATTCCATATCTGAAGGTAGATGCTACTATATAACTTGTATAATTTTATATGAATTTTCTGCAAGAGATTTTTTGGTAAGTGCATAAATTTGTCTTCTAGACTGCCTTGTTAATGGGAGATAGTTGGTCCCTCTCTAGCTTGATATTGCTATTTATATAAAATAAAACATGTTTAACATGTGAAATCAAGAGAGCTTCCACTATATGAGAGCCAGTGTTCTGATGAACACCAGGAGATCTGAAGCTAAGAATCAGGAGATTCTGAGGTCAAGAATCAGGAGATCTGAAGTCCAAGAATCCTGAGCCCCTCTCCTACCTCCAGCATGAGGCCATTCACTATGCACAAGCAAAAGCAGTCTCCTGTATGTTCACAGGTGAGAAAGCTGGGATTTGGGTGTCTCTTGCCCACAAACAGATGCAGAGCCAGAGCTCTGGTCAGAGGTGCCAATAAATGACATCGGTGTTGGGTTTTTTCTCTAGACCAAAATTGGTTGTCTCTGGTGATTCTATCAACAAAGGGTTGTATTTATTATAAGCTTCTAATAAGATGTCCAGTTCACCCTAAGATTTATTTATAGGACCTGTCTGTGCACTTTGAGGTGACACCACAAGTTCAGGCACTGATGTCCCTTTCATTGATATACTCTTGGTGATTTTTAAGGCTGAGGTCTGGATGTCCTCAGCATCTGCTGATGCTAATGAGAGCTGAGAGCACCCCATGAACTCACTAGATTAAGTGCTACCCTTAATAACTGCTGATCTAAATGTTCCCACTCCAGCAGCCAAGGACAGGAAAAACATTCTGGAAATTTAATTTAATCTCTCAGCAGGAGTGTCCTGCGTGGGGCTCATCCCTGCTGCTGGACTGTCTTCTCACAAAATGCCTCAGGCACCACCTTTGAGGGACCTGCTGATCCCGTGTTGAAATCTCAGTCTAACTGTGATCTCTTTAGGTGTTGTTCAGCTTTCACATAACTACAACCAAGTTAACTGCACAAAAATTTATATTCGTGGTGTCTACGCCCTCATGAACTGGGCAGAGAGGAGGACTTATTGTTTAGTAACTGTGGAGCCCAAGGGTAATCACATCCCACAGGCTTGCTACATTGGAAAACCATTTTGTGGAGTAAAATGCAGTGATGATAATAATCCCCAGATGCCATAGGAGACGGAAGCCAAAGCTGTGGTTGGTAAAGGCCATTTCGTGGTAAGGCACTTGTGTTGTCATTTTTAAATGGTCCATCAGGAGATGCCCTTTGGTTAAAAGAAATAACTTGAGCCACTCCCAGCCTTTCTGCATTACTGATGGTATTTTAGGGACCCAAAAATGAAGATGACATTTTCCAGTAGGCACTGAGCAAGGGCTTGACAACAGGGACAAGCAACAGTCTGTCTCCAGTCACAGGATGAGCCAGGCTGCAAAGAAAAATGGATTTTTTCTTTTTGAGGTAGATTATAGAAACTTCTCTCATTTTAAATTTAATTGCCTGGCAGTTTTAAAAATGGTGTCCAAGAATGCCCTTTAAAATAAATGCCATGGTTATGACAACTCCACAGATATGCTAAAACAAGACTAAGAGATCTGCTAAACACAGGCTGCCACAGTCAGGTCATCATCATCACGTTGGAGCAGAGCACAGCAGGCTGCTGTATAGCAAGTCGAGGAAGTGAACAAGGAGCTGCCAGACCTCAATAACTTTGGAAAATGTAATGGAGATGCTACACTGCTACATATTTCGTCCAAAGTGCAGACATGTGCGCACATTCAGTGTTCTTTGAAGCAAAGCCAAGATAGCTGACACCTCACAAGGAGCTTACAACAAGGTTACACCAGGTTGTAGCCAGGAAACAAACTGATGGTCTTCTGAAATTTTCCAAATATGAAACCAAATAGAAGAGTTCTTATTTCACTTTAACATCTTGCTTTATAAAAATGAAGCCTTGAATTTGAACTACATTATGTGTTACTTGTATATGTTCTCACTGCAGACTTAATATCAATGTCTAACAAGGGTCACTTACCTATCTAATTTTTAACACTCAGTTTTCAAAAAAAGCACCTCTTCACAGAGTTGGTTATAAGGTCAACTCTGCTCCAAATAACAAGCGGCAGCAAAATATTTGAACAGTAGTTCCAGTACATTAAAAAAAGAAAAAGAAAAAAAAAAAAAAAGGCTCAGGAAGTAATCTTCATGCCAGAGAAACTGGATGAATCATTATGTTGTTCTGGGAACTACTATTGCTTGATGGGTCAGACCTACCCAGCACTTTTCCAGTCTGGATCTCAGTTTAGGGGTCATTGTCCCCATCCAACAACATTCCCATCTGTAGTTATGTAAAAGAACGGACTGATGATGGGGAGAACCTCAGCTGCATCAGGTGAGGAGGAGTGTGCAGAGGACCACTGCTCAAGTCGGACAGAGGAGACAATTTTTCTTTTGCTTTTAGTTATGCTAGACCAGTTGTTCTGCCTCCATTGCAAATATGCAGCACCCCTGGAATAAGTGCAACAATGTTTTACTTGGAAAGAAGATATGAGGAAAGGAAGGATGGGATCCAAATATAGTTAGCTGGTGTTCTGTTAGGCAGTTTCAGGTAGTCCATGGAGAAGTTTACTAGCAGTGTCTGGTTTACAGTCCTGACTTAAACAGGTCATGGAGGCTGAACAGTGTTGTGGTTTCCAGAAGAGATTCCTCCATTTGAGGATGATGTTGATCAGCTGAGAAGCTACATGGTCCCAGCACAGAAGGGAGTTTTTTGCCAAAACTGCTTCATGAAATAGAGAGAAGGTGGATGCCTCTGGGACCCCACTTCCCTCCAAACACTGTCATGGCATTTCTTAAGAAGCTGCCTCCAGCAGTGACAGATGTTGAAGCAGTCTCTCGGGTGTTCCTCGTGCCTCTCCTGCTTACTCTTGCCACTTCACATCATGACACAGTGCAGCTGCCACCTCTCCAAACACCCTCTGTGACAGCGGTGGCCAGACCTGTTTCATGGGCACTACGTTGACCAAAATATTCACAACAGAGAAACCAGGTTCACCCCTTCTAAATAAAGGTGGATGCAGTCACAAGAGTGGCTGAAAAGAAATGAAATTTCTTGTTCCCAAACAAGAGTTAATGCAGATGCCATGATTATTCCATGATTTCAACAATGCTGAGAAAATGTGACTGATACATACAGCTGTGTTAGGGTTGGTACATCAGTCTCCAGAGCATTTCCTGACAATTTAGTAATGACCATTTCCTGGCTAATAAACAGTCCTGTAGTTTATTTGCCTTAATCACCTTGGCCTTCCGCTTCAGAGTTCATCCAGTCCAAAACAGTGCTCTTGCTTTCCTTCTTTCTTTCTTTGTTTTGTTTTTCAGACACATCCTGATATAACTACAGCTAGCAAAGGAACAGGACTGGGGATATAACATTGTTTGAACTGTTGTAATGTCACTTCGTTAGATCACACAAGACCCGCGGGATCCCATTGCCTGTTGTGTTGTGTTTCTTCCCATTTTCCAACATATGAGCACTAATGCATATTTTACTTAGACTTTTCTGGAGGGGTTATTTCTAAATGCAGTTGCTGGTAGAAAATTATACTGATGGTAGCAAATAAAACAAATTCTGTACTTACAGCTTTAGAGAATGGAGAGATTCAAAACAGCAGCCATAGAAAAAATAAACACAGTTTTAACCTGACTCCTATCACACTTACTGTCCCAACATCCTGACAGAAACTCCCTGCAGCATTTTATTCAATGCACAAGTCCTTTGAATGCCCAACATAAGCTGACCAAATCTAACTCAGAATGAAATCTCCATGTTACACATGTGGCATTTCTCCCTCCTTTATCTGTACCAAAAGTTCATTTGGATGGCACCATTTTCTCTAAGACAAAGTAAAGGGCAATTTTTAGTTGGTATTTCTGCTCACTTCCAAGACTTAGAATTGTCTTGTTTCACTGCAATTTACTGTGGCACCCTGAAAACTTGACTTCTCTGACCTGTTGAACAATGAGCATCTGAGGAAAACCATCCTCTGAGTAAATAATCAATACTACTCTCCTTGATGCTAACAGAACTGTTTATCTCAGTTGCTCTAGTCATTTAGGCAAGGCTGTTTACTCTGATGCTCACTTTCAAGTGACAGATTATGTAGAATTACTGAAAAATGTGCTGGCAGACACTACAGCTAAGAATAGTGTGAAGCAGGTGATTTGCACGGGGAGAACTTCTGCTTTTGAAGATGAGTAATGCAACAAATCATCTTGTCTTCTGCAGTTAAACTCCTAATTGAGAATATTTTCCTTATGGCAAATTATCAATACATTGTCTATTTGCTTTTGAAATTTCAAGGTTTAAGGTAAACTGTCACAGCATGTAGAAATAATGTGTAGATACTGATTATAAATTAGGATTGCTACCTTCCATTCACCAAAGCAGGACCCTTACCTACTGTTTTTGATTGTAGAGGACAATTACTCTCAATATTTAAATTTGACATTGGTTGTTTGTTCACCAAGATTTGTTGGGTTTTATTAGTTTAAGCTGGCTTTAAACTTGAATTGTTTTCATTCAGTAAATTCAAAATGAAGTGTAACACCAATGCCCCTCAAATCCCCAAGCCAAACCCAACTGAACCCCTGAGGAGTAAGAGTGAGCCTGTCAAACCCATGGTACTTAGGAAGCAAATTTTTAAAATATGTAAGATACAAAATGTATATAATAGAGATCTATTATAAGATTGTTATTGTTCTTTCCTCAATAGGTATTGTTTTGGGGACAGACTAGGCTGCTAATAAGACTGCTGGGCTCCCAAATCTGTGATTAGGAAACTGCACTATCTGAATACGTGCTTGCTCTTTCCATTGACTTTTCAGCCTCATGTCATTCTCTTCCTGGCACAGGGGGTTTTGTGGCCATGGGACCTTCCAGATTAGGGAATTAATCTTGCTGAAAAATAAACCTGGAGGGATGACTTTGGTTTGGTTTTTGGGTTTTTTTGGGTTAGGAAAGCTGCCCAGCAAGGGTCAGTGTCCAGCACTGGAGGCAAGAGGCAATGGGCCTGAAGCAATGGCAGCATCCAAATGTTGCCTGTTGGAGTTGCTGCTGCCCACTGCCCCTGCCATGTCCCCTTGGTTGTGCTGGCATAACTGAGCCACTGGTCAGTACACTGAGAGCAGAGAGCTTTGGCCAAAAAACCATCCCAGTGAAACATTGGGCTGCTAATTTTAGCTCTATTGATTTTCTGAACCACTTCAGTGCATGGTGACATGGACAGCCATGCCAGCACAGTGGCAGAGCACAAGGAGGTGCAGGGAATGGAATGAGAGTGGCAGGGTGGGGACTGCCAGAAGTGTTACTCTTGCTGAAAAATGTCAGTGTAATCCTATTGAAAGTAGCTCAGTCACTGCAGGAAAATCCATTAGTACAGTCTAGCCTGTCACAAGTCATCAGTCTCCATGTTACTGTTTTTCTTTTGGAACAGATCACACATTGATTTTCAGGGCATCAGCTTTCACCTCTAATCCTGCCCTGTGCACAGGCTTCCATGGGAATTACACCCAGAATAGGTCTCAAGGTTTTACACTTATGAAACCGGAAGCTCACCAAGAAAAAAAGATTATTTCACCAATTGAACATTATGTTTTCCTTTATTCACAAAAGCAGTTTCAAGCAACAGCAATTTTAACACATCTAGTTTGGGAAGCTATGTTCCCAGGAAATCTCATCTGTTTACTACAAATACGCCTTTGAGAAGCCAAGGCTGCTTATCTCTGAGACCTAATACTTTATATCATAATGTAATATTTCAATTTCTTTATGGCTAACCAGATTATTATGTATTTGCTTTTCCAGTTGATGCAAATGTAATTACAAATTAAAACTGCTGTGTGGTTACATAAATCAAAACCTTTATCTGAAGAAACAAATGCAACGCCACCTGCATTTATCTGCATAATCATGTGAATGTAATTTCACTGACAACATTACACATGGACAACTGATAATGAAATCATTGTTGAAGTCCTCTTTGCTACACATTCCTCTAATACACTGCTAACTGGGAAAGAAGACAGGGAAGCCATGACACAGGAAAGTTGTGATGGCTTCAAGGAGTTGAAGCATATTCTGACAGCCCATTGGCTCATAAAATCTTCATATCCATACTGCTCAAAGTACTTGTCTTTGATCCCAGGCATTATGTAAATCCATCTCCTGAATCAGCTGCAGTGCTAAAGGGTTAAGGGGCTGACCATGATTGTTCTTGCTTTGTGGAATAACTCCATGCTGAAATACACAGGTCACTAAGCCTTTTATGTGTATCTGACAAATTCGTTGAATTCGTACATAAAAAGAGGACACAAAAATGCATAGAAATTTGTGCAATGCTATGCTAATGTTTAACTAATATGCTTTGTGTACAAGACAAGATAGTCATTAGATCTATATAAAGTCTGATCCAGAATGAGAAAACCTACATAGCTGTTGGCTTGTTTTGCAGAAAGAAAAACTACAGAGTCAAACCATAATTTTATTCCAGATTAATTTTTCTGGAGTTCAAATGCAGTTGCTCCATTGTCGGACAGAAATTATTAGTTAAACTAAAGATGCTTAAGTTTATTAGAACAGAAATTATCAAAGAGAGAACTAGAATGGATTGTACTGGAAGGAAAATGGATGAGAGGACTATCTAGAGGATTTTCTAGAGCCATGAAGATCAATCCATTGACAGCTTTCCTCACATGTCTCTGTCAGGGGCAGCTTACAGCTGCCATGCAGTAGATCCAGTGTCTCAGCAGTGCAGTCAGGGAACCCCAGCTGGACAGATCAAAACTGGTTGCACAGCACATAATTGGCAAGAAAGCAGCAGCAGTCATCTGGGCTTCTCTCATCACTTCCATGCAAAAGCTCTTAATTAAGGTCAGATATCTTTGGGAAGAACTGTGATCTTGCTAAACCCTGCCTTGAAAACAAGGGACAAACCAAGAGGTTGTCCATCAACCTCCTGGAATACACCATGTCTGGGGACCAAAGGGAAACCTAAACCAGGAAAACCAACTTCAAATAATTATCCCCTAGTTCCCCTATGGTAATACTAGAAATTGAGTGACCATAAAAGGATCTGCTGACCAATTTCTTCAGCTAAGGTTACTGGGTTTGCCACCAAGGTACCCGTTTGCTACCATGTCAAACCTCAAAACAGAGAAGACAAAGCAGGGTCAAGGTGTCATCTCAGCTGCTGAAAGAAGAAGATGGCTGGGCATCTTTAGAAATCCTGCTAGGAAGGGCTGGCTAAATAAGTAAGAGGTGGGCACATACATAGCACGAGGGTATAATCTAAGATTTGTATACAACTGCCTGACACCTCCAGGTCCACCTGCAAGATGGAGAATTCCTGTTCCTTATTTATGATAAGGAACTCTTTATAGTTGTTTAAATTAATTGTCCTATGCAGAGTTGATTCTAATAATAAGAAAATCCATGGTGAAGTCCCTGAGGGGCTGCTGCTGAAGAATAGAGATGGTATTCCTGCCATACAGACTGCATTGCAAAGGGACATGCAGAGGGCTGGAGAGCCTATAAATAGATCCAGTTTTAATACTTTTATAACTGGCTTGAGAACGAAAAGTAGAGCACACTTATGAAATCTGCAAGTAGTATTCAGACACATTCAGTAAAAGATTATTAGCAGCACTGTAAGAGGGAAAACTAAATGGTGATATATGGGATAATAAGAATGCCACGAAGTTTTTTAATGCATGACTTCTGGGATTAGCCTTCTAAAATTCCGTATGTGTGTCCCTTTGTGCATATGCGCATCTGCTGATTGGGGGACGCCTAAACCACTAAAATGATACACTGTGAAACTAGTGGAAACAATTTTACCATCTTCCAACAGCTACAGGAAAAGCAAGGCCCTTGTAAAATGTCATCTGGAGAATCACCATTCTGGTGGTCATTTTTTGAGAAGGATCAATACATGTCAGAATGGAAGAAGCATTATTTATGGAAAGGAACTTATTTATGGGAAAAATCTCTTCTAATTCTATATGAACTCACAAAATTAAGAATAAGGACAATGTAATATTCTAAATATACCTAGGATAAACACAAGGAATCAAGGAAGAAAATCTAATTTGGATTAAGAATAATATCTATCCATGTGTCAGCAAACATAGTGAAAGTAAATAAGCTGGAAGTCAGAAGGATTTACAACTCTCCAAGTCAAACACTATAATAGGTGTTCAGCAAGAGATGTGAGGACAAGAAAATTAACTCACCTTAGACACTCATCTTGTGCATGGCTGCACGTGACTCTGCAAAGTGAGTGGCTTCAATTTAGAACTCTTATCACTTCTTATGTATCAATATCTGATTTATCAGAATTTCATGATTATTTTAGGCAGTAAGCTTCCCCTCATAGCTGATAGACAACATTTTTTTCCTGTTTGACTTTGTTAGGTTGTCATAGTTCTGGTCATACCAACTATCCACATGGGTACTAATCTAATAGAAATCTCTAATAAGGCTACCAAATTTTTGGGTTATGTGGTATAATTGGACCTGCTAAAGGATCTTTCTAATATCTCAAAACACCATGAAAATTAATTCTAATTTTTTCAGTAGAACAGTTAAATCCATGTGGGCTAACAAGAAGAGTTAAATTCTAACAGCGTAGTGCTGTGATGTGTTGCAGGAGGCAGTGGAGACATGCAAAATCCAGGCAAAATTTTAAGTGGTTCAAAACCAGGGTGCCAGTAGTTATCCCCAGAGCAAACTTGGCAGAGAAGAGTGATGGCCACAGCTCATTCTAACTTGTCATCCAGGAGTCTCCTTCTGAGGTACACTCCCATGTTCCATCCATACAACTCAAGGGAAGAAAAGTTCTTTGAAAATCCAAGTTTATTCTGGAACTGCCTAATCTGAAAAATCTCCTCATTCTTAGGGTAAGCTTTTCAGGGTGCTGGTGCAAACTACAGACCCAAACTGAAGCAGTAAAATAGTTTCATCCAGTGATCATTCTGCCCATGGACCCCCAGCTACTGGAGAATCTGTCAGCAGGTATTTCTACTACTTGCCTCTTCGGTATATGGGACAAAAATAAAGAGAAACTAAATGAGTCCTGTTGCATATTTCTGCTGCAGCTTCAGAAGTTAGCCACCTTCAGACAGCCTATGTACAGCTAACTACCAGACCTTGTTTTCTTTGTTGCAATTGATTTTGTTACATGGCAGACATGTATGGTGACTGTACAGAGGATTGGTCAGCTGAGCAGTTAGCTTGCTTTCCATGGACTGCCTTCAAAATAGGAAATGGCTAGATGATGAACCAGCTTGCAAATACTTCATGGTATTTCTGCATCCATGAGGAAAATTTTTGAGCAAAAGTTTGTGTCAGACCTCCTTAAGGGAAAACCTCCTAAGTAGTACAGCAGCATTTCCAAGCACAGGTAAAACAAGCCTGTGGGCGTGCACATGTGTGTTTGTGTTAAGATATAAAGGCTTCATTGGCACCTTCTGTGAACCACCACAGATATTTCACTTGTCAGCTTCTCCAGACCCTACTGTTTTGTACCTGTACAACGCACAGGGAGAGTCACACATCCTAATTGGGCCCAGGAGTCTCCTAGTGCTAAGGTGGTAAGTCTTACCTAAGGGTGTTACTGAGGATTTCCACTCAGGTCCTTGCATTTTGCAAGATCGGTGACAATTTGGCTGTGACTTGTAAGTTACTGAAAGGAAGGAAAAGTCACCTCCTAAGCAGATGACCTTAGGAATAAACTGATAGGAGTAGCAAGCCCTTTGCAGGCATCTTTAGAGCAGGGTCAAAACAGCACAATTTCAGAGGAGAGACTAAAGCATCAGTACTCTAGCCTATGATAATCAAAAATGACTCAATCTTAAGTGAATGACACTTGCATGAAACAAGTGTCTAGAGACAGTATCCTAAAATACACTGGTGCTGCATTGACCCCTTTTGGGTTGGTAAGTTTGCCTTGACAACAGCCTTGAGATGAAAGAGGCACTAAGCTGGCAGTCTGAGCTGGCATTTGTGTCCTTCAACATAGATACCTGCTGCATGAAGATTTTTAAGTGTTTGATACAGACAAGTTGAAACAGGCTAGCCTAAGCTATCATTTAGTATAATAGGAAAGCGTTCCCAAATACTTCAGAAGTCCATGGCAGAGGCAGCACAGAGGCTGTGTGGAGGAAAGCATACATATTTTCCAAATACTTAGTGTAAGCTATCACTGATAAACTTCCAAATGTGGATCATAAGCAACATATTCTGATCAACCAGACATAAATACTCAGGATAACTCTGAAGGTCAAAATAGCTAAACTTAGTGACTGTTCAGTTGAGCTCCCTCCTTCTCAGCACACTGCAGTGCTAACCCCAACACGGTGGTTGCCAGACAAGTGGAGTCAGGAAGAAACAGAACATAAGCAGATACAAACCCAAATACAGCAGGTTTCCTGTAAAACAATTAATGCATTCACTTGCTTTAAACACTACTTAAGCTCTTACTGTTACAGCTTCAAATACAGGAATAGGTATCACAAGATGCCAAAAGTCTATATCTAGTAGAACTGCACACCTAAGCCTACATTTTTTAACTCTACTGATATTTTGCCATCCAGTGTCAATCTATTCCAATGCAAGGCCTTGCTTGTGAAAAGCCAGTTTAAGTGTGAGGTATGTGCCTCAATTCTTGGGCAGAATATTAATTTAACAAATATTGAGTGTGACTCGGTCATTTGCGTGTCTAACATTCTCCAGAATTCCCCTTGTGCAGGCTGCTGTTGTGGCAGCTCAACTGATGCTTGGTGTGTGCTATGGCTGCTCCTGGCCACTGTGACTGTTCACTGCTCTGACAGTGTCACAAGTTCTGCATATACACAACTGCACTGCACACCAATTCTCTGTAACCTTATTCTTAGCCCCTGTATCTTTTCCTGTGTAATACATTTAATAATCGGTTTGAATCTTGCTTCCAGTAAGATCCAATCTTGCAATGTGGAGGTTGCTCACATAAATACCTAATATTTTGCCTCTTCCCAGTTAAACTCATCTATGACACATTGCATTCCTTGTCAAACTCCATTCTTAACAAAACAGAGAACTGGAAATTAATTACTGGAATGACTAATCCAGCTTTGTGGCACTGCTTACTGTTGTTTTGTAAGCAATAAACTGAGAGCAAATGACCAACAGCACTGGGTGGTGCTCTCAAACTTACAGTAATTTTTGTAGAAGCTTTTCCTCCAAAGGGGAATAGTAACTTACCATACCCAAGTAACTTGACTAAGACCACTTGTATGGAAGTCTAGCCAGGTTGTCTGAAGGACTTAATCTGCATTGTTTTGAAGTGTCTGGTGGGAGATCTTCTGTGTCACTGGAGATGAGCACCACAGACTACCACAAGTGGAATAGTGAGTACTGGAACCAGTACTCTGAACAGACTTCTGCTAAGTGATGATGAAAACACAGCAATAAATCAGGAAGTATTGCAGGAATTTATTGCAGAACTTATTTGCAATTTATTTACAGAATTTATTCCAGGAATTGTTGCCAAAATCCATGCAGTCAAGGTAGGTATTAGGAAAAATAAGCCTGGGAAAGGGAGCAAACTGGATGTTCCAGCCAGAGAAATGAGGTCTACTGAGCAAAAAATCAGCAGACAATGTAGGAAGAGATCTCTTGAACACTGTTGCAAATCAACCTTAGGAACATCTTAGGAAATCAAGCACAGAAAATAAATCAAGATGTATGTCCTGAAAGGAGAGGATCGTTTCTAAAGATTCTACCTAACCAGTGATGAAAGATAAATTCCTCATCAAGCTTACCACTTGCATGCTTGCAATTGTCATTGTGCTTTTGTACTAGTATCCACTTCCCTAGTGACTGTGATTTCCTTACTTCAACTAACTCACTGCTCAGTCACTTCTATTTCCTTGCACTAGACTTTGTCAGATGCTCCTGACTAGAGCAGATCTTTGCTAGTTTTATTTTATCTGTGCATAGGACTGATTAACACATTCAAAACAAACTCAAATTCATACTGGTTTGAAGAACCAACTGTTGTTTCATTTTCCTTAATATTTTAATCTTTAGCCCAAACTGGCAGTAGTTGCTGGTTTCAGCTGTAGGAGAAAACAAGGTAGAAAAGAACTGCTAGACCAGGAAGCCCAGGCTCCACTACCAACAACATTCTTTCTGGCAATGGGTCCAAAACTTGGAACTATTTTAAGAGGATTAGCACCACAAAAGAGGAAAGCGTGAAGAAACAATGTGATGCATCTTTTTTAGCCAACGGCAGAAATAGCTTCAGCATTCACTCTGACAAGATAAATGAACAATCAGCTTTTCTAAGATTAGCCAAGAGAACATTAAGATTGCAATATAGCTGCAAGAAAATGTGACTACTTGAACAGGTAATTTTTACTGACGATTCCTCCACTCAGTCCTCCCACTCAAAAGAAGGACAAGATATGGTAAAGATGATATGGTAAAATGCGTGATTTTGTCTGTACACATCATACTACTTGTGAAAAGGAAGTGGACATAATGACCATGCTAAAGTGTGCCCAAACTTCAGGGCAGGAGGGAAAGGTACAGATTGATCAAACCACTATGCCTATTCAGGCAACTGGCAGATGGAACCTGTGGTGTCATACCTTACCTAAAATTCAATAACCACCACAGCAGTATAGACTGACCAATGTAGAAATCTGGAGGTCCTGGTGAACTGTGGCAAGGACAGCATGAGCAGGGCTACTCCATAAGGATATAATAATAAGCTGAGGTTGACCACAGGACAGCCAGGGCAGTGCTCTCATCAATCAGGGTGCAGTTCCATAGAATTTGGGTAGGACTGGAGTGGTGACAGGTCTTCTTGAGGGTCCAAGGCAAGGCCAGGCAAGATAAAGAGTCATGTCCAGAGTTCAGACAGAAAGTGAAGCCAGAAGCAGTAGAAGACAGAGTCAGAGTAAAGATCCATGTAGGAGAAAGGGTTGGAGACGAGGTTATATTTTACACAGGGCTACTGAGGAAGGATTACTGATGAGCCATGATGAGAAGAAGCTGGGCTTGGCACAGGCAAACCTACAGCACTGCACGTGCTAAAGTCTCAGGTGAGGATGTCAGGGCAGTTGAGGCCCAGACAGGTACTTTACGTGGCCTGACAGGAACCAAGCTAAACAGATGTGAGCAGAACACCACAGCAGTGAGAAAGGCTACCTTTATAGAGACATATTAAGTTATTTTTACAGGCATGCAGCCAGTAGATCAAAAGAAGCACTAGTTCTCTTTAGTCAGCACTTGTTACATCATGTCTGGAAAACCACATTGCACTCTGGGGCCCACACTATGAGAAAGAAGTTGGCAAATTGCAGTGAGCACAGCTGAGGGCATTCAAGTTGGCGTGGGGGTGTGGGCACATGCCCTGTGAGGAGAGGCTGAAGAACTGCAGTGAGTCAGAAGGCTTGAAAAGGAACCCAAGGGTTTTCTTCCAGGACCTGAGATTATCAAGAAAATGCAGCAACACCCTCTACTGAGGTGCACAGCAGCAGGATGAGAAGTAACAAACACAAGGTGTCTGTGGTCACTGTGACACCAGTCAAGCACTGCCATGCTGACATGTTTGCCCAGAGAGCTGTGCACTCTCCATTCTTGGATGTTTTTGAGACCCTGCTGAACAAAGCCCTAAGCAACTTGATCGGAAGGCTGAAGAAACAGAATGTGTGTGTAGAGATCTCTTGAATCCTCCCAACCTAAAAAATACTATTCTATTCCTATTGCTTTCACGACTATTCAAGTGTGCTGCTAATTACATAAGGCCACTGGAGAAAGAAGGACCTTTGAGCATGCTGAAATAGTTGTTGAAGAATCTCATTTTGAATACAAGTTACAAGTACTCAACTGAAGTAGTCCTTTATTGAACATTCTTTAAAATAGGGGTTTTTTTCATACCTTTCAAGGATTTTTTTTTTTTTTTTTTTTTTTTTCTTTACATTTTACCTCTTTGTACACAAACTTCTAGGTCTTCAGCTCTGGTTTCAGTTCTTTAGAGTGGGACTCTGTGCATTGTGCTGTTTGCCCAATAAACACATTCTGGAACTTTTGTGTGTTGTTGCACTCTGACTACCTTCGAACTGCTCCATCACTGACTGTTGCTCAATTTTCTGCATATTGATCCCTCCTTTCAGTGCAGCCCTGCTGATCTCCCCACATTCTTCAACTTTGAAGTTGAATGTTACCCTGAAACGCATGTTTTAGTTCTACCTCCTAGGTAAACCCCAAGATCAATAATTTTCATGGTTCCATTGCTACTTTTAAACTTGTCTAGTAATAAACACTGTCATTCCTTCTTCAGCATTGAAAGCTGTAATTTCTTAGGAGAAAAACACTTGCATTTTTCTTTGGAATAGGAAAGATGGATTTCTTGCTGTCATTCCTTTGCTTGACTCCTTCTTCCACCTTTGGCTATTACATTGTATCATCTGCATGGAAGCATTGTCCATTGACGCTCAGATTATGTGAACAGTCCACAGGCATGCAGCATTGCTATCAACCAGCTCAGCTAGCTGATAAATTCCAAACCTTGCATAAATTCAGCACTTGAGGTCAGCGAATGCCTCCCCAAGGCTGAGAGAACTGTGGATGGAAACACCTGACTCTGTTAAGAGCAGAATGGTCCAGTGGGTTCAGGGGAACACAGCAGATAGTGCTCAGTGCTCTGAGGAACATGCTCTGTCTGCACTGAACACTCCTTGATGATTGAAGATCTTCCATTTCGGCTCCATCTGAAGGTATCAAAGCTCCAAGTCTGCGCCAGTGTGCAAACTGAAGTGGAAACCATCACATTTGTTTAAAAGGCCAGCTCTTTAACCAAAAGGAAATGCCAATGAGGGCATAATCTGAGAGTCCTTTTGCTCCTATGGGTGCACAGCAGTGTTCTCTTCAGCATATCTCAGAGTGGACACTGTCTTGTAACTCACAACCAATAATATGAAAGGAGTTCCAGGTGGATTTATGTGGGGAAAAAAATGCATTTTAGCACAGTTTTAAACATTGTTGGGGGGTTTTGTTGCTCATTGGGAGGCACAAGGGAGGGCATGTAAGTCTCCGGGGAGGGTGCCAAGAGGATGGTGCCAGGCTCTTTTCAGTGGTGCCCAGCTACAGGACGAGGAGCAATAGCCACACTTGAACACAATGGGTTCCACCTCAACATGGGAAAGAATTTCTTTCCATGGAGGGTGGCAGAGAACTGGAAGAGGCTGCCCAGGGTGCTTGTGGAGCCTCCCTCTCTGGAGACACTCCAAACTCCTCTGGACGCGTTCCTGCGCAACCTGCTCTAGGTGACCCTGGCTTGGCAGGGCGGTTGGACCGGATGATCTCCAGAGGCCCTTTCCACCCCTAACAAACCGCGGGCCGGGCCAGCGCGGTGACCTGGGACCGGCGGGGAGCGGTGGCGGCCCCGCCCCGGGGCTCAGGAGGTCCCGCCGCGTTTTGCGGAGCGGGCCCGCCCCGGAGGCGGCCGGGAGGGGCCTGAGGGGCCGGCCCGGGCGGAGGGAGGTGCGCGGGGCGGGCGCCGTCTCCGCCCGTGGCTGGCCGTGCTGCGGCGGCGCCGCCGCTTCGCTTCCGCGGCGGGGCCGGCCCGGGCCGGGATTGGCCGCGCGGCCGCCTCGCCCCAGAATGCAGCGCATGGCGCGTCATTGAAGAGAGACCATGATGGCGGCGGCGGCCGCGGCGGCGGGGGGCGCCCCCGAGGTGATCGCCCAGCTGGAGAACGCGGCCAAAGTGCTCATGGTGAGGCGGGCGGCGGCACCGCCGCGCCCGGAGCGCCGCCTCGCCCCCGAAAGGGCGCCTGCGTCGGACCCTTCTCCCTTCCCCGCCTCCGTTCCTGCTGCCCTCGCCCCTCGGGCTCGGGGTGCAGCCCGCCGGGGTGCGCCGCCTCCGCCGCCCCGTCCCGCTCCCCTTTCGGCCGGGCTCCCTCCCTCCGTTCCCAGCCCTCTGCCGCCGCGCCGGCTCGTCTCTGTGGCCCCCCAGCCGGGGCCGGCCCCGCTGCGCACGCCGCGCCGCTCCTCCATGTGCCGCCCGCGGCCCCGGGCGGGCTCTGCCCGCGCCCCGCAATGCCCGCCCCGGCTGCGGGGTGTCCGTTCCCGAGCCCCCGCACCGCCGCCGGCCGCCGCCCAGACCCTCGCCGAAGTTGGCAGTGAGCAACTCTCCCTGCCTCTCTGCCGGGGCCCCGGGCACCTCCCAGGGCGGCGGACGAACGGCGGGAGGTCGCGCCCGCCGCCAGCCCGGCGGGGCCAGCCAGGCACCCTGGGCAGCGGGGAAGCGGCTTCGAGAGTGGCTCGATCCGGTTCCAGAGCTTTCCTTTAAGCGAGGGGCACTGAGGAGCCAGAGACTCACGGTGCTGCCGCCTTGAAGCAAGCCATTAGTGGTGCTTCGCACTTGATCTGTTTAATTATCAGTTAACTGTCTCTGCTGAGTGTGTGTTATCTTGTTTTCACGATTGCGTGGAAAAGAAAGCCCACATGGCGAAGATCAGAAATGCGATGGAGCTGGATACCGGTAGTGACCATTGGGGTTAAAACATCCTAGGTTCACATCCTTATAAAAGACTTATTTGAATGAAAGGCTCTGTGTTGGCTGGTATAGTTTACAGGTCTTTATTGCAAATCTTCTGTACACGTCTAGCTGAAAGCCTTCCCCACATAATTAATCACCAAAAAGTAATTCTGACAGATAAAAAGTTTGTAAGGTGTTGCTATTAACGGGATTTCAAAAGAACCAAAGAAATAGCAGTAAAATTTTTCTGGTATCAATAATTAATCGATAGCCAGAGCCTGAATGATTGTGTTATAATGTCTTGCTGAAGTAGCCTGACTGTAAAGTGAGAGGTGATCAGCTTTACTCTTGGTTGTCCCATCAAAATATACGTGTTACTCCTTGTCAACTCAAAGTCTGAAATACACTGACTGTGTTTCCAAGCAGGACAGTAAAGGTGAATAGCTTGGCAGCAAGCACTAGTCCTTTTAGAAAAATACTTCACAAAGTATGCCACCAGTGATGGGTTTCAAGCTTTGAGCTGCTTTTGATTCATGCATGCTTTATAAAACATGCCTGTGTAGATTGTTAGATGCTCTGGTAAGGTCTGTGTGTCTCTGTTTTAAAAATAACACAAATGCAGTAATTACTAGGAGAGTTTGACTATGTAAGGAAAATTGGTAGTAAGTATTACTGTGTAACAGAACACGTGTGTGGAGTGAAGCCGGTGGTTAAGCAGTTTTCAGTATCAAACCAATAGCACATGCAGTGGCATCTCCAGAGTCTTTCATCTGTGCTTGAAGACTAAATGTAACTTGTGTGGGCATTGTTTCTCCAGCATAGCCCTGCTAGCGCAGAGAGGGAAAAGCAACTTACTGTGGAGTTGAATTAAATAAAAACCTTAATACAGTGAAAGGGCGCAGGCCTCTTATGGTAATGTTTGTGCTTCTGTTGAAGAATAGTTGCTGAACTTGCTGGTAAAAATACATCTTGAGTCTGCAAGCACATGGATGTTAGGATCCTTTCGGAATTTCTACCTTCCTCCCTACAGCCTCTGACAGTACGAAACCTGGCTTGTGGTATTTATCTTTTTCTTTTTTTGTTTGTTTTCCACAGCTGATTTTGGAAGTTTCATAGACAACACTAAACTGAGAAGAAGTAGTTAGATGTCTCTTACTGAGGAAGCTGCGTGAAACAGAGATATTCACTAAAGCTATCCATGAGGATGAGGATCTAGAATCAGGCTTTAAGCAGGGTTGGCTGTGGGAGAGCTGTGAGAACAGTTTAGGGTAACTGCCCTGCCCTGTGTTCCTTCTCAGAAATCATCGAGTCTTTGGAGGGATGCAGGAGAGGAGTGCAGCTCAGGAGGTGCTTCACAAAGGTGGATGTGAGACCCCACAGATTGAAAAAGTTATGACCTCTACTTCTGTTCTGTCTTGTTAGCAGCTGTGTGAAAAGAGGCTAAGGAAAGCCTAATTGTGTTTCAGGACTGCACCTGGACACAGTAATGATCTGAATTCCATTTAGCCAGAGGGCTGCATGTTTGGTTAAAGGTCCTCTTGGGGATGAAAGCAGGAAGTTATCTCTGTGTGGCAGATGGGAGGGGTGAACTGATCAAGCAATCTGCTGGGATCACTTAGAAAGGTACTTATGTAAAAATCTGAGGACTTGTGGGGTTGAAGGGTGATGAACCTGATGCTAGTGTTGGAGGTCATGAGTGAAGGTCGGCACCTTGCAGTGGAGCCATACCTGAAGCAATGGGAATGGGCAGAGCTGTGAATGGTTGGACAATAGATGGCAGAAGGTTTTAACTGGGAAGGGAGCTGTAGAGGGATTCAGCAAGGTTTTGTTGTGACAGTCTGTTGCAGCTGAGACAGTGGCAATCCTTGCAAAATACAGATGGCTAGGGATATATCAAAAGTGTTTCAGCATTTCAAAACACCGAGCAGGTAGTGGTGGTGCTTTACTTGATACTTGTCTTGATTTCAAATTGAAATACTGAGCCTTGAGGAGAAAAATGGCATGCTAATAAAAAGACCTGAATGTGTTTAATTAACTTTCCTTGAGGATAAGCCTGGATTACTGCGAGCTCTCTAAATCTTTTGATAAGTATTTTCATATTTTTTCTTTTTCATTGCTCTGGGTTAGTCTTGATCTCTTAAATTGCTGATCTTTATGGACTTCATAACCCATGGCGTGCCATGTTTGAAAAGTGGAAACATTCGATCTTTTCTCTCACCAAGCTCTTCTAGAGCTGCATGGAAATGCTTTTCCTTTGTTACCAGTCATGCCTTTCAAGAAGTTCTAGGTAACTCACATTGAAAAGGCTTAATTTGAGAGAAGGATTGGACTTTGGTATAAATGGAAGAATTGTTATAGAAGATGAAACTTATGTTGGCATTAGCTGCCAAATATGACTTTGATGTCTGGTGTTGTGACAATTTTTATACTGCAAATACTTTCACACACATTAAAGAAAATTGTGTACATAGTTCCTTTCCAGTAAAGCCATGTGGTGTTTACCTGAAGTAAGATCCCCACTAGTGCTTTGCTGTGAAATTTCTCAGTGCCACAGGCTGGTGTCCACCTCTGGCCTGTGTGACTTTGGCTTGGTAAAGACCATACACCAATGTCTGTATGAACTGAATTAATTTGCTCCTCTCCATTTCCTACTGGTGTGGTGTCCCCTGACCATGTATCTCCTATCTATTATGTTCTATTTAGTTCAGGTGGTAATTAATGCCAGATATAGTTAGTACTAGTTAAGCACTGTTTTAATAGCTGTCTTCATGGATTAGAGAAGACCTTGGTTGTATTATTAAGGAAAGAAATGTAAATGTCATCCTAGAAGTGAGAGGATGAAGTAGGAAACATGCCTAACATCGTCTAGTTGTTACTGAGAGTTTATTAAAGCAGGCTAAAATTTTCTAACATATGATATTCTCTGACACCTAAATGTAAATTCACAGGTTATTGCTTGTTCACACCATCTTCCTGCAAAAAGAGGTGCTCTGTTCTTACCTGCAGCTCCGCTTTCTCCCTTGTGACCCTGTGCAGAAGATATTAATATTGCTGAGATGACATAGGAATTAAACAAGGGAATGGATTTCTGTCAGGTTAGCAAGATGTATTGGCTATCTGTGCAGCCATTTAGGTTACAGAGCTAGCACAGGGACACTGAAATTAGACTGTTGGACATGTACAGAGCTGGTCTGCCCCTGCTAGTGGTGAGATGTCAGGTTGGCTCAAGTGTATAATATACCTTCACTGTACAATTTACTTGCTAACTCAGACTCTCCTGATATTAGAAATGCCAGACTTCACTTAGAGCTGCACACTGAAAAGAGAAGAGGTTACAAGTTTCAGAAGGGAATGTTCCAGCTGGAGAAAAGACAAAAAAACCCCCAAAACTCACAGTAAGTGTGATTGGTAAAAGCAGTAGAGCAGACTGTGTAGGGAGACTATTGGATCTCCCATCTTTTGAGATATTTATTACTTGACTGTACAAGTCTGTGAACAACCTGATCAGGTTCTTTTTTGGGCAGGGGATTTGAGCAAAATGGATCCAGACGTCCGTGTTAGGGTATTCTATGTGGTGTGGCTCTTGGAAAGTTCAAAGAACATTTGAGCAATGGCTTTTGCAGAAGAATTCCATTCTTTTAAAGTCTGAAAAAGTTCTGCTTTGACTTTGGTCTGTTTCAAAGGGTGGGTGTTGGGGGTGTATGTGGGGTGATGTGGATTCTCACATCACCACCTTCTCAGGGTACCACTTTGTGATTTTTCCTGCTGTTGTGAGGGAGATTTCAGGCTAAATTTGGATAGTCTGACAGTAGTCCTGCAAACTTCACTATAAGATGTTCTTTATAGATTAAGAGCATAAGGGAGCACATTAGTAAGACCAGGTTGTTTATACCATCAACCAAGACGGTTTGCATGGTTGGCTCTTTTTGAGCCAAAGGTTGGCTACCTTTCTTGGAGATCCGGCCTGTTCTGTTAAGTGTATGAAATTATCAGTAAATAATTGGCAGATAAATGAAATCCCCCCCTTGCCTTCTGTCCCGTCAGGGATCAGAGGTACTGGGTGCAGAAAGGCTTAATTTCTCATTTATAACCAGTTAGGCACTAAAGTCGGTCACATTGAATAAGAACTTCCATGGTTGTGGAGGCATGAATTGTCTGTTTCATTGAAGCAGCAGATTATAGGTTCTTGTTAGATTGCTGATACCCACACTAGACCTATAAAATATAAGTGCATAGCTCTGTGTACAAGTGTTCCCAGGTAAGCTCCAATTCAGAGACACAAATCTTACCACAGAGATGTGTCTGCCTTGGGGAGGGGGGAGGAGCAAGCCCATCAACTTGTCTGTAGAGTGGGGTTGTATTCTTGTCCTTCCACAGTGGAGGATTTCAAATATCAGTTTTATACTTCTTGGACAAATCGAAGAATGACTGCAGTTAAAAATCATTGAGTTCCTATTGCTGCCATCATAGATGTGGGTTGGGGGGACATCTGTTATCTCATTTTCATGTTGGTAGGTGTGTTTTTTAATATATAAACAAGGGGTTAATGAGTGTCTTTGGTTACCTTCATCAAACCGAGCTACCTGTCTTGTGGCTGAAATAAAGACAGCACAGAAGTGTGGTACTTCAGTGTGCTCCTCCACACGGCTGAGGCAGCAGTGGTGGCCATCAGACCTTTGCCAGGTCTTTACTCCCATCATTGTCTCCTCAG
Source organism: Certhia americana (assembly GCA_018697195.1). Classification (NCBI taxonomy): domain Eukaryota; kingdom Metazoa; phylum Chordata; class Aves; order Passeriformes; family Certhiidae; genus Certhia; species Certhia americana. The sequence continues at coordinate 44,470,549 of CM031857.1, read as the reverse complement.
AGGAACAGATCCAAACCAAGGCTTGTTGTGCACAGTGAAGGAGCAGTGATGCTGAGGGCTGGCACAGAGAAGTGGGTGCTCTTCTGCACTTTGCTGAGACAGCATCAGGCCATGGGGCCTCTGCTTCAACCCAGGCAACACGCAGTACTAAGCCTTGCTCAAGCCCAGGTGCAAGATGAGCAAGTGGCCTTTGCTGAATCAGCCTCATCAATTCTCCACCATCTCACATCCTGACATAACCAGCCAGTCTGTTCTCCACAAAGGCCATGACAATCCTTATTCTACAAGGAAGTTCGGTTTCTTGTTTTAGTATGTCTTCAATGTGAGGCAATTTTTCAGACTGTGAAGCGTAGCTCATAGTAAGGGTGAAAGAGAGATGGAGTAGCTCTGCTTTTGTTATGGCAAGTTGCCTGTTGGAAGAAATCAGACAAATGAATCATTCCGATGCTGAGAAGATTTGTGTAAGTCCTCCAAGTTGTCACCCACAAAACGAGCAGGATGTGTGCTATATTATGGCTAGAATGGAAGAACTTCTGCTCAGATGGGTTTTACTGGTGGCGGCCTCTAGCTGCTGATTTAGAGACGTCTGAAAAGTAAGGATGATCCTTTCACTAGTGGACACTTTACATTATTTGAATTAAAAACTTCAAAAGCTTGAGGTCTCATTTTTTTTCTCCCACAGATATATCCAGTTGATTTTGGAATGCTTTTTTTTTCTTTTAGTTTTTGATATACTTATTATTTAGTCTTTTTATATGTATATATATATATTACATGTTTGTCTGGGTGTAATGGGGTTTACAAGTGTTTTTGGAAAAAACCCAATATGATTCTTTGAGTGAAGCCTGCTGTTCGATAATTTAATTAATTCTTAAATTATGAGAAATAACTATAAAGCGTTCTGATTTTTCTTCTACGTTATCCTTTGTGATTTTTATAATTCTCTATCATATTGCATTCTCCAGTCATCTCGTAGCTAAACTGAAGGGTCTTGTCATTTTTTTGTATGGGATGTTCCTCCTTACATCAAATCATCCCTATGTAATTTTTTAGATTTATGATACTGTTTTTGAATGAACTGACCAGAATTCTGTGATGTAAGTACTTGAGGATTTTAGATGGCTGTAATTTTTTTATATTCTTCTGTATTCCTTTCCTTATAGTACTCAACATTGTACTTTCCTATTTATTGCTTTAGAGCAGCAAGGTGGTGTTTGCAGAGAACCATACCAAAGCTGTCCAAATTGTTTTTTGGAGCAGTGCTGAGTAACTTGAGAGTCCATCATATATATGTATAGTTTTTTCTGGTTTTGCTTAAGAGTTGGTATGGTTGGTGCATTTTACAGATACACAGTTCAGATTACAGCCTGCGAGATGAGTACCTGCAGTTTGCACCATGCTAGTGAAACTCTTACCTGGAAGCCTGTGCATGGAGCTTATCTGTACTAAAGTGAAGAGTTGAGATTAGAGAAGTGAGAACTGATAGGGATTCTGATATCTTTGGAAAGTAAACATGGTGTTTGATGAAATTAAAATCTAGTGAAATGGGATTATGCATGCTTAGGGTTTATTTCCCCTGACTGTTTCACAGAGGAAGTATTTGTCTTTTTGAATCAATATGTTTCACACCCATTTGACATGTCACCGTTGCATTGGCATATTTCTATGTTTTGTTCTGAGTAATCGATTAAATACTGTATGCTTGCTTCTACATTCATCTGCTGGGGAGCTTCATTAGTCCATAATTCCATCTGGATTATTCTTCTTCAGGCACTACCTACTGCTGTTTTCCCTTTAACCTGCTTCCTAAGAGACTTATCGTTGTTATGCTAATCGGTGTTCATTAGTTAATTAACAGCTTTCCCTATGGAGAGGTGGAAGAAATCCTCTTGATTGTTAAGTTGAGCTGATCCTGTCACAAGCAGATAAGTAAAATATTCCTTTTCATCAGTTTTTGACATTATTTTGATTCTAAAAAAGTCTATCTGAATTAGGTGTACATAAGATCTCTGCAGTTTTGATGCATAGTGGGGTGTATGAGTGGCATAAATCCACGTGTGCTGGGAGATGTGGTGTACTAGGGAAGGTGTCAGATCTGAGCTGTAGGAGACATTGGTCCTTTGAACTTTGAAGTCCCAAACAGCTTGTGGAAGAGAAAGTAGTTGTTAAGATAGGGATTTTAGGGAATGAAGGGAAACTGACAGGAGGGTATACTTTAAATAGTCCCTCTTCTTCCTCTTTCCCGTTTCCCAAAAAGGAGAACTCTAAGCTTTCCTACTTCAGTGACATAACAAGTGGCTGCTGTACAGTGCTGTCTTTGGCTCTGCAAAAACGTAGGATAATAGTACACCCATCTGAGTGGTTGCGTAGTGAGCTAGATTGGGTGGTGAATTCAGGGAGAAAAGAGTCTTTTAATTAATGTAATTTTCACTGTGTTGCATTAGAGACAATTCTACTACCTTGACTGAGATGAGAGAGCTTGCCTGTGCTTCTGAAAGAAATTTGGTCAAATTATGTTGTTAGACCACTTAGGAAGTAGCATATACAATTATCTTTTCAAATCAAGAGTAATGTTTTTTTAGCAGAAAATACATTAAAAGTTATTTAAGTTAATGTAGTAGCAAGTGAATAATGGTTTTTGCTTTTGTTATTTTGTAAGTCAAGTAGATTGGTTTAGTGGTGCCTACCAAATTCAAAATTTACAGAACTACAAAAGTGAGTATGAAAAAAGGCCAAAGGTATATAATGATTTGTGCTGAAATTATGAATTTCACTCTTTGTTGTCATTCAGCCCAACGGTGTTATGTGCAGCTGTGCAAAATGCTAGAGGCACAGTTGTGGTAGTGTTGAAAATACACCTTATGCCAGGGTCTCTTGAAGGCTTTGTATAATTAATCTGTGGCTGTGAAATCAATGAAGTGCAGAAAGGTGTTTTGCCGTGGAATTTTACAGTTTATGTTGGTGGTCCTTGGGATTTCAAAAGCCTTGAGTAAGGTGAAGAACATCTGCAGTCCCAGGCTTGTATGTGTGACATAGGCTATGTTTTCACAGGAGCCTAAACCAGCCTAACACCGAATGGCAGAGAAAAAACATTACTTGTCTTTTTGCTGGATTGATTATCTGCTAGGTTAGTGAGCTGGACTGGCTGTCAGAAGGACTTGCCAGCTGCCAAAGCTAGCAGGGTAATAATGTGTGTTCTAGGAGTGGAGAGGAGTTAACATGGCTGGAAGGAATGGAACATCTCCAAGCACCACAGCCTATGAGTTCTGGAGAGGCACCCCCTCGTCATGACTGTCAGCTTAGACTAGGATCCTGTTGTAATGATGGAAAATAATAATACCAGCATTCTTCATAAATGTGTTTTGAAATCTCTTCATTTGAAGAGCTGCAGAAAAGCTTCATGCATTGGCATGAGTGGTATGGTCCTCATCTCAACTTTGTATTTCAAATTTTTTGGAAATAGGTAATTTAATAGTTTTTAAGACACAAGATTGAGGCGTGTTCTATTACTTCTTCAGGTTGCTTTGGAACGACTTTGAATTTGACTCTTTCACATCACAAGTAAATACCCTGGCTGCATAGGTTTTTGCTCCAACAGTGTGTGAAGGAGGGCAGGGGCAGTTTGCAGAAATCAAAAAAGGTGTTGCAGCATCATTAATACAGAATGTGAAAATCCAGTAGCTGTGTGTACTCCAGAGGTTGGTGCATTGACCTGTGCCACAGAGCATCTGTGCTGCAGTGGTTTGCATGAAGATCAGTGGTGTAATTGGATGACAACCAACACTCAATAATACCGTCCTTTATTACTGTGAAACAATGTTTCAGCTATCATTAATTGTGGTATTAGTGATGGTGTGCAAGCAGTGTCAGAGCTAATAAGCAGCAGAAACAATTGTACAAGCAAACATGCTGCCTCATTGATGCAGAACTGCCACCTGTGTCTTGTGACAGCACAGGAGAAGTCATATCTCTGTGCACTGCCTGTTGGGGGACAGGTGGAAGGTGTCCAAGCTAGTGATGTGGGATTAAGCATCATTCTCTCTGGCCCAGCATCTACATGTGTCACTTCTCTGCCTTGGGCAAGGAGCAAAGGCTCTTTTCATTTTGATTATTTTAATTGGTTCTGCAAATAGGTGGTCTGCCACAGTTTGGTCTTGTGTTGGTGGTCCTGGCATTCACATGATCTTTTAAGTCAGTTGCTCACTCATCTTGCCATGACTTCACACAGTTGCTGTTGGTGCTGGCAGACCCTGCCTGCCTGCTCTGGGTTTCACCTTACAGCTCAGTTAGTTTCCTCTTATGTTACACCCCTCATCTAAAAGCCACATTTCACACATTTGTCACTGGTAGATTTCATGAAGATGTCTCCACAGCATCTCTATGCATGTACAAGAACTGGACATCTCCAAGTGGGAGCCTGTATCTCTGTTGCACAGGACTGCAGCCCTGGGCAGGGCAAGGACTATGTTCCCTCTGTGCAGTTAGCTGCTTGTTTGATACTAGGTATCAGCCTTAAAGCTGCATTGTGTGTTGTTGAAGCCATGGCTGAAAAGCATTACCTTACCAGTGAAAGTTAATGCCTTCACTGGTCTTAAGTGCAAAGAGAGCTTTGCGTTTTTTCAGCATCATCACTAATTTAGGGTTTTGTTTTGTTTTTCATCAAGGTCTTAACTGTTCACATTTAATTTAGCTTTTTCATCCCTTGGGCCACCAGCTTCGTTATTTTGCTAATAATGTTGCTGCTATTTGACTTCTCTTTCAACCATAGTATTGATAGCTTCCCAGATGGCTACATCTTGCATTGTTATTGAGGAAATGTGCAAATAAGTTTACAAAACAGGCACACTACTCTCTGGTGACGAGATTATGAATAGTGCTTTCCTCACCTGTCAACAACAGCCACCAAAGGCCATACACAAAAACAAATGTGCTTCTTCCTGAGAGAATTAGGGAGGGTAAGCTGCAAACCCTTTATTTTGTGAGGTTATTTTAAATGGGATTAGGAACAGATGTTGGGTAGCTTCAGGAAAATGAATTGTTTAGTGGGTAATGTATAAATATTAAATTCTTGTGTCAAGAGAAATGACAATATTGTTTCTGGAGCTACTCTCCTGTTCATTTTATAGTAATATTCCCTCTAATAGCACTGAGAATAAAATATATGATTATGACCACATTTCTTCATGATCGTTTTTCAGTGGAGCCTGAATATGTCGGGCCCTGTGACTCTTCAGAGCTTGAGACTTGGCTACTCTGTGCAGGTTTCTTAAAGTGAGCTCAGGCACTTTAAGGGAGTCCTAAAAATTGCATCTTCTAAATGAAATCCCAAAGCATGTCTGTATGGAATTAAAGAAAAAAAAATCAACTTTGTCATAGAAGACTCACGTTTAGAAGATGTTTTCTCAAAATATGCATCATGTGTCTATTCTCCTGTACATCAGAGGATGAATACAGACATTTGTAACTTCTTCAGTACTTTGGTTCTGGCTGTATTTGCAAGAGCGGAACAAAGTGGTGAAACAAGGTAAAAGTAGAAGACATCTTACTGTCTCAAGCATGTACAATTCTAGATGGATTTTTTGCTGTTTCCCAGTGTGGGCAGACTGGGGAAGGACCTTTTTTGAGGTGTGTTCAGTGAAAGTTCATAATTTTTCCTGGGTTTGAATGAAAGATGTTATTCTCTTCACAAAATTAATTTCAACTTCACAATTTCTCTTGGCTTTCTTCCGCCTAATGCAGATTATGAAATTCCTCCTCTGGCCTCTATTCTGCTCTTCTTCTTTTCTAAACCTTGCTTTATTGTCAGTACTTTGTATCTGTATCTTATCTGCTTTCTTACATGATTCAGGATATTGTACTTTGTGTGTGTTTGACTTGTAAGTTTTCACAAATGCCCTAATCATAATTTAAAAACCATTAATAAAGGTAGGTATTTCAGGCCATGCCATTTTGAAAGTACAATAAACCAAACAAGTTTTCCACATCAGATTTAGATAACTTTTAAAAACTTACTTATCTTGCTTTTAATCCACTCGTCCTAAATAACTATGATAGGACAAAATGGTTTTGACATTTTAACAAGATTGATGGTGGAGGAAGTGCTAAACTCTGAATTTTGGCAGAGAAACTGGCTGCCCTTTGTGCCTGCCTTTCTTCATTAGCTTGGTGGGAGGAAATGCCTTTTTGATAGGAGTCAAAGCCTAAGATGCTCAGAAATCAAAATTTATCACTATCTCAGTTTAAGTATTTCATGTAGTGATGGCTTTTGACTTGTGTTTTGGGGCCTGGGGTGAATGGGTGTTACCCCTGTGATGTCTCACTTCACCGCACATGCTTACTGTAGAAGGCTACATGCAAGTAAAAGTAATGCCACCCTTACAGCAATGGGTGGTTATAGCTGTTCTTTCAGCAAGAAAGAATATATAATGTAATTTGAAATTGGACAATAGGAAGAAAATAGCTAGTATAGAACACTTCTTCACATACAATATGAAAGTTTCTTTTGCAGAAGGAGAGCAGATGCTGACTGTATTTGATGTATAGTGAGCCTGATAAATGGGTCATATATTATGTACATCTCAAGTTATGAACTTTGGAAAATAAGTATTGCAATTGCTAGCATTAATTATGATCTTCTGTCTAGTGGAAGAGGGATCACAATGGTTCTTTCTTTACTTCAAACTTTGTATTGAAATGCACTGTCACTATCTTGGCACGTATTTTAAAGCCGTGTCTTTGCTGTCGTATAGGCACAGAAATTAGCAATACAGAGATGAGCTACTTGAATCTTATGTTGAAGTTGCAATCAGGATTTCAGAGGCCGTGGATAGGCTTGGATCCTATGTCTTGCTGGAGAACCAGGATCTGTCATGGTGATGCCTTAAGTTTTAGCTTTTATATTTTTTAGATTCTGTGCTGTTTTGGTGGGTAGTTTTAGGTTTCATATTAAGTGCCACTAAGCTCTCTTCACAGAGTAGGGAGACAAAACAGTTCCTTCTCTAGTTTGGTACCAAGAGCAACTTTCAGGCCCAAGAATGAAAACAACAGTGAAATGAGAAATAAAAACAAGAAGGATGGAGCTTCATAACCTGAAGCAATGGTTGGACAGTTGACTCCAATATCCTAATGGACCAGAACTTATAAAAGTGTGAGACCTTGTGATCAGTTAACCATTTTAGGGTGCATCTTGGGTGTAGTCCAGCTGGGCTCTTATATGGCCCAAATATACCCATTAAAGCCTTTTAATAAATACCTACTTTATTCTTTTGCTCTAGTCTCTGTTCCAGGTCAGCCTCCAGAAGGCATCAATGGGGATAGGCCACACTGCAATGAGGTTTGTGGTGTGTTTTGATGCTGAGGCTCCTTTCCACCTATTACCCTTGTATCTTCCATGCCTCCTTATGGGGAAAGAAAGAAGCAGCTGGAGTTGGTGGGAGCTGAGGGAGAAGTTTGGTTCATTTCCACCAACTCTTTCTTTCTTCAGGATTAGGAGGCCAAGCTCACTCCAGCTCCAGGAGAGGGTCAGAGGTATTGCAAAATTGGCTATCACTCAAAATTTAGGACTAGCCACCACCAGCCCTGTGATACCTGAGGAGTAGCTAGAATGCCTGTGGGGTTATTTTCTGTTAAATCTCCCATCTCTTAATAGGAAGATTTTGCCTTTACACAGTGAAAGAAAACAGGAGAGCAGGACTTGAGGCTAGTGTGAGTGCAGTTGTTCTAAGGGTACTTGGACTTTTTGTATCCTTTAGTAACATGTTTTTAGGACTCCTGTGCTACTACAGTAGTGATGTGCCAGTTTTACTGAAGTCAAAGTGGATTGATTTCATTTGTTAACATTAAACACTTTGAAAAGGTTTGGATTTGGAACAATGAGGTTCTCTGTAACTGTTCTGTGTAGTTATGGTGTTTTTCTTATCTTTGTCCTTCTCTTAGTGAGTCACACTTTCTGTCTTGATTGAGCTTTCTCTGGCATGCATGGGTTGAATTCTTTTTGCTTTGTTGGATCATACTGACTTCATGGTACCATGTGGATTTTCCCATTGCCATCAGTCAGTCAGATGTTTTAGAAAAGTTATTTTGCCAAACAGAACTGCAGGTCATACCTCATTTGTGCTTTGAATTGTTAGAACGGTGAATGTAGAGATTAGAAAATAAGTAACATTTACTTTAAGGGTCTGAACTGTATCCTCATGTCAGCATTCATCTTCTCACTGTCCACAGCCAGACTACTGTAGGCTAAATATCCACTAGGGGATATTTCTCAGATTTAGCTGTGTTGTGCACATAAACGAAGGGTAATTTCAGTGGAGAGCCTGTAATAGTCTATATTTGTGGATCAATTTGTTAGCAGAGAAGTAAAATCTCAGTAGTGTTTGCTGCTTGCCTTGGAGAGAATTCTTATTTCAAAAAATGTTTTGTTATTGATGGCAATGATTTACTTTGGCTCTTAGTCAATTAATTTATATATATAGTATCTTATACAAGAACATTATTACTAAACTGAGAATAGCACTTATTACAAACTGCAATTTGTGTCCTGTTTTACTTACAAAAGACTTAATAACATATTTCAGCTTCAAAATACAAATCAAAAGTTGATAAGAAAAAAATAGTCTTTTTTTCCCTATTGTTAAGTTTCTGCATGAAAGCAAGATGTGAGTGAGTAGGTGTGTAGGAGACAATTCCTCCAGCAGTCACACATTTGTTCCAATTATATACTAAAAATACTGGGCACTCTGGGGTTTAAATAATTCAAGTCATAATTACTTTTGGAAAAGATTTTTTTTTTTTTAAATCAGAGGAAGCTTTTATTCAGGAAGTCTTAAATCTCCACCATGTTGTCTCTAGTGTAGGTCGGGTTGGAAGTTATTTATTGAATCTTTCTTTCAGTCTTCACAAATAATTATATTACAGCTGTAACAATTGCTTACAGTAATATATTTAGCTGTCCTAAATGCAGTATGTGCACTAGTCAAAAATTACTGCTTGCCCTTGTGTTATTTTCTCCCTTTTTTTCCCTTTCTCCTTCTATTTTTGCCTGTACTCCTCATCTATGTTATTACCATCACATGGTGTTCCCCTGCACATGCTTCTTAAGTTCACTTATGATCTTCCTCCTTGGCATATGCCTCACTATTACTTGGCTTCCCTGCCTGCTGGGACATGTTGGCAGGCCATCTGGGCTTCCTTTATTCCTTGCTTCTCTGAGCATGTCTTGCCTGATGGTGGCTGTCAGCAAAGTCCAGACCCAGCAGTGCCATTGCCATCTGTGGTGGCTTTTGCTTATCCTTGTATATTGATAGAGATCTGTTTCCTAAGCTCTTCCCCGCTGGGTTTCTAGGATCTCTGCAGCACAGAGTCTAGACACCATTCTGGAGAACAAGAATGTCTTGAACTGGGTTTCCATAAGCCAAGAGTGGCCCACAGGCCAGAGTTTGGGAACAGTTTTATTGTACCTTTTGACTGTGAGGAAGGCGTTATTACCCTACACATTTGAGAAACTCAGTTTGGAGAGTTTGTGAAGTTTATGAAGTCAGACTTCAGTAGAAGTATCAGATTTTTGTTTCTGCCCTTGTCAAGTTTGTAATGTACTTCACTTGCAGACATAGACATTGCCTTTGGCAAGAAGGGCTCCTACTTGGCTTTAGTACTAGCAGGTACAAGCAATTTGATCCTTTTTTTTTCTTTTTTCTGTAAACCGAGAAAATTCTCTTGGTGGGCATGTTTGCCTTTCCATAATCGTACTAGTGTTTAGGCTGTGCTGTTCATTGGGGACCTTTTTTGTAGGTGGGAATACTGTGGGTGTCAGCTTAAAACACTCTGCTGTACTCTCTCTGTGTTCTCCCAAGCGGTGAAGTCTGGAGGAGTGCGTGACTGTTCTTTGTGACATGCTAATTTGCAGATTTCTCCAGTGTAATTGTAGTAAGATGCTGACTTTGGTTGTATTCAGTGCTGTCTTGCTGTTGCAAAAGGGAAAAATCAAAATTTGTCTTAGCAAGTTTGTTTTTTTTCCTTCAAGGAATTAATGCTGCTCACCCCATCCTTAGTTATGTTCACATTTGATCATGCCCAGGATTTTTTCTTAGCAAAGTTATGATGCCTAAGTACCAATGCAAGCTGCTTAACTGAATATTTAAATAAAAACTACTCTGTTACTGATATTAATAATAATGCCATTTTAATGGTAGAAGTTGTTACTTTTAAGATACTATCAGTGTCTTAAGTAAGCAATAAGTAATATTCTCTGAATCCACATTAATATTAGAAGAAACTACTAAACAATCAACTTCAATAAAGTGTTGAAGGTATTGAAGAGGTCTAGATTCATTGTCAGAAGCTAATTCAGTCTTTTTTTTATTGGCCTTGTAAGAAGATAGAAATTTTTTACAGTGAGGGTGGTGAAGCACTGGCACAGGTTGCACAGAGAAGTTGTGAGTACCCCATTCCTGGAAATGTTCAAGGCCAAATTGAATGAGGCTCTGAGCACACTGGTTGAAAGTATCTCTGCCCATGGTGGGGGGTTGGAATAGATGGCCTTTAAAGGTCCCTTTCAACTATTATGTGATTCTGCAATTCTATTCTGTGATCTAAAACCATTAAGAAAATAATGTAACTTCCAATATATGATCAAAAGAAGTTGTATTTTATGTCTGTGATGACTGACATGAAACTGCCTGAACAGAATCACTTGGGAGGGTGGTATTTGGTGCATTTATTTCTTTTTTTTAAAGCATAAGGTGATTTCAGATATGAGAAGGGAGCTAAAAAAGGGCTTAAAATGTGGATGTGGTGTTACTTCTTCAGCCAGTTAGTGGCAAATGCACAGTGACTTCAACTTTAGCCTTAATGAACATCTGGTATTTTCAACCTGTTTGCTTCCTTTGTATCTATTTGTATCTGTTCTTTGTTTCTAATACTTTAACTTTGCGGTACTTTCCATCTTGGCAAGTAAGTCATAATTACGTTGTATTTTTAAAAGGTATCTTACTGAGGTAGGACATGCTTGTATGAAGCAGGTGTTTCTGAATACGTATGTGTAGGTTCAGTTCCTCTGTACACATCTAACTACTCCTATTGAAAATAAAGGAAAATCCCAAAGCCCTTATTCTATCCTTATGTACATCAACAGATGTTTCCTAGTGTGTGTACTTTCTGTGGCTGTTGGTCTCCCATCTTCTGCAGTTACATTACTTTCTTAGGAGTTGTCCAGGCTTTCAGATAAGTTTAGTGATCCTGCAAGTGTTAGTGCTAGTCTGCTACAGTGTTTCTAGTCTTGTCTTTTTTCAGTTTCCCTTTGCTTTGAGTGGGTAGCTACCGTTTGAAACAGTAGTCTTTCTGGATAGTGTTTGTAGGTGCTTCTGCTTCCGGTTCTTGTCTGTATCCAGACAGCTTTGGTAGTTGAAAGGTTGTAATTTTATTTATAATGCTGTGCTATGTAGGAACTCTCTTCTTATGAGGCAGTACCGTGTTATACTAAAATCAGAAAGATGATCATTGTCCTGGAGAAGTTTTTATAGGTAACTTGCAGGACAAAAGAGAGAACAGATGGTTAGAGGTAATGTCAGACAGTACAGAAAGGAAAGTGCTATCTCTGCAAATGGTTTCAATATGCCAAAAGAACCTGCCCATTACCTTACTGTGTTTTAATTCCTTGTAATCTGGATGGTAGAGAAGAGTTCAAAGGAGACAATTAGAAAGAACACAGTGAATGGGCGTGTGTGCTCTAGGGGACCTTCCAAACACGATGAATACTTCGGGTGTGTTTCTAACCCTGTTGTGCCAAGGAGATGCTGGGCACCAGGGTACAGGGCTCTTGGGCTTGCTAAGCCAGTGTTCTTATAATCTGAAATTCGCACAGAATATGTATATGCTGGCCTTTTCTAGCAAAAACTAGCTGGATTTTGCTTTCATTGTACTGATAAGTATTGTCTGAATGCAGTGAAGGCAGTAGACTGTGAGCTTTAAGCTCCCTCTGGTGGCTTTACAGTACAGTTCAAACCTTAACCATTGCACTTGTCTGTTCTGGACAGTTTTGAGGGTCGAAGTTTGTAATGTGTTATTAAGTTATTGTCATTTTCAAAATTAATACAGGAATATGATGTGCCATATTCCTTTCCAGGGTGTCAGATGTCTTCTGTAATGGACTTCAGAGAAGTAGAAGAACTAAAATAATATAAAGCAAGAATTCTACTTTCAAGTTACTATAAGCATGAAGGAAGTATTTCCCATAAAACTTCTCTGTTTTTGTTTTTTTTTTTAGTGGCACCAGTTTGCAGCTGATATCCCTGAAAGTGCCCTTAAGTATTACAGAACAGTGAAAATAGACAGGATCTCTGTATGGCAAACTTAAATATAATGTTGTTAATTCAAAATTAGTTTTGGATCAGGTAGTCCTGATTTGGTCTTCTTGCTCTAAGAATGTGAATATGAATGACCCTGAGCTTACGAAAAGTTATGCTTTGTCACACCCAAAGGATTTGTTCTAACATGGTTATAATTAGTGAGGCTTCATGAGACTGCAGAGCTGTGAGCTGCAAGGTCAGTAGTGTTGAAAGGGAAATGTCACTCCACTCTTTATCTCCCCATCATTGCACTGGCTCTACTTGTCTGGCTTTTTGATGCTTATTAGAGTAACAAATGTTCATTCCCCTTGCCCTTGGATTTCCCCTCTGTCCTCTTTTTCTTTTGTGGACTAGTTGATAGAAAGTATCATGCAAAGAGGTAACAAGACCATGCAAGTGGGACCAAGAAAGAAGTAGGACCTTTCCTTTTGGTAGCAGAAAGTTATTTAAAAAGTCATTTGTCTCAAGCAATTTGATTCTTAGTTCTTGTAAAACATTGTTGGGCAGAGCCATGTGTTCCTTAAAACTATTCACAGGCATTGCACAGCAACAGAGACAGTAGACTAAATGCACATTAAATGATTATTGGTGCTGAAAAAAGCAGCCTATCACCACCCAGTATGTCCCATACTCTGCTGGTTTAGGCTTTTGTGTTGGGTTTTGGTGAACCAGACTGGGGAACTGATCCAGATGAAAAAATCTGGGATGATTTTTGGTAATTGCTTCCCCAGTCTGATTCTCTGTGCATTTGCACAAACGCTTGCCCATACAATGCAGGGGAAAAGTGGGAACTTGCCTTTTTGTCAGTTGGCTTGGCTTATTTGCCACAGCTCTGACTGAAGTGTGTATCAAGCTGTTACTGTATAGGTAATTCCTGCATGTTTGATAACCTGCTCCAAATATTCTTCTGGCATTCTGTACAGCTGGTTCCATTGCTGTGAATGTAGCTAGAGTCCATGCAGAGGAGGATGGCCCTTCACACTGCAGAAAATACAAACAGCTGTTCCCATTAGGAGCAGCTCCTTCTGCATGCAGGAGAGTTGAGGTTACATCACAGAAATTATGTAAATCAGATGATTTAAAATCAGATTTCTTGTGGTTTATTTACTGGAAAATATTTTACTTGCATTAAAAGTGTTGGTCTTCATGCTAAGCCTTGAGGCTTTTATTCCCAAAGCAGTGGATATAAATCACGACTGAAAGATAGGTGGCATACATGTTCTTCTCAGACTGCTAGGGACAGGGCTGGAATGTGGAGTTTGGAAGTTCAGCTGAAGTTCAATAACCTACACTGTCACCTTGATCCTGCTCTGCAGTTTGGATGTGATCTTTCTACACGTGTTCCTTTCTCAAAGGTTAGCATCAGTTTTCCTTACCCTGTTGGTGATACCAGTCCACTTCAAGAGTATCTTGTGCCTTGTGTGTGTTCAGATAAATCCCAAATAGCAGAAGTCAGAAAATATTAGTGGTAGAAGTGGAGAGCAGTGTGGTGCTTTGAGCTGCTGATACTTTCTGCATGGCTGTTTTTACCTTGTAGGGCAGTGGGGGGCGTGGGGTTGCTCAGTGAGGGGAGGCTGCAGTGCAGGCAGCTCCTCTGTGCTCCATAGGCACCTCACAGGGGTCCAGGTTATTGCATGGTTTCATGCTTTACCTCTAGCTGATTTTTAGGTAGAAACCGCCCTGGAGCTGGCTTGCAACAGGAGAGCAGCCAAGGTGCCCAGGATGAAATGGGATGGGTGTAAGCTGAGGGACCACTGTAGCCATTCTCAGACGGGCTTACTTGTCTCTTCAATCACACCCAGTCCTCAGGATGTCAACTTTAATATTAAACACTAGAGGGTAGTATGTTCCTGGTACTACTTTAGTTTAGAACATATCTGTAGTAAATTTTAAATCCCCTGAATTTATTATACAACTAAATATTTTGAAACAAATGTGGAACTAAAGAAAAGTTCGTGCTTTGCGTACAGGACTGTGAGTGTGCTTAGCAGCATTTAGTGATGTGCAGTGGTATTCTTGGTCTGAGTAGAAAAAGGATTGGTTTGAATTTAGATCTGACTTCTAACTTTCTTCAGAAACATCATTAGGAAACTGTACTTAAGTTATTCACTCTCTGCCTGATAATCTTGATATTCACACCTATGTGCATATAATGTAAATACGGAGTGGTATATAAGAAGAGGCAATGCCTGAGAGCAAGCATATGTGCCAAGAGATACGTGGTTTTGGTGTTTAACAAGGCAAACGTTTTTAAGTTCATCACATTGCTCTTAGTATATTTTTGATCAGTGCTTGAATAACTTTTTTTTTTTCCTTTCAGGCACCACCTTCCATGGTCAACAATGAACAACGACAACATGCTGAGCACATATTCTTGTCATTTAGAAAATCAAAATCACCATTTGCTGTTTGCAAACATATTTTGGGTAAGTTTCAGTAAATGAATTTAGGCACATACATTCTTTTATAACTGGAACTGTGCTGTTCTTTTGCAGTTGGCACTAGGAGCATCAGTTTTTATTTGAATGAGGGGTATTTTTTGATGGAGGGTGAAGCCTGTTACTGTCCTTTTCTGTTTTATTTCTGTCAGTTTCAAAGCTGTAAGGAGTAACTTCATGTAGCTGAGTTCCTAAACTGATTTAATAGATTTCCTCTGCAACATTATTGTTGTAATACTGTATAATCTGTGCAGCTTGTGCAGCTGCCAGTAGTGTGGTTCCTTGGCTTTGTGCTTGCTTCCCATTAAATCAGCCAACAAAGAAGTGCAATTTGATGCACTTCTACCAGATTTTGCATTGGTGCTGAAATGATAGTTTATTTCCAGTTGAACAACTTAGTTGCTGTTGACAGCCCAGCTGGAGGAGAAGACTAGAAAAGTTTCTGTCCATGTGGTAGAAGCAAGATAGTATCGATTTGAAATTTTGCGTGATTATACTTGTGGAGAAAGAGGCAGATAGCACCCTTCATCAGAATTTTTTTTTTATTTTAATGGAAATGTTCTAAATGTGGTTGTGTAGCAAGTTATAGAAGATAAATATTTTTACAGGTGCTATAGAGACTTATTAGAGTTGGGCAGCTAAATCTGAAAATTACAGGAGCAGTAAAGGTGTAAGATTGCTGCTCAGCACTGTGTCATTGACCAGATGTGACTGCTGGGGACAGGTGAGGGGGAATTTCAGTGAAAATTGACTCAAACCTGAGGGGGAAAACCTCAAAGTTTACACAAAAAAACCCATGCCAAAACCACAAAAAGCAACTTTTAAAGAATTTGCCAGAATGAACAGAGAAATATTAGAATTATATTAAAAATATTATTTTCATACTTAATCCATTCTGCAGTATTTTTTTAAACAGTTATTTCTGTATTTACTGGATTAGAGACTTACAATTCATGAATATTGTGATGTCAGTAGAGTAGACCTAATCCTATGTTACACTGTGATGTATACCCCAGGATGTGCTTCCTTTTCTACATGCACTCTGCAACCAAAACTTTTCTCTACAAATGAGTTTCTTCTGGGTTTAGTATATTATAGTAGTACTCCATCTGGTTTGGAAGACTGCAGTCACACTTTTTGCTTGATGGGTCAGCAAAATTGATGCTTCTTGTTTTCACTTTGATTTTTAGAGAAAGTTAAGTGGGTGAAAACATACTTATGTGACTTTATTGGCAGACTGTTTGGATCTAGGGGTACAGTCATCATCAATCAGAAATAAATTATGAAATTTCATGAAGTCTTAAATGTGGCTGGTTGGATGGAATATGATGCTGATTTTAATACTTCTTTGGATGTCTAGAAATAATACATACTTAAACTGTTCATATGCTACCACAATTGAAAAGCCAGCGTGTTTCCACATGGTGCAGGTTTTTCATGGGAGTGTAGGCAGTTACAATGCTGAAAACTGGAACTTAAAGAATTTTTCAAAACCTTATGCTTCCTCAGTAAGTATCTGTACAGAAAGAACAGGTAGTTAAGATTTGGGAGTTGAGGAAGAAGAGATAGAAACTGTGGAACCAGGGAAGGGAAACAAGCTGTTTATGATGAAGAATAAAAGAGTTGAAGTGTACTGAAGAGGTGTGCAGGAAGGATGGGCTGGGACCAGAGGACCAAGTAGATGGCTTTAAAATGACACAGGAAAAAAAATGGATAAGACGGGAACTGAGATGGAGGTTGAGAGAGATTACAAGGATGATGTGCTTTGTGGAAAGAAGAGTGTGTGAATGACACAGGGAGCATAATGGAGAAAGTGAGCATATGTAAAAGGGGAGCAGCCACTACTATGTTGTTCTTTAGAAACCTGGGGTTGAAGCCAGGAAGCACAAGGCTCTGCATTTGGCTGTAAGCTTATAGCTGTTCAGTGCACTGGTAAAACTTGTCCTTCCTTTCTTTAGTAAGTTCCTGTGGTGCTGTGGCTGATTATGGGCTTACACCACGGGCTGCAGGTCTGTGCTGTCAGCAATCTCACTTGTGTGGCTGTGGGATTTGGCACAAAGGGGAAACTCTGTCCTTTTTTAATTACATTCTCCTTTTTTTGTGTGTGTGTTTGAGCTTTGTGCAGTTAGAAAAGCTGAAGACCCAAGGTAGCAAGTGCCAGAATTAAAATTCCCACGCAGGAGTAATTCAATTTGGTTTTATATGTGTTAGACATACGCATTAATCTTTTACTTAAGTGGTTACTTAGTTTTCCAAATTAAGCTAAGTAGATTTAAACGTGGGGTTTTTTTATTTAAGCATGTTTACCTGTGTGGGTTTAGATTTGGAACCTGATTAAATTACTTTAAAATATTTTAGCGTATTAGCTGCTATCTTTGATATAGAACTTGCATATAAAGGAAATTTATGTTATAAACTTACGTTTATGTAATTGGGGGAAGAAAGTTTGTTTTATAGTAATTTAAGGCCCTTCATCTCATGACTGAGGTTTTTTCAAACAAACACAGTTTTTCTAGTCCTGACAGGTCAACCACTATAGCTCAAATTCTGCTTCTTGTTTTGGAATCTTATTTCCTATTTTATGCTGTTGCCACTCTGTGGCTACACCTTTTCTGAAAGTTCTTTCTGCAGAGCTCAGAATGTTTTGAAACTGGCTTCTGAGATATACTGCTATTACCTGCTATTTTCAAGTTAAAAATTTTAAAAGCTAAGGAACAACAACAAAAATGCCTCTGTAGCTTTCTAGCATCATAGGAATTATATTCATATTCCAGCATTTCTCTTTAAGTTGTGCTTTGTAGTCACTCAGATTTTTACCGTTCTTAGTAATATACTTTTATACTTTCCTTAGTGCATCTGTATATATAGTAATCCCATATTCACATAATAATGGCAAATGATTCCTACACTGTAGTAAGAAATTACATTTTTATTAACTCATATTCAAGTTTCCAGATTTATTTTGATGTAGAGCACTTTAAAATTTTGACTTGCATAATTAGGCACAAATGTTGCCTTTAAGTGTAAGTGGATTTGCTTCTTTTTATTACCCATGAAACACATGTGCTTTTATGCACTATTTGTTTCAAAGGCAAGCAGAGAAATATCCAGCTTTGACATGCCTGTAAGATTAACAACTTTTATTAATTGTGTTGGAACTACATCTGTCGTCTTGTTTATTTTATTCCCCCATTGTGATAACATTCTTGTTCCTGTTCTTTCATTCAGCCTCCTAGCACAGACAACTTTTCTCCTAGGTCATTGACTTGAATAATAATAGACAATTTGATAATTAGGTTATTGATTATTTCTTCCCCTTTTGAGTTGTAAATTCCTTCTCTGTTTTCATAGCAACAATATTCTATTTAATAATAAATGATAGTAAATTCCATTAATTTTTTTCGTTGGAAGCACATTCAAGCTGAATACATGTCTTCTCATACTCAGGTTGCCTTTGTTTTTTCCCACAGAAACTAGTAAAGTGGACTATGTCCTTTTTCAAGCTGCTACAGCGATAATGGAAGCAGTTGTAAGAGAATGGATTCTCTTGGAAAAAGCTAGCATTGAGTCACTGCGAACATTCCTTCTAACCTATGTCTTACAAAGGCCTAAGTAAGTAGAGAAAACACACCTCTGAACATGTAGGATTCTGCATAAAGTCTGGGTTATCATTTTTGTTTCCCTGGGGAGCAGTGCAAGATCATTTTAATACTAATTTGTCTTCTAGTGTTAGCAGTTAACTTCTGTCAGCTTTCCCTTATGAATTCACAAAAATATTTGAAAAAGAAATGCATTAAAAATTTTATTGAGCATCGATGTCTAGAATTACCTGCAAATGTATTTGTGCAATGTTGTTTACAGCCTTCAAAAGTATGTTCGGGAGCAGATTTTATTAGCAGTAGCGGTAATAGTGAAACGGGGATCATTAGACAAATCAATCGACTGCAAAAGCATTTTTCATGAAGTCAGCCAGCTGATCAGCAGCGGTAACCCCACTGTGGTAAGTACTTAAGTTTTTGTCTTCAAAAGTTAAGCAGTCTGTATCAGCAGTTTATGTTGAATACTTACTGGCTATGAAATATTTTATACTTTGTTTATCCAGTTAGTCATTAAGTTGCTAACTATGCAATCATTTACCAAATTGGAGATTTTTTGATGTTTTGGAACTAGGGGTAGTATGTGTAGCGCTTTGGTGTACAAGGAGATCATATTTTTAGGGAATGATTTTTGAATAGCTTCTTTAAGTGCCATGGTTGTGGGTTAGTGGTTTGTTTTGGGGGGGGGGGTTTGTATGTGGTTTTTGAAAAATTATTATTATCTGTTTGTTTTCTTTTTTACCTCTAGTTTTCTTTGATCTAATAGTTAGATCTAAAACAGATTTTCCGTTGGCTGGGAGGGTTCTTTGCACACTCTATTCCCTTTCCATCTGTGCAGTGCTGCACTCTGCTGCGGCTCAGCTGTCAAAATAGACTGCGAGCAGAAGGCATAGACCTCTGCTGTTCTTTGAGAGACGAGTAGGTGGAGAGAAAGGGGTGTGAGGAAGTAAAACATGTAATGGAAATACAAAACTTATTCTTGATTTAATGTCATACTACTAGGGGTAAGTGTTACCTTCGATACTGAGCTCAAAGTGGAAACAAGGTGTCCAATATCTATCTATGCATTTAGTGAAATTCCGTTTGCTATGCCAGGGGATAAGTTTAGAATAGGTCATAATAGAGGCATGTAACTAGAGCTTAAAGAGAGGTGATTTTTTCTCCTACCAAATGAAAATCAAAGAGTATATAGATTCCATGCTGAAACTTTAACTGTAGCTTTTCTCAAAAAAAAACCTTGAGAGAACTGGCTCATAACACTGCTGAGCTTTTAGAGCAGCAGTTGTACTAGATGGATGGGAGTGGCAAATGTTTAACTCTGAAAATTCTATCAAAGTGTACTAGAAGTAATCCAGCTCATGTCATGGTCCTAAAAATAGTGTGTCACCTCTGAGCAACAAGTAATATCACTCCAGGGCATGGAAATTTCATTTAGTCTTGTAAGACTTAATTTCACAGATATTTACCTTAAGGAAACTGTTTTCAGCCTTTTGATTCTGCCTAATTCGGATAGAAGTGGGTGTTTGTTGAGAAGAACTGAGTTAATACTTTTTTCCAGGAAACATAATCCAGTTATTAAAACAGAGTTGCAGCTGAGATTTTCAAGTTTTATGCATGACGCTGTGTATGTTCGTGTAGTTTGTAGGATCTTTGCATAAAGATACAAAAGTGGTGTAAATAGAAACCTGGGCTTTGTACTAAGCAATGCACAGTCCAGCTTGTGCAGTTGTATTCTGTGCATGCACTGTCCACAGACACACTGCATTGATCACAGCATACAGCAAGCTAAGACTGCCTGCTCCAGCATATCATCCTGGGCATGGTGCAGAGCAGAGCACGTTGCAGAGGAGCTCTGGCTGGGGGAAGGGGTACTCTTCTCCAAGTTCAGCTCACTGCCAAATTGAGCTCAGTTTTTCATTTCCCTTTATTTAATTTTCCCTTTATTTCCCCCTCTTCACAAGTATGAATTTCTCCATAGTTTTTCCAAAATATTTGTGCTCAATTTTTAAGAATGGTATTGAAAGCATCTAGGATATATAAGTCTGATGCTGCTGGAACTTCTATTCTTTATGCGTAGTATATGGTTGTTAGTCTTTGGCAAACTGGTTTTAAGCACGTGCTCCCATTTATATATGATGGTTTATATTATAAACCAGTTCTCATTCACAGAAATGTTCTTGTAATCTTCTGAGACTTAGCTGCAAGGGAGATTCTTGCAATAATAAGCAGTAATAAAATGATGTTTTATTGTTCATTTATTACGAACTAGTAATGGTACTAGCCAGAAGTGCTTTCTGAAGGGAGTCAGGACATGCCTCTTGTATAAATACATAACAACTTTGAAAGGTTGTATGAAATAATTCATACAATGAATTATTTATTTTATCTTTTCAAATGTGGCTGGGTGGTTTTGTTTCTTTACTAGTGTCCCTGTAGCATTCAGCCATGCCTGTGGGGCTGTGAGGGACGCCAGTGGTGCAGCTGCCTTGCTGCTGTTAGGAGTCTCAGCTAAGGGTGATTCAGGGTGCAGTGTGAAGCCCACATCCTGAAGGGAGATCCAAGATGTTCTTTCAGGACAATGCCATGCATTGTCACAGGTGTTTCTGGAGATTTGTTTGTACTAGTTACTTGTAAATACAGGCCTCCATTCAAATCAGGGAAGAGGCTAGGATGTAGGTGTCGAAAGAGATAAGCAGATGTTCTCTCTGTTTCCCTGTGGAAGGAATCATTCCACTTTTTGACATCTTTCTCATGGTGTGATACACACTCTTGCCTCCTTGTACACTCAAGTTGCAGAAGTCTGTCATACCTTTGTGACTCCTAATTCCTTTTCCAATATTTTAGTCCTTTCTGTATCCTTCTCAGCCTTCTGTTCTCACCTTTTCCCCCCCCCCCCCCACTTGTGTTGTCCTGCCTGAGGTTCACTACACATGAAATCATCATCAGCTCACTTCATATTCAAAAATGTTTAAAGCTCTCAAAAAAGAGTTATCAGCAGCTCTCAGCTGCTGATAATTGGTTAGAGCATGGTACTAATAACAGCAAGGTTGTGGGTTGGATCCCCACATGGGCCATTCACTTAAGAGTTGGACTTGATCCTTGTGGGTCTCTTCCAACTCAGAGTAATGGCTTTCTATAGCAGTTTGTAATTGGGAGAAAGTCCATTTTAAGAAAGCAAAGCCTTCTCTCATCTGTTTCTTGCTTATTTTTTCTTTACTGTTGGCTGTGAAACTTCTTGATCCATATTTACCTCACAAGAATACAGTAGGTACCTAATCTTTTTCATCCCCTGCAGCCCTTCACCCAGAGTCTGTCAGACTTGCGTACTAACTTTGTGATCATCAGACAGTCCTGCTTAATGAAATCTTTGGGACTTGTAAATAATGTCTTGTCAGGATCAAGTCCTGGTTGTTGGGGTAATAAGGAGGGCAGTGAATGTAGATGGTAGTTTCTGTTGTGTGTGTCCTTTTCTAGGATTTGATGTGCTTAGTACCTCAGCTTCTCGAGTACTAGTTAAAAGAATCTTCAGAGGTGGATATATTTTGAGGCTAGGTCCTGAAGGTACGTAGTGGTAAACTGACATGTGTGCAAGACTGATGGATGAACTGTTGAGAATGAAAAAATAAGAAGGAGGTTGGAAGGAAGATAAGGAGAATAATTATGATGAGAGTAATAAAATGGCTTTAGTATTGAGTAGTCTTTTAGTAGTGGAACACAGTGTACATGTTAAGAAAATAACAGGACACTAAGGAGAGTTAATACTTCAGGGATGAGAAGGATGCATGATTAGAGCCAGGTTTAGAACTGGAGTGTTGGCTTTTGCTACTGGTTCTCTGTCATTTGTTGCTTTATGAATATCACAGAATAAACCTTTGTCTGAGAAGGGGGAGCAAACTTTAGTCTGGCTACCTATTTATTTATATCTGAGTTTAGGTAGTAATCCTCTAGGAGAACAAAGATTAGCTTTGGAGTTCCTGGTTTTGTTTTTCCTGGCTCCTGTATTATTGATACAAGCCATCCCTCTCCTTGTGAAGGAGAATCTATAATCTCCCTCTGGTAGCAATTTCAGAATCTCTTTTCAAAATCTTCATCTCTGTGGGGGACAGACAGCAGACACAGTATCATGAGCCAGTCTTAAAGTTCTAAATACATGTTTTCTATCACCAATACCAGGATTTCGGAGAATTGTGTGGGCTGAGTTCTTCTCAGCTATAAATGCCTTCAATTTCTTGGCCTTTTCTTCTTGTGTTAAAATATTCAGCTTTGGCATAGCTGAAGGATTTCATTTGTCCTTCATCCCTGCCAGAAGGACAGGAATCCTGGCAGCTAAGCAACTGACTCCCAGGAGGAGGATCTGGTCTGCATGTAAACGCAATCAGATAGATTTTGTTTAAAAACAGTCTGAAATATGGATCACACCTTGATTTCTTCCAGTATATGTGTAGGCAGATGCAGAGCATAGGCAGCTGCTATGAACTTGGTGTGGGACTGGGAAGTAACAGAATCTGTATTTTTTAAGAACTGCACTGCATACAGTAGAATGTATTTTGATATAAAGCTCCATATCTGAAACCTATTTTATTTATTTTTTTATTTTTTTATTTGGAAGATGCCTTTTCAAGACTCACTGGAAAAACACTGGAACTGTAACAGTTCCTTCTTTTACAAAATTTGTAAATCTATTGTTCTGTTTCCCAATGTTCCTAGTTGGGCTAGAGAGAAGATCCAGCTGCTTCAGATTACCTACAGCTTCTGAGGGATGTGCTGTGAATAGATTTCATGTGAGGAGTGGGAAATATTAATAAGCAAACTCTAGGCATTCATCTTCATTGAGGTTAATCTATCCATTATAATGTCTGCCTGGACTAGTTATATTTATATAGCATTTACAGTTCTTGTTTCTATTCTTTAAAGGGAATTTTACTTCTGGAAACCTGTCTAGCTCTTACTGTTTCATGTGGTAGGATAGGAGTTGGAGAGGCTCTCCTGACTCTCACATTTTGACAAAAACATGTATTATCCACCCCAAGTTGTGTTTTCTGGTCTGGTAATAAAATTGTTACCTTGTTCTATGAACCTCATTGCCCTTGAGACATTTTGAGTATAAAAAACAGAGGGTGAACCAGAATATTTAAGCTGGTAAGTTCTCTACAAAGGCCAAGGTTAGTGTGTTAAAGATTGGTTTGGGAATTTTAGGAATCCAGCAACTATTCCACATGTGAGGTTAAAATTTAATGATAAAAATGTTAGAGAACTTCAAAACATAAGTGGTTTTTTAGTAGTTGAATTAACCAGGGTGCTTTTGCAGTTTTTTCTGTTGAAAGGGAGCTGGCTTTACCAAAGATGCTGGCTTTACCAAAGTACAGGAAGTCTCCAGCTTAGTAGCTTAATAACTACTAGAAATTGATAACTCCCCAGTTATACTTGCACTAGAGCCAGAGTTTCAAAGACAGGGCTGGAAAGTGAGGAGATGTGTTCCAAGTGCTGGGATGTGCATCCCCTGTTCTATGTATGGCATGCCAAACCCTTTTTTTCCTCAATTTTGCCATCTTATGAGATTTGTACCTGTGCAGTCCCTCACCTGTGACCTCACAGACTCACTGGGAAAGAAGAAATGATGCCTTTCCATGTGTTATGCCATTTTTTTTTTTTATTACTGTGGTGTCACACAAACAGGCTTGAGGAAAAAAGCCTCTTTAAGACATTTCTTGACCTTAGCTGCTTGATGTATAGTCATTCTTCCTCTCAAAGATATCGCCCTTCAGAATAAATATGTTCAGTAATATATTGTGTTAGTCTGCTTAGAAACAGCCCCTTCTCCCTCACAGCCTCTGTTTTTCCTTTGGGCAGATCTGCTGTGGAGCAGAGCTGTGTAATGCAGCTCATTTGACGCTGGCAGTATGGCAGCAAGAGGCAGGCAAGAAGTGGGGGGGAAGGAGGACACCTACCCACCTAAGAGCACTTGTCAGGATGGTGTATATTTAAAACTGGGTGCTGCTGATGGTGAGCTGCATGGATAGTCTAACTATTACAACTTTGAGTTTAATTGAAAGTCCTGTATTTGTTCATGCAGCTGTGGTAGGAATGAAGATACAATAGTGGTGTGCAGACAAGAACCTGGAGAAGGATAGGTTACCTTTATAAATGGTTTTCAGGCCTTCAACTTACTCTTTTTTTCTAGTCCTGATTTCTGCTTTTTGCCTGTCTCCAGAGAAACAAAGAAAAGCATGTTTTGCACCCTGTGCTCCAGCAAACTTTTCCTGGACCTCTTTCATTATTAGTAGAGGCTGCTACTTCCCTTCTCTCTTTGTCCAAAGCCTGCATGCTTCACATGCCACAAGATCGTTTTCCTGCAGCTCATGGTAATTCACAGGGGAATTTTCTCTTCCTCAGCTCACCCCTGGGGGTTTCCCTTTGTTTGTCTGGCTCCCCCACCCAGGGAAGGGAAACAAGGTCTCACCTATTGTGCTGCTGTAGCTCTGATGTGTTATCTTGGTACTGCTCATCTCTCTTTTCACAGCGGCAGAAAGAGAATGAGAGGAAAGGAGTGTACTGCCCAGCCAGTCCCTCACTGCTGACAGCTCAGAACTGCAGCTGTGGGTCCTATTCCTATCATCCTACCCCTGCTATATAGCTTTTTTCCACCTTATTTGGGAAGGAACAGATGAAAATCAGTGGTTCTTCCTAGTGCTTGCTTACATTTCTTCAGAATATGTTCTGGTTTTCTTTGATTTGGAACCACTATTTCAGCTCCTGGGTCCCCCACCCACCTTGCAATTCTCCCAAGCTGAAAAGTTGGAGTGGCCCCAGTTATTCTGTGTACATAAAGATATTTCTTTTGGCCCTCTGGCCATCCTGTTAACCTTTCAATTTGGAGTTGCAGCTTTACATGCTAGAGATTTAGATAGTCTGAAAATGTTAGCAAAAACAGCTGTGCTTATTCAAGGAAATTAGAGAAGAAGTCTATTATTGCCTTTATAAAAAAAGCCTTGCTTTAAACAACTTATTTAGTAAAATTTCTTTTGATGCTTTCTCATTACAGAATTCTATCACCTAGGAGCAACACAGCAAATTTTTGCTTCCAATACATTTATTCTTTGATTCTTCCTGCTCTTGTGCAAGTTAAATTTAAATAGTTTAGGGATACTACTAAAACTTCATATGGCTTCACTTTGGTTTCAGTAACAGAGTTTACATTATACATGTGGTTGCAAAAAGTCCTCTAAATGCATATTCAGGCTGGCAGTAACAGGGTAGATGTTATGATTTGCTCTATTCAGGCAAGACCTTCGTTCTTTTAAATATGCTTATTGCTTTTTCTGTAGGTATAAATGATACTTGCAGAAGACACTGCATGACAGTTTAGGTTTTGTAGTTTAGGTTCTATAGTAAACTAAATTCTTTAATCAAATCTGTGACAACCTAACTATAACTCTGCTGTGAATTCAAAATGAGGAAACAGTTTTGGTATTGGAGTTCATTCTGCTTTGTCTGTTGCCTTTATTGCTGCAGAGCTGGTGTACCACATGTCCATTTTTTCCTAGGCTGTATTTGAACTCTTCTTCCTTTCAGATGCTTTGTAACCTAACTACCCTCAAATGAAGCACTTCATTTATTCCATGGGCAGCCCAGGCACAAGTGTGAAATCCCTTCAAACATTATGGCTTTAGCTTCTTTTACAGGGGACATTCCATTTGGAGGAATAAGTTGTATTTACCTTTTGCATCTGAGTTTTATGAATGATATATAAATGTTGTTTACTGTTAACATGACACACGATCTTTCCATAATGTCTGTGTTTTAATAAAGTAATTTAAAAAGAAAACCACTAAAACGATGTTACTACTGGGTGTCTGATTGCCAAGTTAATCTCTTATCACAAGTCCCATTGATCTTCTGTTTGAGCAGCTGAGAGTCTATTTTATGTATAGCGATCTTTCATAAAGTTTATTCCTGGTAATAAAGCTAACTGGGGTGAGTGCCAAGCTATTCTCAGAGGCAATGCTCTCTCTCAACAAGAGAAGGATTTTATTTTGTTAGATGGGCTTATTGTTTGGGCATGTACTTGTGGCAGAACTAGTGAAATTACTAGGGTGTGAGTCAAACTAGGTTCAGAGGTGTACTCTTACTGGTATGAGGTTAATGGCATTGCTGCACAATAGACATTCAGATCTGGCTTTTAATATGATGCCCAGAGTCATGTGCATTTTCTACTTATTACAGTGTGGTATTACTTACTTGCATTGTTAATCTCTTCTGTCGTGTGGCAAAAACCTTTAAAAAAACCCTTTAAAAAAGAACCAAAAAATCCCCACCAGAAAACAAATGAACAAACCAACCATCCAATACCACCACCACCAAGCAAACAGGAAAAACCCCAAAACAAAGCACAAAGACCCTCAGAACCCTCCACCCCAGAATTTTATATGTTATGTGCATTCAATTTTCTTACGTGTAAGAGGAAGAAATTTTAGTACAGATAACACCAGTATTGGTTTTTCTTTAATTGTTGGTTTCAGATTTTTGAAATATTTCTTCTGATAATATTTATGTTGAGGTACTTAGTGTCTTCACATCAAACCTATTTATATATTAAAAAAATGTAATTCAAAATATTAGTAGTTAACCTTCAGTAAAATTACTTTATGAAAATCAAATTTTATTTTTAGTAAAATTTACTCAAGCTTTATTCCAGAGTTTCTGAAATATTATTGCGTGTTCAGGAAAGTTTAATAGATGGCAGGGCAAATATTCTTTTAAGCTAATAATTTGTTAATACTCATGAAAATGGCCATTTTACTGCCATGCACGGCAGTCTGTGTAAATTCCTATAGCCCTATGGCAGTTCTGGGAGGTAGTGGTGGTTTTGTGAAGCTCTGCAAATGCTTGCCATTGCAAGGACAGGTTACAGTCTTGAGCTGTTCCTCTGCCCTTGTCTGAAAGTTAAACTCATGGGGGCTGGCACCTGCCTTCTAGGAAGCCAGTCTTGAGCCATCTCACCTCAGCCTGTTGTTGCAGTAAATTTTAAATTACTGGTGAGTATCTTCTCTTTGGTCTTCTCCTGCCCTGGTGACCTGGATATACAGGAGTGCTTACAACTACTTATGAGTGCAAGGGGTAAGTGCAGGTGCAGGTGGCAAGAGAAGTGTATGGATGTGCAAATATTGCACATGAGGCCCTTGGGATGGCAAGGGAATGGGGCAGGATTTGCACCCCAGGTGTTGAAATACCAAGTTGAGGAAGCTGATGGGATGCTGGGAATTCTGTAGGAGAGAGTAGAGCAGAGGGATGCAGTGAGCCCTGGTATTTGCTGTGAGCTAGCCTGCTGGATGCAATCAGGTGTGTAAATCTAGTAGCATTATTTTTCTCCTGTCATGCTCAAAGCAGATTCTGATGTCCCAGAATTATCTGGACTAGTTCTCATTGAAATCAGGGGGATAGGTCACTGCTCAAGCTGCTTTATTGGGCTCTTAGCAGATTCAGGCAGCCTACCTGTACTCATTGCTCTTTACACTTTCAAAGAGATGTCTTTACCATCAGTCATAAAATTTAACCTTTCTTTTAGTTTTTTCTTTGAAATCAGGAGAAAAGCACACAAAAAATCTGTAACACACCTTTACCATGCAGTAACACATTACTTTGCAAAGAGAGAGGATAAATTATTACATACATACAAACAAACTGGAGAAAAAGTAAGGTGCTATTACAGCTAATATTAAGTATTTGTAATCACAGTGGGAACAAGCTTTTTTCCTGTTGTTCCTGCCCATTTGAACTTGGTGATTGATTTTCTAGTAATTGGCAACCAGCTGCAAATGATGGGTAGTCTGCATCTGCTGCCCTGCTTGTCCTGTGGTGGTCTGGATGGTGGCTTGGTATCATGATCTTAGCATGCTAAAGCAAAAGCTGTTTAGTTTTAGCCTGGTTGTTGTACTATTTAGCCAGGTTGTTGTACTATTGTTGTACTATTGCATACCACTTGGTAATCAGGGTATGTTACAAAGCATCAAAGTGTATAGATTTATAATTGCAGCTAGTGATATCCTTATGTCATGGCTGCTTTGGGCTGAAAAATGTGAGTGAGTCAGTAATTTAACCATCAAATTAAAACTTGTATTTTAAACTATTTAGAGAGTCATATGAAAAAACTTTGCATTATTTCTTTAAAAACATGTTTTCTGATCTGTAGCATTGTTCTAAAATCAGACTTGAGAGTGTTTTCTTAGTTGTTTGTTTTGGGTTTTTTTTTAACCCTGATTAATTCTTTTCATATGGAATTTTTAATGTTGGATTTAATACTCAGTACTAGTCTATACTGTTGGGGTTTTTTTTAACGTTAGATCAAATCTGCATTTCCTCTAACTAAAAAAAATATTTATTGTGTGAATGCCTTGTACAGAAATTTGGAAATAAAATACTGAAATGTTTGAGCTAATTAGAATAATTCTAGTATAGAAGTGACAAAGTTGTGCTTTTATTGGAGTAGTTTAAATTGTGATGCTGGTTTTCACTGGCTAAATGCTTCTATAGTCATATGTGTTGTTTGACAGAGCTGACTGTAAATGAGAAATAGTGCACTTGAAATAAATAATTTCTTTAAAATGGGAAAGCTTTTACTTAGCAACTGATCAGCAATATGCTGGTCTGTTGTACTTATGCAGCTTTGTTGCATAGTGGAACAGAAAACCTGTATATTATCACAAAGCCGCTATGTTTGATCTGTCTGGATCTTATTTAGGAAGTAAGAATGTTAATTTAGTGTTTACTGACTAAGATAACTAGTTGTCTGGGGGGGTCAAGGTACTGACTTCAGAGGCATTTCTGAACAAAGATGTTGCAGTTGGTGGGTGGATGGCACTGGTCTCAGCTGTTGTATGAGCTTGCATAAATAGTATCATCTCCACTTTAATCTTTCGGGTGTTCAGAGGTAGTGTGCATATTTCTGTTTAACCCCTGGACACTTGCTGGCATGCATGACCCTTTAACAATTCCTATCCCTCTGTCCATCCCTGGCACCTTGGCTCCAAACAGTCTGGGAGGAGAGCCAGTAATTTTGGTGCTTTTTGTAAAGAACATCTCTTTTAACAAACAGTCTTTTTATTTCAGCAGTATGCCCTTTCTATTGTGCTTGTTACAAGCACAAATCTGAACTACTACTTGCATCTCCACTGTGCAATACTTGTTCCCCTTTGTGTGCAAAGATCAGTTAAAAGATATTAAAACTGATGATGATGGTTTCTGGGCTTTGGCATCAGGAAAAAAAGCTTTTTTTAATATATTTCAAAATACAAAGCTACAAAGGCTAGAGCCATGGGTTTCATATTGAAAGCTGGCTTTTAAATAGTGTTTTTAATAAGCAATTAATTTACCTTATCTTAAATTGTGAGAATGAAGAAGATACTTAAACATATAGCCTTCAATCTGTCTCTCTAAAATTAACATGTCTCTTTCTCACTGATTTTTATATCACTTCAGAGACATAATTTTAATAGAGTACCTTTGAGGGTTATTTCTGAGGCTTGTCAATGTGGTGTTTTGGAGGGAGGTTTTTTTGTGGTGCTTTGGAGGGAGGGAAAGTTCCAAGACCTTTCCAATATTGGAGCTTTCTGTGAATTCTTGTCTTTTTTGGGATGGGAAGAGAGGAAAAGATGTAGTGGACAGTTTTATTGCAGGTGTTTTTTTTTTTTACAAACTTGTATAATTTTTGGCGCTATAAAGTTAATCATGATCAAATACCAACATGGTAAGTGTAGCAAATGCAAAGAAGGGCCTAAACAAACTTCAGAGTGACCTGAACTATTAAATCAATAGAAATAAGCAGACACTGAATCTTCCCTGGAACTAACATCAGTAAAGGCCTGTGCACAGGGAGATAAAGTAAATGGCAAGGCTGGGAAATGGTTTGCAATAAGTTGTTTCATTTTTAATGAAGATCACAGAGATGCCAGCTTTTATATTGGTCAAATACTTGAATTCCCTTTTTAAGGATGGAGTCCTGATGATTCCAGAAATGGTTCATCCAAGGATCTATTTTTCTGAAAGTTTGACTTGTTCTAGTTTGTGTAAGAAGGAAGTAGTGGTTGTATTAAAATGCTAATAAAAAAAAAAGGACACTGTAGGTGCTATTGCATTACTGGACATCTTTTAGTTATATTATTCCCCCTTATTTTTTTTATAGCAAACTTTGGCCTGTTCCATTCTAACGGCGTTGTTGAGCGAGTTCTCAAGTTCAAGTAAAACCAGCAACATTGGACTAAGCATGGAGTTCCATGGTAACTGTAAACGTATATTTCAGGTAAACTAGTTCTGTACTGATATATGCTACCTCTCTTCCTAAAATTTAAACATTGGGAAGCAAAAATATGTTGTTGTGCCAGGTGCAGTCAGGTACACTGTGTACCTAAAAGCATTTAATAGGGCAAATGCTGCAAATAATGAAGATCCTGGCTACTTCAGGAAAATTGATAATGTATTTTTTAAAAACAAAAAGGTGCAACCCCTTTGTGCCCATTTTATGAATGTAGAGCTACAGATCTTTATGCTGTTGGACTCTTTAATTCCTTGGCTACCAATTGCAAACAAAACGAATACTCTGTGGAACAATGATAGTCTTAAATATAGCTTTGGTTTAAAGCCAAGGAGAGCTATGTATGTATTTAAAAATATTATTGCAGATGGTGTAGTCTGGTTGTCTCAGATGTATTGTTTGGCCAGTTAGAAACATTTATGTGAAGGCATTGCTTTAAACTGACTGTTGTGGGACAACTTACCAACTTTTTTCATGCCAAAGACCAACTCTTTTCTCCACCACTTATTAAAAACATATTGGTTTTTTATCTTTTAACAACTAATATTTATGTGAGGATTTTTTTCACAGTCTTTGCAAATGTAATCAATTAATTTTGACAAAAGAGGAGGTTCTCACGGGCAATTTCAGAGTATTTCCTGTATTTTAATGAAAATAGGATGAAACTGTGGGGGTTTTTTTCTCTCTGGAAAAGTATTTCTTGTTGATCAACATTTCATTAATGACGGAGGTACTGAATGTATTGTGTTCGTCCTGACTGTAGGAGGATGATCTGCGGCAGATCTTCATGCTCACAGTAGAGGTACTTCAGGAATTCAGCAGACGTGAAAACCTCAATGCTCAGATGTCTTCAGTGTTTCAGCGTTATCTTGCACTAGCCAATCAGGTCTTAAGCTGGAACTTCCTTCCTCCAAATTATATCCTTTTCATGTCAGGCCCTTTGTTTCCCTTGACTCGGGTCACTTCTTGGGTGAGGAGTAAAGTCTTTGCAAGGAGAGTAAAACTTAAAACTTAGAAGCTTTGTGTTAAGTCCTTGATTTATATTTTCTTCCGTTAGTGTTTTTTGTCTCCACCATGCTTGCTGAGAGATGCTTACATACAGAAGCTGCTGTTGGTCTTCATTAAAGTTTAAAAGTACGGAGCACCCACCTTTTTACAGGTTTATGGTTTGTCAGGTTGGTGCAGGGAACAGAATGTGCAATATGCTACGTCAGTGTAGAACCATATAGTGAAGAGTCTAAGCCCTGCTCAATTTTTATGCAGATCTGATCTGTCATACTTTTTTCCCTCACAGAAGTGGTAGAGACAGGCAAGTGCCCCATCATATAGGAATATGCATGTGAACTAACTCCCCATAAAAGAACATGGTATATACTAGACCATGGAATCTTTTCAGCCCATAAAAAAGTATTTGGTAGCTGAGAAAAGAAATGTCAGCTTCGTTTTACACAGGTGCCATTTCTTCCATTTTGATATTTTTATGATATCTGCTGATCATTAGTCCAGAGAAAAGTGGAGTTGGAAAGCAGAGGACATGGGAATCAGAAAGAGAAAGGCTCTTAGTGAAGGAGAGAAGAAAACTAGATATAAAAATGTACAGTCCAAAAAATGGGTTAGGCAAATATTGTAGAAATACTTAATCACCCTCTCTATTTAATAGGCGTTTTGGACAGCATGTGTAGTAAATCATTATAATACCTGTTTTAATAGGTATTAATATAATATAAATGATATAATTGTTCTAAGAAGCTCAGCAAATTTTCCAAGAACCAAGTTTTTAAGCTGGTTTATAAACTTTTTCCTTAAAACTTCTGAAATTGCTACCAAGTTACACATACCGCAGGAATCTTGATGTTGCTCTCAAATCCACTGTGAAGGATTTTATTTGCTTTCCTGGTGTGACAGTCAGAAGGTGATACCTGTGTGTTTTTGTTTTCTTTAATGTCTGTTCATTATGCAGCAGGCAGCAAAAGTAAATTTATTAGAAACTGGATATTCTTTGGTACACATCTGTAAAGCAGAATGCCAGTTGTATTTGCTCTAAGAAAGGTTCCATGGATTAAAAGTAAATATCCCACTTCTATTCGTCCCTGAAGTGATTTGGCAGGGGTTCAGAGAGGAATTTAGCACATGTGCCTGTAAAATGGAGACTGTAGTCAAATTATTGCACCTTATAAAAGTCTTTGGAATTGAATTTGGGATTTCAAATAGAAAGGAAATGCTCTTGTATTGTGCAGTGATTGTTCCCTCTGAATTTTAGTCTGGCTCTGCACAAACTTCCAATGTAGTCCAAATACAGAACCATAGGATGTTAAGGGGTTGGAAGGGATCTTAAAGATCATCCATTTCCAACCCCCTGCCGTGGGCAGGGACACTATCCACTAGACCAGGCAGTTCAGAGCTCCATCCAGCTTGGCCTTGAACAGTACCAGGGTTGGGGCATCCACAGCTTCTCTGGTCAAACTGTTCCAGTGCCTCACCTTCCTCCCAGGAAGGAATTTCTTCCTACTATCTAACCTGAATTTCCTCTCAGTTTGTACCCATTACTCCTTGTCCTATCACTGCAGTTCCTGAGAAGGAATCCCTTTCCAGCTTCCCTATAGGCCTCTTTAAGACACTGGAAGGTTGCTACAAGGTCTCCACATAACTTGTTATTCTGTGGGATCAACAGCCCCAACTTTTTCCGTCTGTCTTTGTAGGTGAGGTGCTCCAGTCCCTTATCAGCTATGTGGCCTCCTCTGGACTTACTCCATCAATTCTGCATCCTTCTTATGTTGGGGACACCAGAACTGTAGTCAGAACTCCAGGTGGGGTCTCACAGGAGCAGAGTAGAAGGAGAAATCTCCTCCTTCAACCTTTTGATGCAGCCCAGGATGCCATTGTCTTTCTGGGCTGTAAGTGCACGTTGTTCGCTCATGTTGAGTTTTTCATCAACCATCACCCATAACTCCTTCTCTGCAGTGCTGCTCTTAATCGCTTCCAACCTGTTGGTGTGTCTGGGGTCTTCAAAAGTGAAGGCTGTAGCTCTTCATGAGCTCTTTGTCCTTGGCTAAGGTTTGCTCTGGTAGAGCCAGAGAGAGAGAGAGATACAGGCAACATGTGGAGCCTTGGAATTCCGGCTTTCCTTTATACATCTATATAATATGAAGTGATTTTGGTACTAGTAAATAAATGTTACTAGAAATAGCAAAGCAAGCCATACTATTTTCTGCTATTTGGCCTACTTTAGATACTACATCTGTTAAACAAGTTCTGTCCATTTCTGAAGATCAGATGGACCTAAGTGCTCTTAATGGATCCATTTCAAATATTTTTGTAATTTCTGATCTACCTGATAACATCTTTCTATTTTCTAGATGGATGTTTCATTTTGCTGTAAGAATTACAGCACCAGCTTGGGTCTTCTTTATTTACATATCAACCTCTTTTCACTGAAGTTGGAATGTCTTCAGTCATCCTTGAGAAAAGTTGGTCTTAGCTGCCAAAGATTTAGTAACTCTAAGGGTTTACAGTGCCATGTTGATTGTATTGTGGTATAAATCTCTTCCTTAAGATGACCTCCTTAGCTGTTGATTGTTAGCTCATGGGCAGTGAAACTTAGCTTGGCTGTAGTTTCTAAATAGATAGCACATTACATAAGAATGTCAGAATTGCTGTGTTGATTGATTGGTTAGAGTCCTTTTGGTGTCTTCTTTCCAAATCTTGACAGTACATATGCTGAAGCAATGGGCATAAATTTAATACTTGAAGCATGGAGTAAAATGATCCATTGTATTCTCAGATGTATCTTTTTTCCTTTAGTTGGTATTTCCTCTGGCAAGATAGTATTGATTCTCAGTATTCCCTGCAGCATCACAGTAATCTGCAGTTTATTTATGTAATATTTAGCAAGATTCTTGAATCTCCATAAAGGGGAAGTAGCATAAATATGTATTAACTGTATGGTAGCTATTGCAAAGTGGCACGTTGTTCAGATCCCCAGGTTGTTAGAATTGAATCTAGTTCTCCAAAGTTCTGTGCTGTTATAGGACAACTTTTTAAGTGTTGCATTGTTAAATGCAGTTTTGGACAGTGTTACCACCAATTGTAAGAAAAGCTGTAGTAAGTCTGCATTGTCTATTGCTGCCATGAAAGATGCAGTCTGAAATACTCACCTCATTGGAGAAACAAAGGAAGAAACTCTGGAACCTACCTAATTTCAAATTGGTACTCAGTATTTTTAAATTGTCTTGGGAGGTAGTGCCTGGAGTAGGAAGGACATGGCACAGTGACCTAGGAAGCCTCTCTTCAGTCATGTCCAGTTTCTCCCATTTAATTTTTCAGGAATCATCTATTGTTATGTTTATCTGCCAACTTGAGATATTAGTTTATCTGGTGTTTGTGGAGGCTTCTGAAATATTATCTTGTGGCATGTTGGCTTCCGCACAGTTTCTTTTTTCAGTGCTGTTACAGTGTTGTTAAATGTTATTTACTTAGATGGAACTAGTTTTAACTGCATCTTTTCTTAAATGAATGTTTCAACTAATTAAGGAAGTACAGTTGATCACTACTAAAATGTACATCCCTCTCCTCTTCCAAAGTTCCTTCAAGAATTTGATTTTTAGTACGTTGAGAGTACCCAAAATCTCCAGTTAAGAAGCTGAATGTTGTTGGGTTTTAACACACCTTGGCATGGGTGTATACATCCTGTGAAGTCGGGATGTAATTACAATTTCTATCTTTTTACTTCCAGAGGTACTTCTCTTGTCGACTTTGGGATTTTTCTGTTCCTGGCAGCCATATTCTAATGGACTTTGGCTGAATGTCCTCAAACGTAAAAGTTCTTTAACAGAACATAAGAATTGTGTGCAGCTGTCTGCCATCTACAGAAACGTGTCTATTATCTGTCATTAGGAGCTGTCATAGAAGTACTTATCCCTTATGCTTTAACGTATGGATTACAGTACATGAATAGAGAGATCCTTGAGCTTTAGTTCTTGTTTTGGATTTAGTGCCTGTACTTGCTTGGAGGCGATCTGGCAAATTTTCAAGTGATTATAGAATAGGGGTTTGAAAAGGCAGGTTATGTCGACCTAGTGGTTTGCACTCTACTAATACACGTCATTGCTGATCCATTGCAATTGTTGATGCCATGGCAGCTGTATGAACTGACTGAAGCTTTGTCTGATCTGAACATTTTTGTGATCCTTGGCCATGCAGGTAAAGGAAGAAAGCTCTTAATATCTCAGTTTTGGAAATGTCTTTTAAACTTCAAGTCAGAATGAGACACCTGACTGGGAGGTTCTGTGAACCATATAGTTCTGCAGACTTTTAAGATTTGAACTCAGTCCAACCCAGATTGGTAGCATCTGTTGTGCATAATCGAAGTGCATGAAAACCACACAGAAAACTCAAGGCTGGTTTTGAGGAATGGTTTGAGTTGGTATTGCAACTGAAAAAGCATCTTGCCTTATCACCTCCCATGAGTATGATGCTGAGCAGGGAACCACCTGGCTAAAAATATGGTGGGGGTTTTTTTAGCACGTTTTGGCCCCTTGTTTGATTTGTTGCACAGCTACAGAAGTGATTCTGCCTATACCAAGGAGTGACAACATAGATTTCTTCAGCAGCATGGCTGCATTCCATAGGCCTTGTGTTTGTTAGCAGCCTGGAATTATCCTGAATTTACTGCAGCAGTCTGTTCTTATCTGAAAAATGAAGCGTTGGGGCAGTATCCTGTTTATTGTTTGGGATATAGAGCAAAATTCAGCTGAATTTGAGAGGGCTGCATTTTACTTTCATCAGACTTATATCACCTACTGCTTTTAGGTGAAAACTGACCTGGCTTTGAAATCCCTGATGTTTAGAAATTATTTCTAGGACACTAGGTGTTTTTTTGTAAATCCTTTCTAGCAAGTTTTTGGGCAAACCCAAGAAAATTGGAACATCTCCTGAATTCTGTCATAATTGCACTAAACACATTTGTATTAATGTTGAACTTTTTAACGATTAATCTTTCATCACTTCAGTTTTCCTGAATGAATTCTGTAATCAGTTTGCAAGGTAGGAACATCTTAACAACATTAATACCAGAAGAGAAAGAGACGAGGAATGATCCTTTTTGTGAAAGGGAGCTGATATTCTGCTCTCTTGCCCCACTGATTTTTAAGTTTCCAGTTTTGCAGTGATGGTTACAGCACCCTGGACGGGAGCTGGTGTGTGGTGGAAAGGTGTGACTCCTGAGCCACATCTGTGTGGCAGCCATTTGTGCACGGGTGCTTTAAGTGCCAGTTAGGCTAGAAGTGATCAGCTTGCATATTATAAGCTGCATAACTATAGCAGCAGAATGTACCAAGAACTGCAGAGTCCACATGGGTGGTCGTGAGCCTTGGAACTGGCATGGCTCTGGAATTGGACAGGTTTAAAATTAGCTTGGTGTTTCTGCACTTCCTACTCCTGTTCCTGCAATCTGAGTCCAGTGTCTCCAACACAAAGTATTGTTTTATTCTCGTGACTGTTAAGAATACTTTTGTTTAATAATATTTAAGCATATGTCCTTGTCCTGGTTGCTGGATGTATTTGCCAAGAGTGTAAGGTATGGCAAGGTCTGTGAAGGATTTCTCCATAGGGGGCAGCAAGCCTCTGCAGCAGTTTTAGACAGTTGCTCCTTAGACTCATCCTATGTGCTTGGCTCATTAGGTAGAAAGGCAGGGGAGGTCTTAAAAATCCAGATAAAATCAGTATTTAACATGACACTGGGGGGCAGGTACCTTTCTAATGCAGTTTTTTATTTTTAAAATGCAAATCTGACTGGCACAAAGTCGAAAAATATTTCAAACAACAAAAGGAAAGTGATTAAAATAACTCTTAAGAAAGATATTCAGACCTTAACACTCCAGGAGTTTTCCCTCCATTTCTGAGATGTTTTTCACTTCTGTGCAGAAACTTACAAATGGAGTTCTAGTAGAAGAAATCTCAGCCTTGATTTTTGAGTTCCAAACTTACTGTTTTGTGGAAGAACAAACCTTGCCTCTCTTGGGAAAAAGATTGTGAGATTCATTCTCAGATACTGGAATTTGTTGAAGTATTGAAGTAAAAGATTATAATCCCTCATGACTGCCTTAGGATATGAAATATTTTGATATTCATCTTCACTTATCAGTCCCTGTCTGGGACAGAGGCTGTGAGTGAGAGGAAAACTACAAATTTGTTGGGTTTTTATGTTTGTTGTTTTCATATGTTCCTCCAAGAAACACATAAAACATCAAACTTTTTTCTTAAATTAATTTTAAAATAAAAAATTCATAATTTTGAAAAAACTGCTCCTATTTCTCCAGCTCATGAAACAAAGCCAAGCATAGAGCTGATGTCTACATGCAGAAATCAAGTCAAAGATAAAAGAAATCTCTTCTAACATTATGGTCTTTTCCCCTTCCTCTTTAGGAAGTAATAGCCAGCATATGGACCTTATCATACAGTATGGCATCTAATTATATTGTTTTGATTTTTAATAGAGTTCGGTTCACATCACTGAATAATCACTGCAGAAGATTCAAGTCTCTGAAAGGATCAGTGTCATAAGTCTTCCAAAATGGGTGAAACATTGACATGCTTCTGGTAGCTTTTTGTTAGTCTGGATTTCCATATCATTCAAAGTGATTTTTATTAAAAGTTAATAATTCCTCAGTAGACTGGAGAATGTTGGAAACATTTGTATTATTACCAGAAGTGGTTTACAATTGTTTTCCATTCTGGAAACAAAAAAAAACACCCCCAAACTCTCCAGGATGTCATAGTAGACTAATCTATGCTTATCATTTATCCATGTTGTAAGTCTAAATCATAAGCTTGAGTGCTTAGGAAAAAAAGTGTTTTGCTCATTCTGTACTTTTTGTTTCTTTGTAAGTCTTGACAAGTAAGTCAGTTTTGGTTGATTAAGAGTGCATTTGTCCTGTGTACACCCATGTACGAGGTAATTTAGTGCCATTTTTTTCAGGTTTGGCATAACTAGACTGCTGTTACTAAACCATAGCACAAGGTAAGCTGGAGTACTTTGTGGCAGTAAGCATCTCCACAGCCAGTTTCTGCTAATGCTTGCATACATGTAGTACACGCTGGAAAATACCTGCAAGATCTCCATGATAGGTGGAGTCATAATTTGTAATGTTCAGTGAACAGCTATTTTAGCCACAGATCTCCTATTGTCAGATGTGTCATCAGTCTGTTAGCATGAGAAACATGACTGAAAATAACAGGATAAGGCTGCTAAATAGTGAGTCTTGTTAAAATAGTGACAGCAAACTAATGCTTCTTTCATTTCATATGAAAAGCATTTTGTAGCTGGTCCCCTCTGTATACTCAACCTAAGAAAGAGTAAATTTTTCACAGATTGGTAATGTGTTTGTGATTCTCTTCTGATAATATGTCCAAGCCAAGAGCTCATTGGAAAATTGCAAGAATGGACATTCTTGTCAGTAAGCAATTTTAAAATACCATTTTGACTGAAACATTCTAAATGGAAAAGAAAAAAAGGCATAGTTTCATTTGCCAGATAAAATTAGTTGTAATTTAGAATATTACTCCTGATAAAAGATGCTTACATGTGATAATTTCATGCACTGTTTTTTTTTTTTTTTTTTAGTGGGTGGAACCAAAGCATATTTGATCAATTAAATTACAACAGTGTTTCAGATAGAAGTAAAGTAGAAAATTTTGTAACTTAATTTTTCCCCATCTGAAATAATGCAGATCTGATGTAGTTCAACACACACTGATAATCTTGACAATTGTAAAACCGCTTTTATTTTGCACTAATGTGAAATCCCCTGGTTTTTCTTACGCAGTATAACATGCTGACAACAGTCCTGGACACTTACCACCAGTGAAGGTCCACTTGGTAGTGTACTGTGGAAAAAGTCCCTTTTTTTGGAATGTGGTTTTGCAGTGTTGTTACGAATTTCGTTTTGTGGCAGAACTGAGAAGACAAGTAGAAATGAACTGAAATTGTGCATCCTCCTTTGTGACACAATTTTTCATATTAAACTCCTTGCTTTCTTTAAATATCATTCCCTTAAACAAACCCATCAGAAGTTAGGTGGTCTACTGTTTTGAATGATACCATTGTAAAATTTATTTAATTCTAGACATAGAAATAGTTTCTTATACATGTTTTATAGTACTGGATTACTTACTCTACAAAAGGTAATGCCATTCATTACCAGTAAGTAAATTATGTGCAGCTGGACATGCAGTTACTTACTCTGACAGTTAGGTTAGAAAGGGATCAAAGAGGATAATGTAGGGTTTAAGAAAGACAAAACATTAGTAAAACTGTCTTAATTTAGCAAATACTACTTAAAATGAGTGGTGTCACAAAGGGAAGTACTTCAAAAAATTTTTGGTGAAAACTGTTGTGTGATCAGACTGACAAAGAATTGATTCTGTTTGTTTAAATGTTTTTGGTCATGTCTTGTTTTTTCTGTACTAGAACGTGCAGAATTTTGTAAATTAAGTTATGCCAAAGTTCATGGTGAGTGCAGCAAAACTGTGTCTTTACAGCGTGCACATTTTTCATGAGTGTCTCTTACAAACATGTTGAATACAATGATACCTTGTGCTGACTTGTGCTTTTGTTCTCAGCGTGATTAGAAAATGTAGATTAATGCAGGTCTAACATATCTGCATTCTCTGACACATATCTGGCTATCTAGAAAAATAGGATATAGATTTCAAGGAGCTATCTTTAGCTGTGGTAAGGCCTTTTCAAAAGCTGCCAGGAAAAGTTTTTAGAAAATTATTTCCTTTTTTGCATAAATTTTAACACCTGTTAATTGTGGTTGCTTTTTTCCCTTCTCGCTGTGTCACATTAGACACCCTGGTTATCAAAGTGATCATATCGCTATGGTATGTCTCATAATTATGATCAAACTGTTATCTAACATTCCTGGAGCATTCTTTTTTTCAATACTTAATACCTTTTATTCCTTGGCCTCATGCATGAATTATGCTGTGTATGTGAAGAGGCTTAAAGTTTGTTTCCATTACATTCTTTCTGAATGGATCCTGTTGTATCTAGGATTTTTTTAAAGCCAAGTAGGAATGTTATTGTTGACCTTGACACCAGATAACTGGGCAGACATTATATAGCTATGTTTGAATCCTCACAAAATGTGATGCTAAAGCCAACAGAATCCTGGCGCGAGACCCTCCTGGACAGCAGAGTTATGGAGCTTTTCTTTACAGTAAGTTTCTTTCTTCAACTTTCATAGTCCAGACCACAGGGAAAGCAGCTCCTTCCTGTTCTAAAACTGTATTGTCGGACTCTTCCTTTTGCATCAGGTAGGACTGTTTCTGTTCACTTCAGCTTGCTTATAGAAGCAGACAGAAGTATTATCTTTTTCCTAGGATACGGAATTTGTATTCTGCCTAATAATTGCTTTAAATTGATGACCACTAGCAACAGAAAAAGTTTTATGGTTATTTCAACTTTTATACTTTTAATACTCTGGACACGTACTTGTCAGACAAAAGCAAGCACGATGAGCAGTAGTAAAGTAGTGAATCTTTTGTATAAGGTGTAATGGCTCTCAAAAAAGATCAAACAAGCAGTGTGTGTTCGCTGCTATTAAAGCATTTGCTCAACAGAACAGCTGAAAATAAGTAATGTAGCTGAAGTTTTCTAGCCACTTTCAGCGTACAGAATTCTTCATCTCTTTCCTTGGCACAAAAGAAATCCACCAAAGTTAAAACAGAGTAAGTTAAAAGGAATAGGGAAGAGGTAGTGTTGGGAGAGGGGAACGTAGTACTCAATTTCTGTAACTTAAAAGCCCCACAGTGTTAAAAATGGATAGAACTTACGTTGTTTTGTTTTTACAACTGTTGGGAGAAGTTTGTAATCATAGCTCAGCTAGGACTTACTGCAGCAGCAACATATATTGGCTTATAAATTCATTTGCTATGCAATTTGACTTAGATTACATCTCTTGGGATCTGAGAATTCAGCATTCTCAGGGTTTTTTTTCAGTTTTGCAAAGCAGAGGAATGTGCTTGAAACTTGGAAAAAGTTGTTATAAGACAAATGTAAGCGTAACACTCCAGTGCTGTTTGATAGTATGTGTTTGTCCTTGATAGGATTCTTGATACATTTAAAATTTTTAATTTTTTTTTTTTTACTGCAAGTTTATCCAGTAGTTTTGGAAAGGTGAAAAAATCACTGTCAGAACTCTCAGCAGCTACACACAATCTGAACAGCTGTCTAGACTATCCAGACAGTTGCTACTGTCAGCTGTGAACCTCCACATGCAAATAACTTTTTGGCTTACATGTTAACCCTTCTTCACTTAATAGTATGAAGCTGTCAGAGTTGCGTATCTGTTTCCTTGATTGGTTTACAATTACTTATTTGTGATAAAAAAAATGTTTTGAGTAATATGCAGATTTGTTTTAACAATTTGCATATAGTAACCAAGGCTTGCCTGTATTTTTTGTATTTTTGAATGAATGCTAGCCATGGCAGTATGCTGTCAGTTCTGGTTTTAGATTCCTGATTTGCAGTGGTTGAGGCTTGCAGTAGTAGTTTGCTGTTTGAGGTAATGTAAGTAAATGGTAGTAATTTTTATTCATTTATCTGATCTGAGAAATTTTAATAACCTTGCAAAAGTTGGCAGGACTGCTGTGTTAGAGCAAGAGTCTTCATTTCTAATCTCAACCTCTTGTGGGATGTATATTAGGAGGAGTATTTCTGTTGCAGGGTTTGTTTCTCTGACTAGTTTGGTCTTTCAGGGATCTCTTCAGCTAATCCAATCAGTTATGAGTTGGGTGAACTTGCAAATATAACACCCTAGAAAAATGGTTAATGTTTTAGCTGCACTTTTTGGTATAATATTGCTGAAATAATTTAGCTGAATTTCACTTCTGGGTGAAAAAGCTACTCTATATTCGTTTATTTATTTATTCAATAAATCTTCTGGGAAAAAATAGGCACAAGCCTAAAAATATTCTTTAAATCCATACTTGACTGATTAAAATAAGTATGTGAGAATGTTTACTGAAGTAGTAAGATACAAATCTAGCAAGTCTCAACAACAGAAATAATGACATAACAGTTTGCACAAATGCGGGAAGATGACTGCTGGCCTTGTATAATATAAGGGTGTTGCCAAGGAAGTGATGCATTCATTTTTGTATATGTCTTCAGTGTTTACCTCTGCTAAAGAAGCATCTATATAATCTTGATTGAACTTGTTGACTAACTTTAGCAAGACTCTATAGCCTAGGCATAGTTAACATAATAGAGATGACTGTCATTATTGCTGTTTTTAGAAAGAGCAGCATGTCTGACTGGCTGGCATCTGTTTCTCTCTTTAAGACATAACATTCAATAGGCAGTTCAATTTTCAACATGTAGGTGAGCCTTAACTAAATGTTAGTTTCAGT
This sequence comes from Certhia americana, assembly GCA_018697195.1. Classification (NCBI taxonomy): domain Eukaryota; kingdom Metazoa; phylum Chordata; class Aves; order Passeriformes; family Certhiidae; genus Certhia; species Certhia americana. Next base: position 44,427,450 of record CM031857.1, on the reverse strand, counting down.
GAGTTAATTCAAGGCTTGAGGTTGTGTGAGCTGAGTCACGATCTTGACGTTTGCCATGGCTTAGAGAGTTGCAGAAACTTATATTTCAGACTGTGTGGAAGTTATAGTAAGCTTTTTTTGGTGTGTGCTCTTTTGGATTGAGAGCCATGTGACTGTTGTAAGAACACCCTGTTTTCATGTATTATTAACTGCCTCACTTCCTGAAAGGTACATCGAAAAATCAGAGAAGATACAGATATGGCCCAAGATTCATTACAGTGCCTGGCACAGCTGGCATCTTTGCATGGGCCGGTCTTTCCTGATGAAGGCTCACAAGTTGATTACCTGGCACACTTCATTGAGGGATTACTGAATACTATCAATGGGTATGTATGCCTGCTCTCTAAATTTAGATGGCATCTTTTAATCTTTAGTTTGGACTGTAGCATATCTCTGCGGAGAATGGTATGGCTTGCTTATATCTGGATATGATTTGTGCTTACTGTTGGATTGCTTAAATTGAGAAAGGGCAGATTAAAGTAGGGGGTGCTTATTATGAAACAAATTTATCGATTGAAAATGTATCAACAAAACCAATTACCTTCTAGCAATTTTCTTAATGGCAAAAACCTGCTATTTCTATCTATAGAATTGAAATAGAAGACTCTGAAGCAGTGGGAATTTCCAGTATTATCAGCAATCTGATAACTGTATTTCCTCGCAATATTTTAACGGCCATTCCAAATGAACTTTTCTCTTCATTTGTTAACTGCCTCGCACACCTCACCTGTTCTTTTGGAAGAAGTGCTGCCTTGGAAGAAGTGGTAAGTAGGTGCTCTCAAAAAAGTGGGTAGCCTTTTTCACTTCTGTTTGTGACAAGCATAAGTGACATGAGTATCTGGCTATTTTGTTAATAACTGTTGTGAATTCAGTGGTTTTGTCCTAGATATTTCTGAAATCACATGCGAGAGGATTTTCTTTTTATTTCACACAATGTAATCAACATAATTACACACTGTGTGCATCTTTCAGACTTTGTTTTGATTTAAAATGCATCTTAATTTTTTAAGTGAATGGATTAATTTAAAATATTAAAGTCTTAAAGTATTGCTGACTTACCGTTGTAGATAATGAGCAAGCTGCAGTCCTGAAAGTTTAAAATGAACATATGGACAGACTGAAACTTAACTGCTGACTAGAGTTCTGAGTCAGAAGTTTCTGTTTCAAGTGAGTGTAGCCATTCAGATCTGTTGTTAACATCATACATCTAAGCTGTTCAGATCATACCTTCATTGCTGACACAGTTCAAATGGTAATTGTGCATACAAATCTAGTACAGGAATTAAGAGGATTTTTTTCTTTCAAACTTTGGTTGAAAATTAAACATTAAAGAGCAGCTGGTATGGCCCAAGTGTTCTGCTTCTAAAAGTTGCATTCAAAATAAAAATTACCAAGGACACATAGTTTAAGGAAAATAATGTAAGAATTAAGGTGATTAATATTACACTTCAGCTATTTATGTGCAGTGGCTGTAGATTTAAAATGAGACTATCAAGATACTAACCAATATTTCCCCACTATCACAAGAGAGGATGATTTTCTTTGTTTTGGCAGTTTGGTGTAGTGGCAGAAAATAATTATAGAAGTATTTATAGTTACAAAGTTGATGGACATGTTTCTTTACCAGAGAGCATAGGTGTATTAATTAGCATTCATTGCAGAACATTAGATCATGTCTTCTCTGCAAGGTTAAAATGTACTGTAGTTGGCCCAGGGCTCACTTAAACTTTTTTTTCTCATGTCTTAATCAAAAAAATGGTGTTTAAAGTTAGAATCTAAAATAAAATTCCTTTCCAAACTTCACTGGTCAAAATTTGTGTGCTTTTAAGATTTTCTAGTAGAATATTGAATACATACTCCAGTGTTCAACCGTACATTTGGAAATGCTCCTGAAGGCTTTATAAGATTCATCAGAACCATAGGCAGCTGTCATTTAAATTCAAAGGAACTAAAGGGATGTTGTTTCCTCAGTTAGCATCTTGTTACTTGCAAACTGCAATATGCAATCACGTTTAATGAAAACAGTGCTCAACATGATGCCATTTAAAACAGTCTCTCAGCAAGAGCTTACATAGCTTGTACCACTATCTGGTGCAATGATACTGCATGCTGTACCTATAGAAGTATTACTTTGCATCCCTGAAAACAATCTTTTGGCTTAGGAATGTCCTGGCCATTGCTAATGTGTTCCCCAAGTTTCTTTTAGAATGCATGCATACTTTCTGTGAGGTCATGTGCTGTCTGTAGTTAAGAGCTTTCTGACAATAAAATACCATGTGTTTTGGGCTCAGTAGAATCCTCAGATCATATTCCTGGAGCTTTTCAGAAATATGAAATTCAGCAGAATGCAGGCAGGTATACTCCTTAAGCTTTGCTGGTTGGTAAAACTGTCAGCAGAACATACCATGTGAACACAGCAGAACCCCCCCATCAGGCACAAGGAATCTACTTAGCTGAAGACCTGCTATGAAAATTGTCAAAATATGGAGATCCTGAATCAAAATCTTCAAACCACTTCAAAGCATCTAATACTGATTACCAGCCATAGGGAAATCCCCACAATCCGAGCGTTATGTTTGAATGCTGTTTCACATTCACCCGCTAGTTTGGGCTGGGGCAATTGGCTGAAGGAAGTTGAAACATTTGCCTGAACCAGCTTCACTGGTGGAGGGAGAGCAGTAAGCTTCAGCAGTGCTAAGGGTTAGTTTATGGAGCAAGGTGGACCAGTAATCTCTTCCTTTAATGGCACTGGGTGTGAGAGAGGATGCTCATCCACAGCTATGTTCTGCCTTGTTCAACACTTAATGCTTGTGCAGAAGTAGAATCAAATAGTCCACCTGAATTAGTAAAGAATATGTACAGGAATTTGAATGAAAAGTCCAATAAAACTTATATCAAAGGCTTCTTTTTCTCAAAATAATTATTAATGTACTGTTCTTGTTTCATGATATTTTTTCAAATATCATGTGATAGCAGAGATAATTCTGAAGTTCGTCCCCTCCACTGTGCTTCCAACTCTTTGCAGCTTGTTGCTGCTTTACAAACTTCCAGAGTGTTCTTTTCTCAAAAGGTCAGCAAACTAGGAGTGATGAAGGACCAAATTTCCTTTTGTTTCATGTAGAGGAAATTAGGAGGAATTAAGTGTCTTTGCTTTAAATTTACTGGGTTTATCTTGCCTCTCCTGAAGACCTGAGTTTTGATCCATCAGAATGATTCAGCTCCCAGTCTGCAGCATGGCACTTTGCCTGTATGACATCTTTGGTAGCCCAGTGGTAGCTGATACGAAATAAGAACTGGTGTGTTTTAGTAAGGTTACTTTGGGACCAGACTGGTTCAATATGGATGAAATCTTTCTACTGTTTGGGCATTTATTTTATGGAGGCACTTATTAGTCCTAGATTGCTTACGAGAATATCTCTTCAGTGTTGAAATCACTTTTCTTCGTAGCATTAACTTCGTATTACCTTTTCAAATAAATGAATTGCCTATATTTGAGGGTATTTTGTTGTTCATAAAAATGTCTGTTAATGCTGTCAGTTATTAAAAATTATTATAATTCATATATGTAAGTTATAGATATATTACATACATGTCAAAATACTTCAGGACTGAATGACTATCTATAAATTCATGTGTCCTTAGGTAAGTTTTAAAAAGATATGTTGTGGTGTCCTTCCTAAGTTTGACTTATGTTAGTGTTGAATATCATTTTGCCCCTCTACTTGTCATCTTCAGGTTTTGTTTTCACAGTTGCGTCAGTAAGTCCCATATTTTAACTTCTGGAAATATGACAACTTTGCAGTTACAAAAGGATGTTGTGAAGCTGTCTTGGAATGTTTCCAATGTGATATCAGTTTTTCCTCTTAATCAGCCATCCAGCCAGTGTTGTCTTTTCCTTGCCTGTTCGTCCAACTGTGTTTGTAACTTCACTGGAGGTCAGGAATTCTTGTGTCTGGAGCATGATTAAGGCTTTAATATCTCTTTATTTCATCATTGAACCATTTTGCTAACCTCTGCTATCTCCGAGTAACTTCTGTGAGCCATCTCGTTGGTTAAAACTTGAGAAGATAGCATCTTAGTAGGCTGTTTATCTGTACAGTCAGGCTGAAGTTTCTTGAAGATGGATGTATTAACAAGCATTCAATTTTACATCAAAACAAAAAGTCGATAGTTACATTAAAAATACTTTTTAAAAGGAATGGCCACTTTGCTGTTTGTGTTCTTTAGTTTGCCTACAACTCAGGGCTTGGTTTTTTGAGATACGTTTTTTCCTTTTGCAACTTATGTACTATATAGAAGCACATGAATAATTAAAAATAAGAAACACCAGTTGAAATGCACTAATTAATTATAGCTGCAAGCTTATTCAGTTCTGGTTCATTGGGTTTTGGTTTGTTCAATGAGAAGTTGTGATTCATCATCAAAATTGGCTACCTGTAGTAAGATTTCTTGAACACTTTCAATCTTGCAGTGATTTCCTCCAGAATCATCGTTTTTTCGCCCTCTTTATTTCAAAGATAGTGGAATACCTATAAATCTACATGCAACATCAAATGAAGAGAAATAGCTAAACACATTGACAGGTTTTTAAAGCCTAGCAGGCATGAAAGCTGCAATGACCTTTTTGATGCATTTCTTCAGTTCATTCTGATATTTTCTTAGCTATCCTTAGATCCCTTTTTTTGTTTGTTTAAACAGTAGAAGAACTTCTGTAAAATAATGATAAAAATAAGTATATTCCTTTGGTTTAGTTTAGTAATAAGATTTTTAAAATTTTTTTTCATCTCTTACAGCTTGACAAAGATGACATGGTATATATGGAGGCATATGATAAGTTGCTGGAATCTTGGCTTACTTTGGTCCAAGATGACAAACATTTCCATAAAGGTTTCTTTACACAACATGCTGTTCAAGTCTTTAATTCCTACATTCAGTGCCACCTAGCTGCTCCTGATGGCACAAGGAATTTGGTAAGCCTTCATTATAGTAGTTTTGGATGATAACATACAATAACTAGCCCATGTCTTTTTGGTGTGTGTATATTATGTAGCTCAAGACAGCTAGTATAGAATTGCCATTTGTGACTTTGGAAATGAAAAAAATTGCTGAACTTGTTACTCAATTGTGATTTCCAAGTCCATTTCTCTCATTATGGAGAGGAACTAAAGGAATGCAAAACTGGAAATCACTTTAAAAAAATAACAAAGGAAACCTGTAACTCAAATCAACGTGTATCTTGTTCTTTCCACAGATACAGTGACTAAACTTTTGACCTTTCTTCTGGATTAGAATTCTAGTTAAAATCCTCAGTAAAATTGTGGGCCTTTTTTGTGATTGTTGCCTCCCATGCACTGTCTTCAAAATATAACTGATGTGCATAAATAGCTGAACAAATGTAGACTGACTGTGCTCAGAGTAGAAGAAACTTGGAATATCATGTGGTCCTTTTGGATCAAATAAATTCCCAGTTGAGTTTTTTAACAGTTGACTGTCTATAGAAAATTTAAAAGTACATCAAGTATCTCTTGAACCATTGAGAAAGAAAGATGATTTGCCTATTCTATAATGAAAGCCAGGAGTCTGGACCTTACTAAAATAGATTCTTGTACAGAAAGTTGGATGTAGATGTTGGATGAATTAGTTATTGCATAGATTCAATTCAGTAACTGTGTAAAATCTCTTTAATTTGATGCTGTTCAAAGATCTCCGAGATAGCTCATTCTAAAAAGCACTATGTAAAACATAATTCTACTATCTCAATATGTAACAGATGGTAATAACAGTGCCAAAACTGAGAGAAATATTTCACCAGAGAGCTTTGAATTCATATCAGGCGGTCTTGACATAACTTGTGTACACAGGTTGATTCATGTCATTCTGTGAGATAAGTCATTTATCCCATGGGTAACCTTTAAAAGCCACAGCTGGCATTTTAGAATGCTTCTTGTTCTATATCAAAGCGGTAACAGGAACTTTCAGTCTCTGCTTTGAGAGCAGAGGCTCACCCTTCAGTAAACAGCTGCAGCTTTGAAGTTGCCAAAAGAGAATGATTTGCTGGTTTACATAAAGACAAGATGAGTTAAAAGCACTCTGCATAAGAATTTATGTGTGGATTCAGTTTTCCAGGGCTGCTGCAGAAACAAAGCAGACTGATAGCTTTCTCCATCTCTTATATTTTACTTTGTTATTTGCATAAATTTTATGATTAAGAGATAAAAAAGAAACACTTTTAATATTTATACTTGGTTTCTGCATGTCGTGGTTCATCTCTTCAAAGAATAAGATCCGATTATAATTTAAATAGTTTTATAATGCAACCAAGATAAGCTTTGAGAAATTGTACAGTGCAACTCCTGCATCAGCAAGAAATAAAACTGAGATCATCAAGGTTATTAGTCTGCTGTTTTCTGAGTTTATAGCATTTACTTTTTAATGTACTTTTTTTAAAATTTAGTAGTACTTTTAAAACTACCATTTCCCCTGAAACAGTAGGTTAGGGAAAACCTTTAAAGAAAGGGCTAATAGTCATTTCATCGTGAAAAATACTGACTGTTACATGATTTATGCAAGATCTCAGACAACTGAGAACTATTGATATGTTAGCAAATAAACTGAATATGTCATTTTGGTAATGAGTTTGTGAAATGCTGATTTTAAACCAATATGAACCCATATTGACTCTGTTTAATTAATTCTGTGGCTGATTTAATACAAGTCAGTTGTTCATGCATGCAAATTACCTTGCAAGAAAGAGCCAAAATAATGGAGGAAATTGAGGTGATAATGAATTTAACAAGTATGACCCTAACTGGTTGCTTCCAATTTTGTTGAAATAACCAAAGACTGCCAATGGTGTGGCCTCTCGGGAAGAAGAAGAAATAAGTGAGCTGCAGGAAGATGACAGAGACCAGTTCTGTGACCAGTTGGCCAGCGTAGGCATGCTGGGGAGGATTGCTGCAGAACACTGCATACCTCTTCTCACAAGGTAAGTACGAAAAAAATAGTCATGAATGCAAATCAATAACACTGTCAAATAAGAAAAGCCTAACTTTGCCAAAACAGTTCAAAAACAGTGAAGGTACTTTGTTATTTGTCCACAGTTTGTTAGAAGACCGAGTGACAAGGCTCCATGGACAGTTGCAAAGACATCAGCAGCAGTTACTTGCCTCACCAGCATCAGGTTCAATTGACAATAAAGTGCTTGATGACCTGTATGAGGATATTCATTGGCTTATTTTAGTCACAGGTTAGTGAACAGCTTTAAATAGTACTTATTCTGGTAGTCTTGCAGCTGGAACACCTCAGGGAAAAAAAAAAAAATCCCTGTATATCAACTACTCTCGATTGACTATACATTTTTATCCCTTACAATGATTTCATTTTACGTACAGGACTTGCAAAGTCCTTGTCTTACTATTGTCTGCCTTGAGTAACAGGAATATTATCTCTAATGATTACCTCATGTAAAGGTTTCATCAATATCCATTGCAAATTCCTGCAACTAATTTTGTTATAAGTTTTTTGAGTTGTGTTATTAGTCAAACTATTAAAGAAATTAGTCTGTTATGGTATCGGTGGTGTTGGCTGGGTGCGCATGATTTTATAAGGGAACCAACATGAGATCAGGGTAATGGTGACAGAGAATCATGTAAGTTCTAGACTTTCTCAGTGCTGATGATCCATGACCTGCTATTTTGTTATATTTTGGGGAATTTAGAGCCTTTTTGCTCTAAGTTTAGAGCCTCTTGAATTTAGAGCTTTTTTGAGTTTGATTTTTAGATGGCAATATTTTACTTAAGTTTGCAAATGTAGTAACAGCTTAGTCTGTACTTTGCTCAGAGAAATATATAATGTATGAAATATTTGTGGGACTTTTTTGAAGATCTGGTGTTTTAGTTGCTTGCAGATGTTGACATGAATGTGTTTATAATATTTTTGTAACACTGAGATGAGGTTTGTTGCTCACAGATGGTTATGAGGTCAGATATTGAAAACTACAACTAAAGCTGGAATTAATATTATCTAGATACCAGAGTATTGTATGAAAACCCATGCTTCACCTGATCTGCAGTTGCTAGGCAAGGAACACCGTTACAGCACATGTGCTTGAGGTCTGAAAGACTCTGACAGGTTTGAGATGCTAGCAAAACAGAAGTCCCAAATGATACAGACTCAACAGAGAAGCTGTAAAACAAGGCTTTTTTACCACATAGCAGAAGAAAAAAATGGCAACAAAATGTTTTGTCCCTCCCCTAAGTAGATGAATTGACAGTAGCACTTTTACATGAGGCAAAACTTGTCTTTTTTTATTGATTTTTGAATTGGTGGTTTCTTTTTCCAGTCTTGGTTCTTGTCACTTTAGGTTTTTTTCATATTGAATGGGTTTAAGGATTTTAATTAACTTGTATTCATTTAAGCAGCGTTAGTCTGTACAAACATTTGATTCTGGTGTGATGTCTGCAGTTAAGCCTATGGATTCTTTAATCAGAAAGCCATAAGTTAACCTAGGGTAGAAAGTTGTGATCACTCTTTCTTTTTTAATGTAAGGCTACCTCTTGGCTAATGATACTCAGGGAGAGACTCCGCTAATACCTCCAGAAGTAATGGAATATTCCATTAAACATTCAGCTGAGGTTGACATCAATACAACACTTCAGATTCTGGGATCTCCAGGAGAAAAGGCCTCTTCCATCCCAGGGTACAACAGAACTGATTCGGTAATTAGGTAAGGATTCATCTTGTACTATTAAGTGTGTTAAATGCTTTTTCAGAGAAAAAAAACCCTCGTAGAACGTGAGTAGACTTCTGTGCAAGTGACAAGTAGCAATATGTAAACACTGAACATCGAAAAAGGAAAGATTGACCTAATAGTCTTAACAGGTGTCATGAGCCAAAGTCTTGGGAATATACAGAAATGTATCTTTGTATTTCTACTGAAAACCCATCTTTGATCTATTTTTTACAGAAAATTCTTAAAACTATTGAAATAAAAAAAGTTGGCAGATCAAAATCTTTAGATAATATAAACTCTAAAATTCATTCAGCACATATACAGCTTAAGCAAATGCTTTCCAGAACATCAGTGAGCTTCTCTTCTTTGATTGTGGTTACTGCCCAAGCTTGGCAGTAGCAGCAAAATTGCTCCTCAGAGTATGAGGAATTGTTGTCAGTTGTGTATACATATAACACACATCACTGTCAGCCTATAATAGATGCAAGAGAGATTTCCCTTCTCTTTTTGCAAGCAGGCTGATGCTCACAAAGGACTTCTCACTTTAGAAGATTGCATTGCACTCTTAGTTGACATGGAAGAGTCTTCATCTAAGATTAGCTGTTGTGTTCATTGTCTGTTTTCTTCTGGGAAGAAGAATGGCCTAGAACACAGTGCCTAGTGTTCAATGTTGAATACTTCTCACTTACACTATTGGACACTTCAAAAAGAGGCCACCAAACAGGATTTCTTGTTGCAGTGTCTCAGTAGTGGGAACAAAACCAGATCAAAATAAGGAGAGTTTTGAGGCCTTTTGGCAATAACTCTGAAATATCTTCAAGAAATAGGCCACTGTCAGCTTCTAAATTTCTTTTGTACAATCACATTATTACGAAATTCAATTGATGTACTACAAAAGTTAGTGTTTAATGCAGTTCTATAGACTGATTATATTAATGCAATCACCTCATGATTTACTATTTCAGACTGAACAAGAAAATGAACAAGAGAAAAATAATTGATCATTTCTGTACTTGTTTTTTGCTGTCATGCTGCTAATGCTGCACAGTTAGAACCTATTCAGTCACTAAACTTTATGGTGCAAGGGAGGAAAAAGCAGTTTTTCAAAACAGTTTTTCAGGCACTCCCAAGCAGTCCATTCGTCATGACGCTTGTGAGGATTCTTTGTTGCAGTAATTTTGATGCCAAAATTACTGTTAAATCTTATCTTTTAAAGCATAACTCTTGCTTTTTGGAGGATATTTGCTCTATTCTCTCTCTCTCACCTTGCATTTCAAAAACAATAAATTCAGGTGCTTTTTGCTTGATTAGAGTTGAAGTGCTTTGTATTATCCAGATCCTTCTGTGATATTTTATGAAAAATGAAAGTGGTTCTGGTAGTTGCATTGCTTCTCCAAAAACTGCTCTCAGCATCCTCATTGTATTTTAAATCTGCAGGTTGTTATCTGCTATTTTAAGAGTGTCAGAAGTAGAATCTAGAGCAATAAGGGCAAATCTCACGCACCTCCTGAGCCCCCAGATGGGCAAAGATATTGTGTGGTTCCTCAAACGCTGGGCAAAGACTTACCTCCTAGTGGATGAAAAGTTGTATGATCAGGTAAGGATATAACTTTTGTAAAATTATTTAATCACATATAAATTCACAAAATTTATTTGTGAGTATTAGCAGTAGTACTATCCTGTGAATGTCGATGTCAGTGTGCCTATTTTTAGCTGAAGTATTTTTAATGTTATATGGGCTGTGATTTAATTTGGAATTTGTTTGAAAGCTGATGTTTTCTTCCATTTGCTAATCAGAAATAAAAGTTTTAGGGAACTCTTGCATATTTTGCTGTAAATGTGATTTTTTTTTTTTTTCGGTAGCCATTGCCATATCAGAGTAACATAGTGCTCCTGGGCTGCATAGTGAGTGAAACTCACTGACTGCAGTGATGTTATAAATCATGACTGTCCATCAGATTTTACATTTCATCTCTAATGCAGTGATTGCTCTCATGATTGAGTCAGATATTTAACACCATCACAAGGTAGTATACATTAGCTAATGCCATGCTACTTTCTCTCCTCATTCTCATTGTATATATCATAATTTCAATAGTGTTCTTTGTAAAGGGCAACTTCTTACCGTGCTTGGACAGCACTAATCGTGATTAGAACTTGATCCTGAGTTTGCTTATTGAACTAACTGTAATCCAGCTAGCTCGTATAGGCCACCCATCCTGAGGAGGTCCTGTTGGCTCTAATTTTTGAAAAGTCCCCTCCTCTTCCCATTTATTTCCACTGTTGAAGCAACTAAGAATACTAACGCTTCAGGAGGCCTCTCCTTAACAATAATAGGTATCACACAGACTAGTAAATATTTGGAGTCATTATTCAGCTCATACATACAGCACAGCTAAGAATTTATAAAAGTACCAGTTGCGCAAGATTGGAGACCATATTAGAAGGAAATCCATGTGAAAAACAATGTGAAGAAATAAAAAAATAGTATGTCTAGGAAATGCACACATTCAGTTTGTGTTGACATGTGAAAGTGATTGAAACCTCTATTTAAACCTTATGCTCAGTCATTTATATATCATGAGTTCTTAAAGGTAGAAGTGTTAGTGGTGTGCTGACAGGAAGCCCCTGCACAATAACTGCAGAGTCTTTGGATCTCACTATTGAGAAACTTTCTTTAAAGGTAGGAGAACAGGCAATTTCAAGGAACTGTATTTTAATGTGCCAGGACCAGGCTGTGACATGTTTCCTAAAAGATGTGTAGATTGAAGGAACCATCTAAATAAAGGAGTTGCAGAAAAATTGAGGTGAAAATTAATTTTTACAAGTTTCTATCTAGATCAAGAACTAGGTTTATTTCTAATAATTTTTACTACTGAATTCTGAGGAAATGTCTTAAATTCATGGATGCACTTTTGGGAGGTGATTTTGGGATCTTTCTTTTAATAATTAAAACTTTTGAACTTTCATTGGCCTTAATAAAAGCTAGACATACTCAAACCTTTTTTATAACGAGGTTGGAACTTTTGTTTGTTTTAGATGTTGTGCTTAAAATAACAAGATAAATTTGGCAAAGATTTTTCTATTAGAGGTATTCTTTGCCTATGTCTATGTAACATTTGTGTAATTTAAGTAGGAAAGAAGTGACAGCCTGAAAAGAATTTGCTGACAATGATTGCCATACACTTTTGGGTTCTGGCTGCTGTAAAACTCACTCATTTTAATGCTTTTCTTATAGATAAGTCTGCCATTTAGTACAGCATTTGGTGCTGATACAGAGGGTTCCCAGTGGATTGTGGGTTACCTTTTAGAAAAAGTGATCAGTAACCTGGCAGTGTGGAGTTCAGAGCAGGACCTTGCAAATGATACTGTACAACTGCTAGTAACATTAGTGGAAAGGAGAGAGCGGTAAGTTGCTATACCTCTGGAAGTCAAAAAGTTTCTTTTGCTTCCTTTCAAGTTTTTTGGCCACGGTAATCCAGATTTAGGGCGCTTCATATTCATGTCTCTGTAAGTCAAATTACTTTAGTAACATACTGTAACTGAAAAAAACACCACAAACTTGTCTGACAAGCTGAGGAGTGAGACCTGTATTTGACAAAACATCACCTAATTTTTATTGCTGTTTAGTCATGCACTCTCCTTCCCTACTTTTGTGTCTCACTCTTAAACAGTGAGAAAGGAAAACTCTCCTGGTCTCCACTCTTATTGCAAGGATTTTTGTGTTGCTGTTAATTTTTGTTGATTAGGCGTTCAGATACTGGCTAAGCCAGTATGAAATATGTTTTGTAAACCTGTTTTTTTTTTTTTTAAATACAGGATTTTGTGGATTCAGCAAAATTTCAATAAGTTTTCTTTGATATTGCAAACTGTGAAGCAGGAAGTTCTTAAATGCTTTATTTCTGTCAATTGACATGCAATTATACATGCAATTATGCATTCACAGTCTACTGAAAGACTGTTCTGAAATATGAGGATTTTTAAATGCTTGAGGGTTTTTCTTTTAAAAAAATTAAACCCCACAGGAGCTAATTTTGGAATATATTGCTTATTTTATTATAACGTAATGAAACTAAGCTCTTAATCCATGCAGTATGTCCATTAACTCTTGTTGTGTGTGTGTGTTAAACTAAAGCACTTCCCTGCTTTTCTCCTGTATGAATTGATCTATTTTCAGAGTATATATTCCTGAAATCTGAGAGCTGAGGCATTAGTAAGATGAAAATCAAAAGACAATTTAGCCTCAGAATAAAGGATTTTAAAAAAATATAGCAACAAAAAACTTCTGGCAACTGCTAGAAACCTGATGTGCTCTGTTCATACAATTTTGTGAAGTCTTTAATGAATTTTTTTTCCCCTCTTTTAGGGCAAACTTAGTTATTCAGTGTGAAAACTGGTGGAATTTAGCTAAACAGTTTGCAAGGCGAAGCCCTCCTCTTCACTATTTGTCTAGTTCTGTGCAGAGAACACTAATGAAAGCTTTAGTTCTAGGAGGTTTTGCTCATATGGATACAGAAACAAAGCAACAGTACTGGACAGAGGTAAGCTGTTTTGATAGCTTTATTACCTCCATATAAGCAAGCAGTACAAGAAGTTAAGTTTAGGGAATTTTATAGTTACACTAAATCAATTTGTATAAAATATTTTATATTTAATACTGATAATTTTTAAATTGTTCTCTCTTTGATGGTCAATACTTGTATCTGTTTTATCTAAATTATATCTAAAATATCTCAACCCAAAGAGAAACCACTAATAATTAATTGGAGATTTTGTGAAGCAGACGGTAGAGCTATATGTTTGAAAGAGGCTATTATAGAAAATTAAAAATTTCCCTTGCACTGGGGCATTTCTTCCTTTCATTTTTTTTCATTTTAATTTTATGGTGTTATGAATTATTCTGTTATCACTTAATGATAATGACAGTAAGTAAAAAGCTAATGTATTAATATATTAATGTAATTTGAAGGGAATCAAATGCTTTGAGCCAGAGGAAGTCATTGTCATTTGTTTAAACACTACAAAATTACCATAAATACCTCCTATTTATGGAGGTGCTTGTTTTGACACCTACCTGCAGGCCATGGCCCATGAGAAGCACTACTCACTACCACTTCTGCTTGCATTTATGTGACAGATAGTGACATAACTGAGCTGTTGGAAACTGGAAAGTGATTGATTCTTGTACTGCCATGCCAAAAGCAACGAGTTTGCTAAATTATTTAAACCTCACATCTCATATAATAGTATGCTTACCTTAATGTAATTAATGTAATGTAATTAATGTAATTTCTGAAAAATTTCAAGGTTCTTCAGCCTCTTCAGCAGAGATTCTTAAATGTGATAAACCAAGAAAACTTTCAGCAGATCTGTCAGGAGGAAGAAGTGAAGCAGGAAATCACTGCTACATTAGAAGCACTCTGTGGCATTGCTGAGGCTACCCAGATTGATAATGTAGCAATTCTCTTCAATTTCCTAATGGACTTTCTTAATAATTGCATTGGATTAATGGAAGTATACAAGAACACACCAGAGACTGTTAATCTCATAATAGAAGTCTTTGTTGAAGTTGCGCATAAACAAATTTGCTATCTTGGAGAGGTAAATACAACCAGAAGGGGAAGGAGCGGACAGAGTGTGTGTGTGTGTGTGTGTGTAAAAATATGTTTACAGTGCTATTCCTTAAACCAAATAAAATGTTGTGATTTTTACAGGGAGAAAGAAAGATTATGTGGACACATCTGTTAAGGAATTCCTTTGTTTTAAAACATACACTTGCAAAGAAAAACAGGACATTTAGACTGCTTGTTTGGTTTTTTACCAATAAATTTAACCACAGTTCATCACTAGTCTGACTCTATGCTTGGGTGGCAGAAGAGGACAGACTTTTTTTATAACAATATCAAACTTCTCAGAAGTCTGGTCTAGGAGAATTGCAGCAGCGTTTTATGTCACAAATACGTACCGTAGAGACACTGCCATAGTCCTAGACAAGGCATATAGACCCCAAGAAATTATCAGTTAAAATTTTGAGTTTGTGCAGTGCACTTACATCTTTGCATCTAATTTTGTTTTCGCATCTGGAAGAGATGCCTATTCCCAAGTTTTTATGTACAAACAGTATACTGTGGCCCCAGATTTCTATAAGTAAAATGTGTCCCCAGGGGATTTTGTTGGTGATCTATTTTGTGATATTAGTGAGATTTGTCAGTCTGTCCCAAACCACTCTTGCTTGGATTTTTAAGACTGAGGAATCAAGAAAATTATTGTTTTCGCTCTTTCAGTCAGTATCACATCAGTATATAGCTATAGGTGTTCTTATTATCCAAGGTAGCTTCTTCCTTGATGATTTTATGTACAGTTGGTACAAAAGTGATCATACACTGAAATTAAAATCTTGAAGTATTGTCTACCAAGTAATGACTTAAGTAATGCCAAGTAATTGCCTACCAAGTAATCTTAAAGTGTTTCACTTTTAGAATGTGGAAGTTTTCTTATTTCTTATTATGTAACATTGTTTTATAGGCCAAAGCCATGAATTTGTATGAGGCCTGCCTAACTCTGCTCCAGGTATATTCAAAGAATAATCTAGGTCGACAACGGATAGATGTTACAGCAGAAGAAGACCAGTACCAGGATCTCCTTCTTATTATGGAGCTTCTCACTAATCTTCTATCAAAAGAATTCATAGATTTCAGTGATACAGGTATTAAGGAATTGGTAATTGATGAACCACATGTTATTTTCTGAACTGTAAGAACCATTTTGGGGCTTATGGACAGTCCATGTAAAGTAAAAGCTGAACTTACTTTTTTCTTAACCTAGGCTTGACTAGGTTAGGATATGGAAATTGCTATTTAAAGTAGCAAAGAAGGACTTTTCACAATATTCTAACATCTGAAATTATTATTGCTATCGTAAAATAAATCATGGATGTATGAAACAGCTTGAAATCTGAATGTTGCAAGTCTGAATATGTTGTACCAGCAGTTTTATAACAGAAGGCAGATAGAGAAGTTGGAGTAGTCAAGTAGTGCAAAGAGCAGATGGGTTGTCTTCTTAGTACAGGATTCAACTTTTATGAAATGTTGAGTCATTAAAATTCCATCATGTGAGGGTCTTCTGTATTCCTCTTTCACAAAACATGCTTTATGGTTTGTGGCTGTAGTTAAGGGTTCCTTCTTGTACCCAGCCTGTTTCTTTCTTACATGTACTTGCCACTTAAAATTGCAGTTGTCCTGAGTATATTCTGGCAGATAGCTGTGGTAGCTTTTGAATAAGCAAAAATACATTTGCATGGTTTGTATCTCACCATGTTCTATACACTTTGCACAGATAACAACCCAGGCAGATTCAGTTTGATACCAAGCATGTTTTAATATTCATTTCTTTTCTGAGGTACATCTTGAAGGAGAGAAGCTTGTACTCCACAATGCAGTACCTCATTTTATTTTTCCATCATGCATACACAACATGAGCACAGAACCAGATTTAGACTTTGTCTGTTGAATGGACAACCTAATGCTTTGTAAAGTATTGCTTTGAGATCTCGACGTTAGTTGTATGGAAGACACTTACCATGAAACAAAGTAATGTGAATAAAATCTAGATGCAATGCTCAGAGATCAAATCTCTTGCAGTTTTCTACATCCTGCTGCTGACTCAATGCAGGAATATTACTTATAAAAGTAAGGTCACTGTGAGTTTATGGGAAATGTAGGCCTTGATTTGTAACTGGAGAAAACTTGGCAACATCCAAACTGCAGAACTTTCTCTGCTATCCCATTTTTTTTTGCCTTCTGTTCATAAAAGATATTAAAGCATATGTAAATGTATAATATATGTTTGAAAAATATAGAAATGCAGTAATATTTTACTGACTAGGTGTTTGTATGCAGGCAGGAAGCAGCTATCACTAGAAACAAATGCAATGTTCTGTAATGGAAGGGAGTCTTCAGTATCTGAAGCATTGTGGTTTAGCATGCCATCTGCTACAAGTGATTATGAAATGCTTATTCCTAATGAATATAAATATAGAGTGATGTGACAGCCTCCACTCACTAAGTTTCTATTTTAATACACTGTCTCATGGTTTTGTTTGGAGAGAAGTGTACTAGTCCTATTTTTAAAAATGTCTGTATTATAAAGAAATAGGACTGTTCCTTCAATATGTTTAATCTTCCTTTTATACACGATATTTTTTTTCTTTTCTGCAGATGAAGTATTTAGAGGACATGAGCCTGGGCAAGTTACAAACAGATCTGTATCAGCAGCAGATGTTGTCTTATATGGGGTTAATCTAGTTCTGCCTCTAATGTCACAAGATCTGCTGAAGGTGAGTTTATTTTTTACACAGAGGTGCTAGAATATGAAAGCTTTATAGTAATGAATTCCCAGAATCCATTCCTATATACATTCCACCTCCATAAGCTGAATTTTCTAGACTTCATAAATGTAGATAACTGTTCCATAGTTCTAAATACCCTTTAAAAAGAAATACTGTATGCTGAGAAAATGTGTTTCTGAAGGTTCTAAACCAAACTTTTCTTCTAAAAGCAAGTCTATGCAGATGAACATCCAAACCTGAAATGTGGCTCACGAAGTCCTTTTTCAGTTGTGTCAGAAATGTGACAAGAAGGATAAATAGTGATATGAGTTAAAAGTAACTTTTTATTTCCACAATACAGATGGCTGTTGATTGTAGGCATCAGCAGCTTGTCAGTAGAACAGTAAAATATGAAACAATGGGATGACAGCATTTCATTGTTGCACTGTGTTCATGTTTTACTTCCATCTAACCAGGGGAAGGAACATTTCTGGAGGGTGTCTCAGCTGTCCCCTCTCCACATGCCTTCTCATTCAGTAGTGCTTGCTGAGCACGAGGGCTGCATCCATTTTAGGTCAAATGTATAAATGGATGTACCCTGGGACCCCCTCAATTGTGCTCCAAATGCTCATGAGGCATTCACCCCACAGGACTAGATTTGTCTGTGTCTGAAATAAAACTCTTAATTTGTATAGAGCAGATACCAGACCGCTACTATTTACTGTTTATCTTTAGTAATCTTTATTGTACCAGTGTTTGTATTTATATTAAGTTGTAGCCATTCTAATGACTTAAGTTTCCTACTTAAATTCTTTTCTTCAGTGCAAATCATCAGTCCTGTCTCTTTATACAGTTGAAAGTTATGCCAAAATAGTTATGTGATTGAATCTAAAAATACCATGTTTTTCTTTTGACAGTTTCCATCCCTGTGTAATCAATATTATAAATTAATCACTTTCATATGTGAGATATTCCCTGAGAAAATTCCACAACTTCCAGAGGACCTCTTTAAGAGCCTAATGTACTCACTGGAGCTAGGGATGTCATCGTATCCTTTATAGAGCTTGGGAATGTTCTTTAAAAAATTCAAAGTTGCTTTTATAAGGACCTGTTTAAAATATTTTTTTCTTTTTCTATCAATATCTGCGCATATAATGATATATCAGTAATTGACTCTTACTCTGCTCTCTGGGGATTGAGAGTTTCACTGTAGTGTCCATTGAGATTCCAGCATTAGCTGAATTGCCTCTGACTTGTGGTGCTTGGGCGCAGCCTTTAAGTAGCTTAGCATGTAAGTTTTTTCTGGCAGCCATTCCTGCCTCCTCCATTACTTCATTTCAGAGTGTGTAACTTCATAAGCCTTCAGCTGGTATCCCAAAGCCATTCCTAAATTAGTCTCTCAGCTGGTAATACAAAACATTGCTGCTGTTCTACTGGGCTCGTTCCAGAGCATTTCCTGTCAGGGTGCCAATGGGCTCTCCCTCTCATAATGGGAGTACCATTTTCACTAATCTGTGGCACGTGTCAGAAACAGATGAGCTTGACCATAAGGGACTCTTTCTGAAAATGTTATGTCAGAGAGGGTTATGTTACCTTGGGGCATGTAGCTAATAAAAGAAGGTAATGAAGTTGGAATACTTTTTTCCTCCCCTTTTTCTAGAGTTATTTTAATTTGATTGTTTTAAAATTGGCAACTTTGTAGTGAAAAGAACAAGCTTGAAACATACAAGCATTTCAGATATTTTCTAGTGTCACAGCTGGGTAGTTTGACCGCAATTTAATTGAAATCCAACTTCAATTCTTTAACCTCCATTATCAGAATGAGCTCAGAGGTTTGCCAGCTCTGTCTGGAGGCTGTAACACCGTTAGCAGAACAGTGTGCAAAAGCACAAGAAACAGATTCAACCCTTTTTCTAGCAACAAGGCACTTTCTTAAGGTAAGGTATCTATGCTTCTTGTTACTTCGGTTTTTTGCATAAAGGTAGTGTCCAGAGGACAAACAGTGGTCATATCCAGATTAATCAGGATAACACATGCAGTAATAAACAGACTGTTACCTTAAAAAAAAAAAATTTAAAAAAATGTGCAGCTTAAGAAGAAAGACAGCATGAAGAACTGAAGATATCAGAGTAGAGTACAAAAGAAGATGGAGATGTAGAGGGAACCAGTCTATTATTGCCAGTAAACAAAAGACCTAAGCCTCTCAGAATGCAGTTTTTGAATCCATGCTCTGCACTTGAGAATGACGTTTTAGCAGTTACAGGTGAGGCTGTGAACAGAAGGCTTCCAGAATTCTATGAACTGGATGAACTGGAGGCTGGGTGGAGTACTAAAAGAAAAGGCATGAAAAAGAGAGTGCTGGGAACTAGGAAGGAAGTGCTGTCATTTATTCAATGTCTCTAATAAGTTACGTGTTTTTCTTAATATAGTATTACATTCTGTATTTTACTTTTAGAACCATCCACTTTAATAATTTTGGAGTGATCTGGTAGCAACCAGGTTCCTGCTAACTGGCAACAAAGTAATTGTGGAATCTGTGTGCTTGTCTTCTGATTTGGTATAGGCTCCAATTTTACTTAAGCCATCTTTTTTTACCAAATTGACATTGGGAATTCTGAGGCTTGCTCATTAAATGCTTCCATCAGACAAGCGGAGAGAATGAGAAACTTGCATAATTTTGTCTTTATGTAACAAAGTTTTGTTCTTTGTTTCTGAATTTCTACTTAAAATTATATTACTCTTTACTAATTTTTCCCTGTTTGACTTTCTATGAGCTACGGGAGTCTCCAAAACTTGAGGAAAAGTTCTGTATTTTATTCTAGAAGAGCAAAGACTTTTTTCATTTCTCTGGCATATCTGCAGCTTTTGGAGAAAAGTACAAATTATGTCCTGTTTCTCTGAAGAGCAATTTTTATAAATCAGCATCAGGTTCCAGTGCTTTGAGATGTGAATTTATGCTGTTAAGCCAAGACACGACTTCTAAAAGAACTTGGCTTCTAAATTTCGGGTGCCTAAAATCAAAAATTAAAAAAGGGGGCAACAAAGCAAACAGCAACCTTGGATATTTGTAATATAAGTTCACTGCTATTATCAGAAGTGAATGAACTTCAGCAGCAAGTGTTAATAAAGGAGAAAGTTACATTTACACTTAGACAACTAATTCTCTTTTGCAATTTCAGATGGTTTTTGATATGCTGGTACTTCAGAAGCACAATACAGAAATGACAACTGCAGCAGGTGAAGCATTCTACACATTAGTGTGTTTGCATCAGGTATGTCATTCAGACACACCCTGATAAGAAGTCATTTGTTAAAGGAGAGTGGTTTTTTCTTATGAACCTGACAAATCATGGAATCATTCGGGTTGAAAAGGGGAGGTGTGCCTGTTTCAGCTGCAGGTCTTTGCATTTGTCTTTGCTGAGTTTCATGACTCTCCTGTCAGTTCGTTGCTCCAGCCTGACTAAGTGTCTCTAAATGTCAGTCCTGCACTTGAATGCACTGGCTGCACTCCCCAGTTTGGTTTTATCCCCAGACTTTAGAAGAGTATATTTCCCCTCCTCCTCCAGGTCATTGACTAAAATATTTGACAGGAGAAGGTCCAGATGAGAGCTCTCAATGCCACTTGGAACTAGCTTCCAGGTGGAACATGAGCCATTAGCCTCAGTCCTTTATAGGCTGATGGTACAGATGTGCTTTTACACATGTAGTAGTTCACCCAGTTAGATAATAAAATCCAAGCGTGGTTGAAAGGTTGCAGTACACAGCTACTAAAGACTTGCTTACCTTAGGCATCCACTGCACTCATCTTATCCATGGATGTAAGTCATTTTATCAAAGAAGACAGGTTGTTAAAGCATGATTTACCCTGGGTAAATCCACACTGGCTGTTCTCAGAATCACAGAATATGCTGAGTTGGAGAGGACTCATGAAGATAATGGAGTCCAACTCCTGGCCCTGCACAGGACCCATCCCCAAGTGTCACACAATGTGCCTGAATGCATTGTCCAAAGAGTTTGGACATTGTCCAAACATGCGTTGTCCAAACATGTCTTGAACTCCGTCAGTCTGGTGTTGTGACTGACCGTTTCCCTGGGGAGCCTGTTCCAGTCTCCAACCACCCTCTGGGTGATGAACCTTTTCCTAATATCCAGCATAAACTTCTCCTGACACAACTTCAGGCCATTCCCTTGGGTCCTTTGACTTTCACATGCCCAGAAATAACTTCCAGGAGTATTTGCTTCATGATTTTCTTAGTCATTCAAAGATGATAGAGAGCAGCCAGTAATGAATGACATTAGCCAGCTTTCTGAACCCTTGGATAGATTCTGTCAGGTCTTACGAGCTTGTACACATCAAGATTTCTCAAGAGATCCCTGGGTTGATCCTCTTTACTATGCATAGTTCATCTCCTTGAACCCTGTCTCTAGTCACAAAAGTCTTGAAAAACCCGTCAGTGACCAAGACCAAGGCAAAGGAAAGCATTGATTATTTCAGCCTTACCTCTTGTCTACTATCATTAAATCATCTATTCCATTCAGCAGTAAAATTCATATTTTCCCTGTTCTGTCTTGTACTCTTGAAGTACTGCAGCAGGTGAAGCATTTTACACATTAGAAGCTGCCCTTGTTGTCTTCTATGTCTTTTGCTAAATTCAGCTATAGCTGAACTTCATTTTTCTGTCATTGTTCCTATCCAGACAATGTTTCTGCTTTCTTCTTTTCTAGCTATTCCTGCTTCTATTTCCTGCATGTGTTGCCCTTGTGCTGGAGGTCAGTCATGAAGTCCCTGCTTAGCTGAATCAATGTCCTTATTGTTTTCTTCTGTATCTGGACAGACCATTCATGTGCTTGAAGAGGTTGTCATTAAAGATCTGTCAGCTCTCTTGAGTTCTTTTTGTCTTCAGAGCTCACTCCCACAGGATCCCACCCACCCAGTCTTGAAGAAGGTGACATCTGCTCTCATGATGTCCAGGTTCTGTACTTGACTGCCCTCTTTCCTCGCTCTCCTGGGAATCTTTTACTGCACTATTTAATGATAACTGAATGACTGCTATTAATTACCACATGTCTTACCAGCTGTGAATAGCAGACACAAAGTCACGCCCCAGGGTAGCCCATCTGGTATGTGAGCAAATGTCAGGGAGACAGAACCTGGAAACGTTTTCAAGTTGCTTTAAGATGTCTGATTTGTAACGAGATCTCACCCCAAAAGATGATGTCATCTTTGCTACTTCTCCTCTGATCATGATCCATAAGTACTCAACTAGATTGCTGCCTAGTCTGTAGAAAACCATCTTTAATTTTAGCTGCCTTTTCACGGAAGTGTCAATCTTCTGTCATCTTCTGCCCTGAAGAGCTCTAAGCTTCCACCTGTCCCTTGGAATACTCCAATCATGCCACCTGTCCCACCACATATCAGTGCCTGCAGTAGTTTTGCAGCTCTGAACCTGCACATGGAGCTCTAGCTCCTTCTGCTTCCAAAGTTGAACACACTTCTACACAGGCATTTCTGGCTGGCCTCCTTTCAGCCTGTTTCATCTTTTCTGAGGAGCACTTTTAAACCCATCGCACTTCTTTGTGTTCTTAATACTCTTGGTCTTTGTCTCTTTACTCATCTACAAGTTGTTACCACCATCCCTTAACATGCACTTTAAAGCCCTTCCTGCCAGGTTGGCAAGCCTTCAGCAAAGGTGTTGCTAAGCCACTTTGTCCTATGCATCTTCTTTCTTGTTAGCAGCCCTTATCCCTCAAAGAGGGACTCATGAACATGTAAGAGAAAAGGACCCTGTGATACCACCCACAGGTGGCAAATTTTTCTTGTGTCTAGCCTCACCCAGCCCTTCATGGGTAGAATGGGAGGGAACTGCCATTCTGACTCCTGTGTCCTTCTCCTGTGCTCCCAGAGCTCAGTCCTTTGGGACTTGCTTCAGGTGCATGCCCCTTGGCAGTGTCCTGCAAGTCATGTTTGATACATGAACTTTGTCTTTTGTTTCTGTCTAAATAGCATGAGAGTAAGTAGGAAACTCTTAGAAAGGAATCTAAGCTCTCTGTCCCAGGGAAGGAACCCTAGAAAATGGAGAACCTGTGGGATGATTGGTAGGAAACATGGGACAGGTATCAAGAAAAAACAGTTTGCAGGAATAAGCCTATGCTAAGGAAGAGCCAGAAGGTCTTTTGCCTTAAAATTGTCATCTTACTCTGCACTACAAAGCACTGTACCTTGTTTTGAAGACTTGTTTAGCCTTACTAAAATACCCAGCCTGGATGAAGGATTTTATTTGGTTTAGAGGTAGGTGAAAGGCTGTGAGGACAGATGAAGAGGTGCTGATAGTTTTCTGTAACAGCCTTTATTCTGGATCTTGTCCTGAACGAGAGAAGTTGTATATATTGTATCTCTCTTTATTTTTTTAAATGTTTGTTTTACAGGCTGAATATTCAGAGTTAGTTGAAACATTGCTATCAACTCAGCAAGATCCAGTAATTTACCAGCGGTTAGCAGATGCCTTCAACAAGCTTACTGCGAGCAGCACTCCTCCTACACTGGACCGTAAGCAGAAGATGGCCTTCTTAAAGAGTTTAGAAGAATTTATGGCAAATGTTGGTGGACTTCTCTGTGTAAAATAAACAACAAAACTCTATGCCTAATTTAGACCCTTTCTGCAAAATGCACTGAGAAATGCTGAATGCTGACTAAATCTTGTACCTGTCTCTGGGTTCTTTGCAGCCATCTCAGATTCTAGAGAGCCTGGAATTTTGAACATAACACCATGGAATAGGAGAGGTCAACTTTGAATCAGCTTCTGCTATTATGTGTTAGCTGCAATCTGTCATACTTGGGTGTGGAAGAGAATGAACAGAAAATCTGAGTTGAATTTTTTTCCATTTATACGCAAACAGATATGGGCACAATTAAATAAATGCAGTGCCTTTCCCCCTGCACTGGTTTAATATATGAGTGGTCATATAAACATACAGATTTTTTTTCTCCCCAAAATCATGTTAGAGTGTGATGCAGATACATATAAAGCTCTAAACAGTGTAGCTGATTTTAAGCTTTATTTTTCCTCTCTTAAAGGTTGAATTTGTGTTCCAATGGGGAAGAAAAACCAAATGGTATTTTAACTTGTGTTTAGTTCTGTTTTTCTACATCAATCTGACATTGCAGGTTTAATGCAATGCAGGTTTTTACATTATGTTCTGCTGCCTAAAGTTCAGAGGAAAAAAAAGGTGTATATTTTTGTTCCCCTAAAATGAACTTTAGGAACTGTAGCCATTTCATTGCCTTAATTTAAAAGAGAAAAAAAAAGCTCATATACTTTAGGTAAGAAATTTAAGGCAAGATTTGACTCTTGAGAGTTGGTTTAGGGTGTTGGCACTGAGCTGCTGTGTACCTGTTGCAGCCCTTCATGTTGACGTGTTGTTTTGGAATGAGTGTCTAATGCAAGGTTCATGTGTAGTTTTACTTTCAGTATCTGTTTTGGTTCTCACCTGGGCTGCATGCAACTGCAATGTATTTCTACACTGAACTGTTTGCTTAAGCAATAACAACCCAAAGTGTGAATTACTGGCAAACTTTGTAAAGTTGGGGCATTAGCTAAAACAACTACACTAGCACAGGGGCATCAAACCCTTTTACTCAAGTATGTCTGTCTGTCTCCAGTGGGGAAGGGTAATTGGGAAGTCTGTGCTGTAGGAGATTTTTTATTTTGCTGAATCTAGTCCCACTTATGCAGAGCTCTCCCACCTGCTCTGCTCTTGCTTGGTTTTTTATGTCAGCACTTTAGCTTTTATCATAGCAGAACATAGTGCCCTGAGTATATAGAACCAACAAGGGAGAACAGCACATGAATATGAAAGCAAGGCCTGCTTTGTCTCCTGTCATGAGCCAGAGGAAACTGAAGCAAACACAAATGCTGCATGTCTAGTAAAATTATTTTTGTGGAAATACACAGAGGCAGAAGTGGACACTTCTGTTTAATATCTCTGCTAGATTATGTTGTTAAATATTTCCCATGTGTTTTTACAATTTATATAAAAAGTCTGGTATACACCTTTATATGGTTATGTATAGCTTTGTGTTTGCAGTTCTGTGCCATTCTTCAGCTATTCATCTCAAAATTAGCCACAATAATCAGAATCTCACAACAGACACAAAATCTCTAATACTGTGCTATAAGTGATCTAAGGCTTTTTTTTTTTTTTTTTTTTTTTTACATTGAATCTGTAAGTGTCTCAAGCATGGATCCACAAGGCCAAAAATGCCATCTCTTTATTATTCTTTTCTCTTTTAATTAATGTGAAAACTGGGCAAGGGCAGATTTACCAAGTGACCATAAAATTTCTTAGGTAATAGTCTACCTTCCCAGATAGTACTTTATTTCCAAGATAACTTGCTTAGTATTTTAGAACAGGGGTATTGCTCTCAGTTTTTTCTAGAAACTCTAGTGCTTATCTTTAAAGGGTTTCTTGAATGAACACTTGCACAAAATACAGTGATCCTGGCAGATCATCCTTTTTCAAACTGTTGTGATGGCTGAGTTTTTATTTTTAAATTGGGGTTTTCTGTTTTTGAAACTGCTTCTGGAATTTTTCTGAGTTTATATATTGAATGGGGCAGAAGTTCTGAAACCTCCTTTTTTTCAGATGAAGGGCATTGAAGCCTGGGAATATCAGCAGCAGTAGGAGCTGCTGATTTGTTATGATGTGCTCAATGTCAGGTATCTAGACCAAAGTCTTCAAAGAGGTCATAGCAAATATTCCACGTTTTGAGTCTGACTAACTGATACACTCAGTCATCCTTTCTTTTATAACTAGCTCTGTCACTGTTGTTTTACTAATCCTAAAGCTGGCTCACTATTTAAAAATATTTATTAACTTTAAAGTTTTGAAATCCTCTTGCATATTGTGATGAACGGGAGCACAATTTGAGTTTGTATTCTGGGCAAAGTAATGTGCATACCCATTATTTTTCTTGTCAGGCCCATTGTGTTGTAACAAGCAGAGACACACAGCATTTTTTACTATCAAGACTTTAACTACAGTATGAACACTGACTTTCAAAGACCAGCTTTAAAGGTGATTTAAAAATTTCCTTTGCCCTTCATTTAAAAATAATATTATATGTAAAGGAAAACTGTCCTAGTAAGGGTTTGGGGTTTTTTGTAATTTCCTGCTTGATGTTACACTTTCCTGTTTTTTCATTTTCCTTTCATTCTCATATATATATTCAACAGGGATCTTTCCATGCCATTTTATGTTTCTTTCAGAGCAATGCTAAGATGTCTCTGATTAGTGACACCCATGAAAGGGTTCCAAAGGCTTTTGGAAATAAGATCTTTTCATTCATATTCCTGCTGGCTTGGTGACTGCTTCTACCTGAGCTATTTGCTTCTGAATCCCTACCAAAAAAAAAAAAAAATAGAAGAAAAGAATCTTCTATGCTCTTTTACACATCCAGTTGCTGTAAATCAGGATGTGAAAGCACACTGAGGTCCAAAGGGAAGACCAAGACTGTGTGTAGTGAACATTGAGAGCTGACTCCACATAAGTTCTGAAAGTTTTATAGCATCATTGCATTGATTTTCCATTCACTGTGGAAAATGAAAAAATGAAAAATGGTTCTAAAAATGCACCTGTTTTTTGAAGGAAGAAAACAGGTAATTCAAACTGAGTTATAAATGCTGCATGATATAATTGTAAGAAAAATATTTGCCTAGACTTTTCTTGCTGAAACAGATTATTGGACCAGTGTTTTCTTCTGAGACTACCTTCTTTTCCATTTTGCCAGCTCCTTCCCCATTGTAATAGTTATAATGTATAGAACTAACTTTTGTAATAGTTAGTTCAAAAGATGGCATAATAATTTTGTTCAACCTAGAATTTTCAACACTGACAAGCATGACCATCGAGTCCAATCATAAAATTCAAGACCTTGTTGAAAGCACAGATACATAGGGACAGGGAGAAGTGGACGGGATGCATGAAACTTCCACTTTCACGTGCATTTATGCCTTAATTAGCCTCACTGAATTACTGCCAGAATCTGCTACTTTTTACCCAGAGGTTTGTGTTTCACTATTTGATGGTAAAGGGCTCACCTTTTTTCTCAGGAATGAGAAACTTGTTTTCTCAGCATGTCCAAATCCTACTAGTTAAAAGAGAGGGGTTTGAATTGGAGTCATCTCTTTTCATAGTATGTAGAACTCACTAAAACCCCAGTGTTTGCCTGGGCAAATCCTTTATATCTAAGCCATGTAGTTCTAGAAAATAAGTTTGCTCAGAGCAGTCAGTTGTCCATTTAAAATTTAGTCCTTTAAAACGGAAAGCAAATTCTAATTTGTGATCTGTAAAACTATTAAAAAACTCAAATTTGCAGCATCTTGCTTATAAAACACTTCAAATAATTTCAGGTTTGGTTAAGTAATTACATAAGAAGGGGTGTTTTTTTAATGGAAGTAGCTTGATGAATATAAGCGCAGGAGTAGGAGCCAGGCTCCTCTAATTTTGTAATGTTTTTCCACAGGATCCTCTGTGGGCATTGGCAAGTCACTAGAACTGTGCTGTTGTTAAAATAGCATTAACACCTACCTACCTCACAGGGATGTTGTGAGGATTAGCTTTTGCCTATAAAATGCATTGAGGATCTGAGATGCTATGTAAATATTATATACTTTAATTTTAGTTTTGTGAGGTGTAAGATTTACTGTAATGAAAACAGAAGATTTTCATAATTGTAAAGCCCAGTAGAGGCAGCAGTGGGGCAGTATTCTGAGGACTGCTCTACTGCAGTACAGTAATGCTTGCTGTAAATTGTCTTTATTTCAATTACAGCTGATTGAAATGGCGGCTTCTTCTTAAATAAGGTGAGATTCCCCACCAGTGTGCCTCAGTTCTGATCTGCAAAGGGAAAGGACAGTTATTGGTTATTCAGGCTTTGGTGCCTCTGCTTGTGACAAGTGCTGCTTGTGGTGGTAGTTTTTTGTTTGGTTTACTTTTGGGTTTTTTTACATTTATCTGCAAGGAACAAACACCACTCATTTCTCCCATATCTGTTCCAGTCACTAAGTATAACCAAAGCCTAATGATAATAATAAAAATTTAAAGAGCCAGCCCTGCTCCCCTGCCCCCCATAAATTTGCATTTGAGTAGACTGTACTCTGTTTTCAGTAAATTAGATTAATGTTTTCTAGCACTGATCATGAAGCAAATCATTAAGTGTATTTTGCTCTAGAGCCTCAAGCTCTCAGCTATCTTATAAAATCTTTTTTTCAGTATGAAATTTCTTGGGGCCCTAGAAACTGAGAAGATACTTCTGCCTTTCCCTTCTCTTCAGTGAATTAAAAATGATTCTGCTTTTTCATTTCTTCCCATTCCCTACCCTGCTTTTCCTGTCCTTTTAAGCTGCTCTTAAGCAGATTTGGAAGGCCCTTCCAACCTCAAGAGGAAGATACTAATAATTGGTAATTTTCCAATCTGTTGCAGCTTGATACTTGAAATTGATAAAAACCTCTCAATAGCATTCGCCACACATTTCAATCTCACATTAACCGTTCTGGAGTTTTTAATTAGGAAAAAACCCAGCCCTATATTATTTGTTCTCTTTGTGCAAAATAAGAATTCTCCATGCAGTAAACATGCAGTTTTAAGGCAATAAATGCTAGTACTGCTGTTGGTCAAGTGTGTAAATATTTTAAATGTGTCATTCAATACTGTGTTGAGTTTATATATTAAAAACACAGGGATTGAAGTGCAGTTGATTTCAAGTATTGTTTTATCTGTACAGTTGAAGATATGAAGTTGCATAGAAGTATTTCACAGTTTATTGCAATAAGACTTGGGAAATGGCTGTGTAATCTAGCCTTATCATGAATGAGTTTTCAATTTTGGAATGATCACTTTGTGTATTTTTAAGATCCATAAGCAGGAAGAGGATGAAATTGTTTTCCACTAAAGACTTTTTTTATTTTGTTTTGGCCGTGTGTGATTTGTGTGTATTCTTGTTTAATATTTTTCTAAAATCTCACCTTGATGAATCCTTGAAAAAGCATTTGTTACACTTCTTTACAGTGGAAATATAAATAGCAACATTATGAAACCTTAGGCTATACCTTTTGCTCTTTGGCTACAGTGAATGCACAGTAATTAGGTTAAAAGTTGGTGGAGTAAATTTAGTTTACATCAGCACTTAAAGCATGAGTTTGCCTATCAACAGAAAAAAGTGTGATTAGGAGTGCAACAGCAGTATTTCACACTGGATGGCAATTACCAGAAATGACTGTGAATATATAATCAGATTAATCTTTTCCCCCGTCTTCCAAAAGAAGTTTTAACAGTGACTTTTCAGGTCACTATTATTGGTGGCGTTTATCTACTCAAAACGAATACCAGTTTCTGGGTCTTCTGTGTGTGTGTGTGTGTGTGTGTATTTAAACAGTTTTTATGATGGTATTTGGCACAGAAATGTTTTCCAAGCTCATCATCTGTTCCTATGTAAGGAACATCTAACAGCGTGTTACTTCATGGATATCAGAAAAGTTCAGTTACAGGCAGCAGTTCCTAATGTGCTATAATATAATTTCATTTAGATAAACTACAGCTATTTTCTGTTGTTCCCCTCTTACTTCCACGCACTCACATCATTTAGAAAAGGAAAAAAAAAAGCTTCACAAATCCTGAAAGTAAAACTACGCAACAACTATGGTGGTGACAGCTTGCTATATATCTTGGCTGTATGTATCACTAGAATTTTACTGGTTTCAAAAGTAAGATTATGCAGTTATATATTTATATTAGCATGGTTTAGTTCAGTGAATATTTTGGGGAAGGACAGAAACATTTAAGGTAATTCTGAGGAAATTCCTGAAAGCAATTGGTAAGACTAACAGTAGCGTATCCAAGAGCCTTTCGTGTAGAAAATGGAACTATTCTGCTTTACCTTAAATATGAGTTCTGGAATAAACTTGAACGATTTGGGTACAAAGCCTTTATTCACACTTGTTTGTCTAAATATACATAAACCCCATCAATTTTGCCTTTTTCAAACTTATATTGGCTTCAGTTGTGAGTGGTGGAGTTGGTGGTGGATTTTTTTTTTTTCATGATTTGCCATGTCTTACAAGCAGAAAAATAGGAAAGCACAACCCTCCAAGAGGAATTTGTCTGGACAGCCAACCAAGGAGCAGGTTGTACATGAACTGGAAGAGGGAAGGAGGAGGAGAAAGCGATAACTTCGCAATCTTATCTGGAAAAAGAAAAATAGATCAATCTACAAGACACAGGTGTTATTCCATAAAATTTACCCCATGACATCTTGAAAGGGTTTAGTAAAAGGCTGACATTTTATCAACAAGTTAGTCAGGGGAAAGAAAGAGTACTATTTTGGAATTCTGAAATGAAATATAATACTATCAGTATCAGTGTAAGTTCTGTTAATTAAATAATAAATTCATCTTTATTTTGGAAAACATTCCAGACAAATCTATCTATCCAAAGAGAACAAAGAAGCTACCCACTGTGACCGATACATTCATTACTAGTCTTTCTGCTGTCTATTTGAATTTTGTGGAACAGCTGTTTTCACTTCACCATCTATTAGATGGTATCGGATTTGATTTTCCTGATACATTGTTGCCTTTGCAAGTTAGAGTAAAGCTGAGTTCCCTTTTTCTTCCTCTCTCGGTCTGGCCTACTGTTAATGGTTGTAAAGACAAATATGTTTGATTTGCTTTAACTTACTTGGTTTGGATACTGCAGTTTAGGTTTGTGGCATATTTAAACTGCTTCCCGTCTCTGTTTGGTGTTCCCTGAATGAAAGTCATTGCTAGTCTCCAACACAAGTATTGATTTGAAAGCCTCACTGGTAACTATTTTAATAAGCTGTCAGGACATTTGCTTTAGTTTTGGAACTGCACCAATACTACTAATGATCTTTTGTTCATTGAAATGATTGTTGTAACTCACAAAAAAAAAAAAAAGCCCCAAAGCTAAAAGCCCACCATCACACTGTGGAATCTCTAGGAAGATCACTGATGTCCTCACACCAGATCAACACTACTTTGGGGAAGGCTTATATTCTTCTGCCACTTTAAGGAAAGACTGTTCTTCTGAAGTACTTTTTGCCTGCTTTTTAGGCTGTTATGCACTTTCATGATTTCTTAACAAACTACTGTTAAAATGTACTGTAACATGGATTTTGATAAGCGCACATGTATTTAAACAATTCACTCAGCCTCAGGAAAGCTGGAAAAATTGGATACCTGTTTTGTATCTTGGTTAAAATGTTTGTTACCTGCATCCCTTAAGTTGGCCAGATAATGTCTAGATCCTGCAAGTGTAACTATTTAAGATCCCAGTATAGTCTCTAGAAGGAGGACAGTGTAATTTTGCTTTAGGGACAGAGAAAAAGGGTGTCCTTCACTTATTTTTCTTAGAGGTATATATGTAGTCTGAATTGGAGTTTCAAAAGCAGAAAGCAGTAATAAACCCCATTTACTGTTCAGAAAAAGAAATGTTTTCTTTCATAACACTATCTGATTTCTATTTTCTTCCTTCTCCTTAAAGAGCGTGTGTGAAATAAGTGCAGAGGTATGTGTAGGAAAAACTGTAAAATCTGCTGCTGTACATGTTTGCTACTTGACTGCATTTTCTGTTCCACTTTCATTTTACTGGTTTTGCTAAATATATTTTATATATTTTCCTTCCTGCTTCTTGTGATGGCAGAGTGATTACATCTTTTGGGGGGAAAAAACTAAAAATACCATGTCAAGGCTTTGGGGCCAGAGAATGCCATACAAGTTGAATGTTGCCATGTATCTCAGGACATTTTTTGAGAGAACTGTAACTCAGAAGCCATGGTAAAATCTATGGGGGTGAGAAAATATACAGAAGTATAGATTCTGGTAATTCTGTTGAAGGGTTGGGTGAGTTGTTTTTTTCTTTTCCAAATACTTGTAAAGTCTGTTTAAAATGTCAATACCACTAGGTGGTATTAATTGGCTAGTGGTCACTTATGTAGAGCATTTTTCTATCTGGAAGCTGTAGTCCTCTGGATCCTGAATCACTTCCAATGGACATACAAAGCCTGGCAAAATAGAAAGAAGTCCTGGGGAAGGGGGGATCCTGTATTGTTGCATCCCTTTTAGGGAATGCTCTCTCCCCAAAACCCCTCCCCCTGTAAACTGTAACCTGGCCTGATTTACCTGCCCCTTGACTCTGACGTATGGCCTTCAGCCAGGTAATCTGACCCTGACCCCAAAAGAGATAAAACCCCCTCTTCCTCCATGTGCTCCCTCCTTGCCTCCTGGGATCCCTTCATTGAGAATAAAGCTTTGGAATACATCCTGAGGTAAGGGGCCTCTTTTGAATCTCTTCTCCCTATCTTGAAGATCTCCTCTCCTCATCCCCCTAAATCTGAGCTAGCCAGCTTGTGGGGGGTGGCAGGAAAAGGGAATTACCACTGTATCACTGTCATGTTTCTAAGATTTCTATCTTCATAGAGAAAGAGTTGGGACTCCATGAACTACTTAAAGATGAAAGCTTACTTCTGTACTCTAGTTCATGGAGTGACTGCAAGCTTTTAAGAGACTGACTGACAGTCTGTCCTCCTGTTGTGCCAAAAGGTCTTGGGAAGCTGTGGGTATACCTGACCCACACAGGTACCCCATGGGGTTCCAACACACATTTGATTGTCCATCTGTAAGGGGAACAGCTTGGGAGTGAAAGTGCA
Source organism: Certhia americana (assembly GCA_018697195.1). Lineage (NCBI taxonomy): Eukaryota > Metazoa > Chordata > Aves > Passeriformes > Certhiidae > Certhia > Certhia americana. The sequence continues at coordinate 44,394,630 of CM031857.1, read as the reverse complement.
GCAAGCTTTGCTTACGAGGAGGAGGTGTTGCAGGTTGTTTTCTAAGTAGAATATTTCTGCTTTGCTCTTTTCCATCATCAGATGTAGGATTATGTTGTTATTAACTAGAAATAATCCTTGTGTGGTTGTAAAGCATTGCATGTTTTGCTGCCTTCCAAATCAATGTGCAGTTGGTTTGCCAGCCCTAAACATGTTGAGGGTTTTGGATTTTTTTTTTTTTTTTCAGAAAAAAGTTAATAGAAGTTTTTTAGACTTAATGGCAACAGGAATGATTCTACAATTAGAATTTAATAATCTATTTTCATATTAATTAAAGCTGATCGTACTTTTTCATATGGCTATGGCTTGCGCTACAGCGAGAACGAAACTAGAATTTCATTAGTAGAGAAAAAATACAACAGAGTAAAAATGAAAACTCAAACCCCAAGACAGGAAAGCCTTGTGAGTAACAAGTTGCTATTGCTTTTCAGGGTAGAATTGTGTTTTTAAACACTGTTTCTGATCTAGCAAATGCATTAGGGAAGAGGCAGTAATCTATGTCATTAGGTTTGTCTCAAGGACACCAATATCACTGCCCTATGACATGGGTCTGTCAAGTGAAAGGACAGGGGAGATAGTTTAACTGGAAATACCTGTCTGCAAAAAATATTAGGGAACAATAAAACCCAATTACTAATAAGAAATTTCTTTCAGGGTGCACTTTACATTCTGTATTCCTGTGTTTGTGATTCATTTGTCCTCACATCCAAAAGAAATTTCAGCAAGTGATAACCTGATTCTTTTCTTTCCTATAGGGTCGCTTGAGCTCCTTTGGAGCTTTGCTTCTAGAACTGTCTTGTAACAGGATTCAAGCAAGGCCTTGAGCTGTGTTTACTCCCAAGTAGTATCTGATATCATAACCTAAATAATGTCATCCTGCTCACCCCCAAACCCCCACACAGCCATGTACCCTTATGTGATCTGTCTAACCTTTCTGGTGAAGCGGAATTGCTTGCCAAGGGGCAGTCTGCTGCTCTGGGAAATCTGGACTGAGAGCATGCATCATCCCAGTCTCATTTCTACTTTCATTAATGGAAAATACCTTACAAGTGTGCATGATATAGGAACATTACTGAAGTGTCACTTCACTGTAGTACCTAATGTACTACTTTAATATAATGTGTTACCAATGTAGCACATTTCTTGCTGCACTCAGTAATGCTATTCAGGTACCAATATCTAGACAATTGTCACTTTCCACAATGCAGGGAGAAGGGGTTGGCTTGTTTGTTTTAAATTACAGCAGTGGTGGTAGCATGAATAGATATGGATGCTCTCCACATGTGACAGTCTTCTGTACTGGGATGAAGACTTTTTTTTTTTTGCAAGAACTCTCAAAAACAAAATGGGTAATGCACTGAATGCAAGATCCAGACTGCAAAGAAGTCTTTTAAACCAAATGAAAATGTCCAGTAGTTCTCTACTGTCATGAAAAGCCTTGTTGCCACATGAGGGAGGTTAAAAATATGGAGATTTGAAGAAAAAATCAGCCTATCCCCATATCCTATAGTGGCAAGAAAATTTGACTTTCTGCTGCTTGTGTAAGCTGTGCTGCAAAAACATTTTATCATTAATGTAGTATTTCTGTCCTCAATAGTTCTGCTCTGGTCATTAATGTCCACTGCTGAGCCCATGACTCTTCAGCCACAGTGAAATGTTGTGGCAGATGAAGCAGTTTCTTTCAGTTCACTGCTGATACAACTTCTTGCTCTGGAGAGAACATGAGGAGAGTCTGCTGTTGGGTTAAATAATCTGATGGGCAATCTCCTATGGGATGGTTTATAGGAGAGTCATTGAGTGATGGAAAGATGACACTATGCACATGATTTTTACAAACATCATACTTTAGGAAGAAGAAATGAGAAAAATGGGTGAGCTTTTTGTCTTAGAGCAATGAGATCATGAGAGGTGCCAGACAAGCATGTTGGGCCTTCACATGAGAAAACAGGAAAATGGGAAGTTTTTATAACCAAAGGGAAAGATACAGTGAATCAATTTCTCCCCTCCACTTTAATGAGATTCCCACCTGGAATACTGCTTCCAGCTCTGGAAGCACAAGGACATTGCCCTGTTGGAGCAAATCCCAGGGAGGGACACCATGGCCTGATTAGAGGCAGGGAATACCTCTCACATGAGGGAAGGTTAAGAAAACTGGGATTGCTCAGTCTGGAAAAGAGAAGAATTTGGTGTGACCTAATTGTGGTCTTCCAGTACCTGAAAGGAGCCTACAAAAATGATGAAGAGAAACTTATTTACATGGGTCTATAGTGACAGGACAAGGGGCAATGGCTTCAAACTGTAAGCAAGTTAGATGAGATTAGAGAGAAATTCGTTACTGTGAAAGTGGGGAGGCACTGGAACAGGTTCCCCAAAGAAGCTGTGGATCATCTCTGAAAGTGTTCAAAGCCATGCTTGATGGGGCTTGAAGGAACCTGGGCTAGTCGAAGGTGTTCCTGCCCATGGCAGTGGGGTTGAAACGAGGTGGTCTTTAAGGACCTTTCCAACCCAAACCATACTAGGATTTTACGTAGTTAAACAAGGAAGGTGTTTTAAAACTTGCTATCTTTTGAAAGCATCTAAGAATCGGCTGTACTTCTGTTGGTATGCAAAAAAAGGGAGCTTGTTCCCGCCTGCTAATGTATATAGAAATGGAAAGCCTGCACAGGAGAGCCATTAGAAAACCAATTTGGAGCGCTGGGCTGCGATGCAAAGCAGAAAGCTGGCGGCTCCTGAACACTTGCCATCTAACTCGAGGGGTCCCCTGAGAGGCCGGGTGCCTCTGGCTGTCTCGCCGCCCAGCTCAGACTCCCGTAGCTGTCCGACATCGCGGCACACACGGAATTCCCGGCTGGCCGTTCCCGCCCCAAAGCGCTCCCGCCCGGGGCCGCCAGCTCCGCCCGCCGTGCCCGGCAGGGGGCGCGCAGGGGGCGCGCGGGGGGCGGGGCCTGGGCCGAGCTGCGCGCGCGCGGAGGGAGCCGGGCGCGGCGGTGAGTGGCGCGAAGTGGCGCGCGCGGGGGCGGGGGCGCGGGCCGGTGGCTCCCGCACGGATGCCCGCCCGCCTTGAGGGAGGCTGGGTCGCTCCCGCCGGCGGGCGTCGGTGCCTGGGGCGTCACGGAGCCCCCTCACCCGCCCCCACACCACTCCCTCACCCGCCTCCACCGCTCCCGTCACCTCGCCCCACAAAACCGAGCGCTCCCGTCATGCCCTAGCCCTCTGCGCCCGCGGGCGGTGTATTGCCGAGGCGCGGACTGTCCGGCCGGGTTCGCCCCTTGCCCCGACCGCGGGGTGTTGTATGTTTCGGGGTGCCCTGCGAAGTGATACCCGGGGAGGGGACACCAGGAAAGGGCCTTCGCTGGAACCGCGCCGTTCCCGCCGCATGTGTAGGTGGCACCGGCTGTCCTGAGCCCTGCCGCGCCCCTTGGCGCCTTACTGAAGAGGATGTGAAGGACTGGCACTACATTCATATTTCCCTTTTTGCTTTGAAGTATGCCCTCCAGGCCTCCTTACTTCATTTTGCTAATCCGTGCAGTTTCTGCGTAGTTGGTAGCCTCTGAGAGCTTCTATGAACTTTCTGTGTCACTTAGAACGCATTGTGGAATTCCGTCTTTGATGTATCAGGGCACATCCACACATTGAGTACTTTCCAGTCTACCCATCGGGACTTGTGTACCTCCAGGCGGTTGTGCAGTCCCCTCCAGGGATTTTCATTACGTTTGCCCCCCTGGCAGCTTTTTCTCGGTTTGTGCTCACAAACCCCATGGATGATGAGCTTGCTTGCCTCAAAGACCTGACTTGGCACTTGGAAAAAACTGCAGACAACTAGATTTTAACTTCATTCGTGCTCTCTGGTTTTGATCAAGGTCTTTAGAATAGAATGCTTTTCTGAGTTGCACATGTGTTTTTAGATTCCTGGTGAAAGATCGGAAGGCTAATGCCGTCTTCTTCCTCCTTCCCACAGAAACACATGGTTTTCCAGTTGTGTTTCTATACCATGGCCTTGTCGGCGTGTTTTCCTATGTTTTCTTATCACCTGTTCCCCACGGGGTCATAACTACTTGAAATAAATGTACTGTTTACAAAGACTGAGATATGAGCTTGCACGGGGAGGGGACTCATGAGTCGGCAGGGACGTCCCCCCCCCTTCACCTACCTGCTGCACTACAAGGCCACAGTGTCTTCATCACCTCCGTTTTCCTGTTTTATGGTTAGATCTGGCCTTTAAGGCACCATACATTCAGTTTACCACCCTTTAACAAGCCCTGTCTGTTCTTTCCACTCTATCTTAAGAGAGCTTACCTCCTTTTCTGTGTTTACTTTAGTGAAATTCGACTTCACCTATGGTCTTTTAAGTTTTTCTAACCTATGCCTTTCTTGATCTCTCTTGTATATCGTTTCCCTCTGTGTGGCTTTCAGGGATTGTCCTGTATGATGACATAGCATGGTCTGCATGTGGATGGACGCAGGGCTGGGGCAAACTGGATTGGCCATCTCGAGCTTCAGGGGCCCTGAGAATTAAGAGTGGTAAGCTTCCCTAAGTGGCCCCAGAGGCCTTGGGTTCTGTGCTCTTTCCATCCTCAAGCAGAAGTTTCAGGATTGCGTTTTTTTTTTTGTTCCCCTTGGGCTGCAGAAGCATGAACTTTCTGGAGGGCTAATGAAGGATTTTCACAACATAGAACTGTCTTACTTGAAGGAATTACAAGTCGTACACTAAACTCACTTTAAGTGTTCGGAATGTAGTTCTTAAACATGAGAACGTCCCTTCATGCTAATAAACCTGACTCGTGTATGCATTCAGAAAATAGAGTGAATTTTTGAGGCATTAAGTAGGTGTAGTAATATTTTTCCAATTTTCTGATGTTACCCTCCTTTCACAACCTCACAGTTAATTACGTTCTTGGTTCTTAAGCTTAATTTCACAACCAAAGGAAGGCTATAAAAAATCAACTAAAAATTATTAATGTATAAAATTTTATTGCATATGCCTGTTTATCTCTGAACAATGGAATTCGTCCTCAGCAACTTTCTATATCCTGTAGGGTTTAGTTTCTGGCATGATTTGTCCTTGTAAAGCCCTATGGGCTCACTGAACAAAAAATCAAAAGTTTTCACTTTTGACCTTAAAACTGAAACTTTGCACTTTTTTTTCGTTTCTGATGTCAAG
>CM031857.1:44328232-44389330 GCA_018697195.1 Certhia americana | reverse complement strand
AGAAGTTTTTTAGACTTAATGTCAACAAATGATGCTACATTAGAATTTAATAATCGATTTTCATATAATTAAAGCTGATCTACTTTTTCTATGGCTATGGCTTGCGCTACACGGAACGAAACTAGAATTCATTAGGATAGAAAACATACAACAGAGGAAACAGCAAACTCAAACACCCAAGACAGTAAATGCCTTGTGAGTACAAGTTGCTATTGCTTTTCAGGGTAGAATTTTGTTTTAAACACTGTTTCGGATTAGCAAATTCTAAGGGAAAGGCATAACATGTCATTAGGTTGGGGTCTCAGGACACCAATCTCACTGCCCTAGAATGGTCTCTCAATTGTAAAGGACAGGGGATATAGTTTAACTGGAAAACCGGTACTGCAAAAAAATATTAGGACAATAAAACCAATACTATAGAAATATTGCTTTCAGGGTGCACCTTTACCTTCGTATTTCCTGTGTTTGTGATTCATTTGTCCTCACATCCAAAAGAAATTTCAGGCAAGTGTAACCTTATTCTTTTCTTTCCTATAGGTCGCTTGAGCTCCTTTTGGAGCTTTGCTTCTAGAACTGCTTGTAATAGTATTCAAGCAAGGCCTTTAGCTGTGTTTCTCCCAAATAGGAATCTGATATAATAACCCTAATAATGCTTACTGCTCACCCCCAAACCCCCACACGCCATGTACCTTAGTGATCCCCTGTCAACCTTTCTGTTGAGCGTATTGCTTGCAAGGGGCCATTCTGCTGCTCTGGTAAATCGGACTGAGAGCATGCCGATCCCAGTCTCATTTCTACTTTCATTAAATGAAAAACATTACAAGTGTGCATTAAAGGAACATTACTGAAGTGTCACTTCACTGTAGGTACCTAATGTACTACTTTACTATAGTGTTACCATTAACACATTTCTTCTGCACTCAGTAATGCATTCAGTACAAATACTAAACAATTTCACTTTCCACAATGCGGGAAGAATGGTTTTGCTGTTTTGTTTAAATTACAGCAGTGGGGGTAGCATGAATAAGATATGGATGCGCTCCCATGGACAAGTCCCTTCTGTCTGGGATGAAGACATTTTTGTTGTTTTTCTCTTTAGCAAGAACTCTCAAAAACACAAATTGGGGGGGTTAATGCACTGAAGCAAGATCCAGACTGCAAAGAAGTCTTTTAAACCAAATGAAAATGTCCTAGTTCTCTACTGTCATGAAAAGCCTTGTTGCCACATGAGGGAGTTTAAATATTGAATTTGAAGAAAAATCAGCCTAGTGGCCCGCATATCTATAGTGGCAAGAAAATTTGACTTTCTCTGCTGGTGTAATCTGTGCTGAAAAACATTTATCATTAATGTAGTATTTTGCTGTCCTCATAGTTTTCTGCCTGTCTTAATGTTCCCTGCTGAGCCCATGACCTTCAGCCACACGTGAAATGTTTGTGGCAGATGAGCAGTTCTTTCGTCACTGCTGATACACTTACCTTGCTCTGGAGAGGAACATGAGGATCGTCCTGCGGTTGGGTTAATAATTTTTTCCCTTGATGGGCATCTCCTAGTGGGATGGTTGTATAGGAGAGTCCTTGGTGATGGAAAGAGGACCTATGCACATGATTTTTTACAAACACATACTTTAGTGAAGAAAAAATGATAAAAATGGGGAGCTTTTTGTCGTAGAGCAATGAGATCGCATGAGCGGTCCAGACAAGCTGTTGGGGCCTCACATGAGAAAACAGGAAAATGGGAAGTTTTTATAACCAAAGGGAAGATACGTGAATCAATTTCTCCCCTCCACTTTATGAGATTCACCTGGAATACTGCTTCCACTCTGGAAGGCACAAGGAATTGCCCTGTTGGAGCAATCCGGGAGGGACACCATGGCGGGGCTGATTAGAGGCAGGGCATAACCTTCCATTAGGGAAGGTTAAGAAAACTGGGCGTTGCCAGTCTGAAAAGAGAAGAATTTGGTATGACCTAATTGTGGTCTTCAGTACCTGAAAGGACCTACAAAAATGGAAGAGAAACTTATTTACATGGGTCTATATGACGGACAAGGGCAATGGCTTCAAACTGTAAAGCAGTTAGATGAGAGTAGAGCGAATTCGTTATTACTGTGAAAGTGGGGGGCACTGGACAGGTGTCCCCAAAGAAGCTGGGATAATCTCTTGAAAGTGTTCAAAGCCATGCTTGATGGGGCTTATAGGAACCTGGCTAGTCGAAGGTGTTCCTGCCCATGGCAGGTTGGGGTTGAAACAGGTGGTCTTTAGACTTTCAACCCAAACCGAACTAGGATTTTACGAGTTAAGCACGTAAGGTTTTTTAAAAAACTTGCTATCTTTGAAAGCATCGAAGAATCGCTCTACACGTCTGTTGGTATGCAAGAAAGGGAGCTTCCCGCCTGCTAAGTATTAGAAAGAAAGCCTGCACAGGAAGCCACTTTAGAAAACCATTTGGAGCGCTGGTTCGGTTGTCAAAAGCAAAGCTGGCGGCTCCTGAACACTTGCCCCTCTAACGCGAGGGGTCCCCTGAGATGCCGGGTGCTCTCTGCTGTTCCTCGCCGCCAGCTCAGCTCGACGTAAGCTGGCCGACAATCGCCGGCACACACGGAATTCCCGACTGGCCGTTCCCGCCCCAGAGCGCTCCCGCGTCCCGGGGCCGCCAGCTCCGCCCCGCCGTGCCCGGCAGGGGCGCGCAAGGTGGCGCGCGTGGGCGGGGGCCTGGGCGAGCTGCGCGCGCGCGAGGGCGCCGGCGTGCGGTGATTTGCGCGAGGGTCGCGCGCGGGGGCGGGGCGGCGGGGCGGGGGGCTCCGCACGTGCCCGACCGCCGTGAGGGAGGCGGGGGCGCTCCCCCGGCGGGCGGCGGGGCCGGGGCGGCACGGAGCCCCCTCACCGCCCCCACACCACTCCCTACCGCCTCCACACCGCTCCCTAAACCGCCCCCGACACCGCTCCGTCATGGCCCGGAGCCCGCTGCGCCCGCGCGGGCGGTGATGGCCGAGGCCCGGACGGCCGGCCGGGTTCGCCCCGTGCCCCCCGCCGCGGGTGTTGTATGGTTGCGGGGTGCCCTCGAAGGGATACCCGGGGGAGGGGACACCAGGAAAGGGCCTTCTCCGGGAACCGCCCGTGTCCCGCCAGCCATGTGTAGGGGGCACCGGCTGTCCGGAGCCCTGCCTGCGCCCTCTGCGCGCTCACTGAAGAGGATGGGAATGGAGCTGGCATACATCATATTTTCCTTTTGCTTTGAAGTAGCCTCCAGGCCTCCTGACTTCATTTTGCTAATCCAGTGCAGTTTCTGCGTATTTGGTAATCCTCTGAGAGCTTCTATGAACTTTCTGTGTCACTTAGACGCATTGTGGAATTCCGGCCTTTGAGGTATCAGGGCACAAGTCCAAACATTGAGTAGCTTTCCAGTCTATCCCATCGGGACTTGTGTACCTCCAGGCGGGTGGTTGCAGCCCCTTCCAGGTGATTTTCATTACGTTTGCCCACCCTGGCCAGCTTTTCTCGGTGTGTGCTACAAACACCATGGATGATGAGCTGCTTGCCTCAAAGACTGACTTGGGCAGCTTGGAAAAAACGCAGACAACTAGATTTAACTGCATTTCGTGCTCTCTGTGTTTTGATCAAGGTTACTCTTAGAATAAGATCTTTTCTGAAGTTGCACATGTGTTTTTTATATTCTTGGTGAAAGATCTGAAGGGCTAATGCCGTCTTCTTCCTCTTTCCCAACGATGAACAGCATGGTTTTCCAGTTGTGTTTCTATACCATGGCCTTTTAGCAGTGTTTCCTATTGTTTTCTTATCACCTGTTCCCCACGTGGTCATAACTACGTGAAATAAATGTACTGGGGACCAAAGACTGAGAGATTGAGCTGTGCACAGGGGAGGGGACTCAGGAGTCTGCAGGGACCTCCACCCCCTTCACCTACCTGCTGCACTGCAAGGCCACATGGTGTAATTCATCACCTCCGTTTTCCTGTTTTATGGGTAGATCTGGCCCTTTAGGCACCAGTAGCATTCATTTTACCCTATGAACACAGCCCTGTCTGTTCCTGTTCCACTCTATCTGAGAGAGCTTACCTCCTTTTCTGGTGTGTTACTTTAGGTGAACTTCGACTTCACTATGAGTCTTTTATTTTTCTAAACCTTATGCAGTGTTCTTGAGCTGCTCTTGGAGATCTGATTTCCCTCTGTGTGGCTTTCAGGGAGCGTCTGTATGAGGACACAGCATGGTCTGCATGTGGAGGGACGCAGGGCCTGGGGCAAACTGGGATTGGCCAGCTGGAGCTTCAGGGGCCCTGAGAATTAAGAGTGTAAAGATTCCCTAAGTGCCAGAGGCATTGTGGGTTTCTGTGCTTCTTTCCATCCTCAAGCAGAAGTTTCAGGATTGCTTCTGGGCTTGAGAGCAGTGAACTTTCTGGAAGGGCTAATGAAGGGATTTCAAACAGTAGAACTGTCTTACTTGAAGGAATTTACAAGTCTTGTACACATAAACTCACTTTAAATGTTTTCTGATGTAGTTCTTAAACATGAGAACGTCTTCATGCTAATAACCTGACTCAGTGTATGCATTCAGAAAAATAGATTGAATTTTTGAGGCATTTATAGTAGGTGTATGTAATATTTTTACCATATGTTCTGAGTTACCTCTCCTTGCAAAACCTCACAGTTAATTACTTCTTGGTTCTTAAGGCTTTAATTTACAAACCAAAAGGAAGGCTATAAAAAATCAACTAAAAATTATTAATGGATAAAATGTTTATTGGCAGTATGCCTTTTTATCTTCTGAAACAATGGGAAATTCTTCATCAGCAACTTTATCTGTGAGGGTTTAGTTTCATGGGCATGGATTTAGTCCTTGCAAATGCCAGTATGGGCTCACTGAACAAAAAATCAAAAAGTTTTAACTTTTGACTTAAAAACTGAAACTTTGCACCTGTTTCAGTTTCTTAGTGTCAAAGCATAGATGTGTTCTTGCTTAGAAGGTAATAGCAAACCAGATTGCTGTATGTATCATTGCATATGTATCATCCCAGTTAATAAAGAAAATGTTGTGAGTAAAGGAGTCATTGTAAATTCCTACTATGTCCTAACAAAAATTAATCGTTGTATAGGACCTAAAATGGCTCTCAGTGTTGTGTATTGCTAGAGCATTGTGGCTAGAAACTGTGTTATCTGTCTGGACATACAGTCATTTCTGTATCATAATCATACATATCATTTAAATAATACATAATTTAATAATGTAAATATTGTTAAAACATCTGTGTTGTATTGAGCAAAAAACTAGGGGAAAAATAATGATTTTGGTTTTGCTAGGTAGCTTGACTCCAGAATTCTCTTCTGTGAGACTAATACCAGAGGTGGGTCTTTGTGAATAATTCCTTGTTTGGCCAGCCTGGCCTGAGAAGCCAGCAAATCAGTAAATGATACTCTGGAAAAGCCAGGTTTTGCAGCTAAGAGCTTTCCTTAGGTGTGTGCTGTGTCAGAGGAATGGCAGAAATATCTCACAGTGCCAGGGTAAGTGCAGCGGTGCAATTTCAAGCCAACAACACCAATAGGTAAGGTACCATTTTTCCAGCAAGTAGGAAGAAACTGTTTTAGGAAACTTCATCTTGAAAGCTCTGCTAGAGCAAAAGGAAGGGTGGAAGGGGAGGAGACTGCCAGTTCTGGAGCTCTCCTTGTAATGCACAGAATGAGAAGAAAAACCATGAGCAGCTCCACTTGAAATTACTCAAAATGTTCACTCCCTGTTCAGGGTGGTTGGCCGTTCCCGGTGACTTGTGCATAATGCAGGCATATCCCTTCTCCAGGCTCTGTTAAAGGCATTGCTTGTGTGGTGGTTCTTAGGCTGGATGCAGGGAAAACGGGTTTCTTCAGAGAAGAATCTTTCTCAGTTTTCTCCAGTACTTTTCACGTGGTGAGTCGTTTCCGGCACCTCCATCCCACGAGGTGGCACCATTCCCTGGGAGAGGCTGCTGCGCTGCCTGGGGTCAGAGGGCTCAGGGATGCTGCCGGGCAGAACCCACTTCAGGAGCTTTCTGAAAATGGCTGTACTTTTCCATTGGTACACACCATGTCTTTTTGGAGCTTCTTGACCTTTTTTTAGAGGAATCTTTTTATGGCATGAAAGTTAAAACCAGGTGATGCTGAGCTAGAATGCTGGTTTCCTTCATTTGGAGTCAAAATTGTGTGGCTTTTGAACATGGGAAGGAATGGCCAAAAGCTATCATTATTTCTAGGAAGGAAGGGAATAATTTCTATAGGATTTTCCAGACCCACAGGAAACCAAGAACTGTAATGTCAACTTCCCTTTAGGAACATGAGCTGAATCCATGTTGTATAGAAAGGGAACAGTGTTGCTGCTCTTCCTGAATTCTCTGTGAAGACTTGTTATTTCCAAGTGGCCTCTCACTGATTTAAGAGCACTTAAGTAGAGGGAATAAGTTTTCTTTTGTTAGGAGGTTTTCCTAGTTAGCTGCATTCTTGGTGGAAGTTGTTCTACCTCACAAGATTATGCTGTTATAAAAAATATTCACCACTGAAGAAGATTAATTAATTTCATTTTTCTTTTTGACATCTAAGAAAATGGATGATGATGATGATGACATTCCCCAGCTTTCATCCCATACATTGGCTGCCCTCCAGGAGTTCTATTTGGAACAGCAGCAGAGAGAGGGCATGAAGACCTCCCAAGGGTTTAATCAATATTCCATTGGCTCAATAGAAGAAGACTGGGTAAGAAACTATAAATTTCAGTGAAGCACAGAAGAGGAGTAGCCCTGACTAAGTTTCTTTTGTGGCTGGATAATGAAATGAAATTAAAGAGAGGAACACTTATTCCTATTAATGGATGGCCACACTGTAGGGAGATTTGCTTTAGTATTAAATTTGGGTATAGTTGTTTGCTCCAGATGTGCATGGGGGGTACAGACTGCATGGAGAGGGAATAAAGCTGCTAACAGAAGCACCTGACCCTTCTGGAAATTTGAACTCCAGCCTGGCATGTGATGGTAGTAAAGACCCTGAGTCTGAGACAAACATAGTGTAACAAGACCAAGGGATCTTTCCTTTCACATCTGGGGTTTTTTCTGTGTTTTATTTCTTTAATTTTTTTTTTTTTATGGCTGTTTTGCTGCTTGTATTTATTTGTGACAGTCTGATTTCTGATTTGTCTCTGGATTGGGTTTTTTTTGGTCTTCCTTTTTCTGGTCCTTTTTGATTTATTTTTTTCCCTTTTCTTTCTTCCTATACTGTCAGTTTTCAAGGTCCTTTTTCCTCATCTGCTGAAGTAACTCAATATAAGGTATAATGCACATAAATAATGTGCATCTGCACATTGTTTTTGAAATACCTTGTCAGTGGTTTGGATTACTTGGTTTTCCTGATACTGCAGTTCATGCTTTGGAAACACAGGGTGTAAGGTACTTGCTGCATATCACTAGATTACAGAAGTATTGTCAGGAAAACAGCTTTACAGTTTGTGAACTGAGAAGTTGCTATGGATTGTGGTTTTCTTCAGTTATGACTCTGCATAGCCCAGCCAGAAGATTTGATGTTGTTTGCAATTGTGCATTATCTTTCTCAGCAACTGAGCCAGTTTTGGTACAGTGATGAAACTGCTTTGTGCCTGGCTAAGGAAGCAGTTCTGGCAGCTGGAAAAGGTGGCAGGTAGGTTTGAATAATTGTGTTATAGATTTAACATGTCTTTTCTGCAAATATTTTATTTCTGCTATGTAAACAAGAGCATGCAGTTTAATTCATTACTCATTGTACCTCAGTTTTGTTCAACTGAGATACTGTAGAACTGCTTTGATGTTATTTAGTTGATAGTCTATACTGATCTTCCTGTGTATCATTTATTGAATGTTGTAGGCTGTGCCTTGTAAAAGTTTACTCTGAATCTTTTTGATTTTTTTGAGAAATACAAAGTGTTTCAGGGCGTATTATAGACTTGTAATTATTTTCTTGGGTTTTATATTATGTTTCTATAGAACAGCTAGAAAAAACCTGGGTTTCTTCCTACTTCTATAAACAGTAATTTTTCAGTTTTTGAGTGTACTTCCTTGCTTTTCTGGAAAAAGACTTTCTCTGTAATTAAGCTTAAGAGCTTTATATAGCATGGGGTTGAACAGGTAATGACTTTCATACTTAAGACTTTGTTACTGAAGTAATTAATTGTTAGAATGGAGGAAGAATACATTTTTGTGACTAATGTTTGAAATGTTTTCCCAAAGCCTCTCTGAGGACTGCTGTAGAGTTTTGTTGCTGTTATTTGCCTTTTAAAATTGCATTTTAATTTACTGTGTGTTTTTTCAGGATAGCATGTGTTAGTGCACCGAGTGTGTACCAGAAACTGAAAGAACAGGATGGCGAAGATTTTTCCGTGTGTATACTGGAGTATGACAGAAGGTTTTCTGTGTATGGAGAAGAATTTATCTTCTATGATTACAACAACCCTTTGGACTTACCTGAAAATCTCCTGCCACACAGTTTTGATATCGTAATAGCAGATCCACCCTATTTGTCTGAGGAATGTCTTCAAAAGACTGCAGAGACCATCAAATATCTAACAAAAGGAAAGATTCTGCTTTGCACGGGTATAACTAATAAAAATATTAGGTCTCCTTAAGTACCTTTTTCTCTCTTTCTAATGACAAACTTACATGAGAAGAGCACTGAGTCAATAATGCTGAATTATCATCACTTTAAGGAAGAATATTTATCCTAAGCTTTTTATTTGAGTACTTGAGTTCAACTTTAATTTTAAACAGAAGGCAAGTGGGTTTTAATAGTTCAAGTCAGTACTTTCTTCCTATGGCATTATGAATTGTACTGAATTTTTGAAGAGTTACAAGATCATCCAGCAAAATTCCAGAAATACCATTTTTCTTGTTGACCGGGACACTCTATAATTGCAGTGATTGAAATCTGAGAATGGCAAACATAGGTGCAAGTTATTGGTTATGTCTTAGGCACTGAAATACAGCAGGAGGAATTAAAAAGCAGTGATAAAAGCAGAAACTAGATGAGTAGATTACTAGATATCTGTACTTGTGGGTCCTTCTTTAGGAAGATGCACCTACTGAATTTGAGAAGTGATGTGTGTCTGCCCAAGTCATGGCTTTTCTTAAACTGTATTGTTATCTGAAGACATCCAGGAAATCTTTCCAAAAAGCAAAGGACAAAACCCCTCTGTACATACAATTTGAGGGAAGGCAACCAAGTAAGCAAAATAAAGAAAAATTAAAATAAGATAACCATAGAAATCCTGCTCCTTGGTTTCAGTGTGCATGGCAGTCACAAGGGTGGTTCTCAGAAGTTTTTCCTGAGAATGGATAGGTGGTCCTTCAGTTTACTTCTCAAAGCAGTGATTTCTCAGTGTGTAGCTGCAGATATCACACTGTGGTTTATATAAGGGAAAGAGTAGATGTAATCTGTTTGCATTTCCCATGGCTCCCTACCATTTAACTTCCTTGGAATGTAGCAAGAAAACTGAGTTGAAGTTTGCTTTCTGTAAAAAGGACACTGATGTCCTCTACTTATTTTTATGACATTTCTTGGACATTCATTTCCTTGGGATGTCTTCCATTCTTCTAGATTTATTTTTAGTGTCCCAACAGATTCTGTTAAGGAAGGCTGAGAGTGTAGCTGCTTTAAGCCTGCCTTCCTTAAAAAAGTAGGCTCGCTATATATGCATTTGGGAGGAGCTATTAAAAAAGTGCAAACATTCTGTTACTGTTTTTTCTTATTGAATATCAATTATTTTTGCTGCAGGTGCAGTCATGGAGGAACAGGCAGCAAAGCATCTTGGTGTGAAGATGTGCAAGTTTATTCCAAAACACTCACGAAATTTAGCCAATGAATTTCGATGTTACGTGAACTATGCTTCTGGACTGGACTGATTCTCCTAAGATCATCTACAAATCTACAACTCTTTCAGTCAAGCTTCTTTCTGTTTTTTATCAGTTATGTCACATTTCTCAGGGTTGAAACATTTGGCTCCGAGTTCTGTTTTCTGGGATAGCAGGAATCAACATTGTGTGATAGCCTCTCTCTTTTAAATGAGTAAGCATTTGCAGTTACTGTGTTTTGTATTAGGGAAATGCAGACCAAGCAATGCAGGTGCTGGATAATGGGAACTTCTCTGTTAGAGTTTCATTTTAACTGGTAGCTTTTACCATTTGTGGACACAGCAGTGACCTCTTTGAAGTGACTTTTGCTTATAACAACACATAGGTGTTTGCCTTGCAGGCATCAGAATCATCATTGCCAAAGAACTCGATACTTCTGTAGTAATGTGACCATACATGTCCCTTAAATCTTGAGTCATAATGGCTCTGATTAAATATAGTGCCTGCTTTTTAATAATTTCAATATCAAACTAAAGAGGATCTATGGGAATGTCAAGTTTATAGTTACAAGAATGGTTATGAGTTTTTTCCTGTTGCCTGATTCTGTCTTTTTCTCCTGTTCCACAGATAGCAGCAGAGCAGTAGAATAGAAGGATCTTAAAAATCATTGAATCTTACAAGATTCAGTGAGGAATAACATATTGATAAGCTCACATTATTTCAAATAGAAAAGTGTTAGATTTTATATTCAAGGTTTGGACTATATTTCAGTCAAAATAGATGATACATTGGAAAAACTTTGCTTTGAGTAAGTAGAGATTTTTGATAACTGGGAATTTTAAAGCCAGTTTTGACTAACCTTTTTGACTCCACTACTGAAGTATTTTTGGGTGGAAGTTAGTTCATAAATTTCAAGGCACTCAACACTTTTATAATCTCTAAAAACACTCTTCTAAACACAAACACCTGTCTTTGTATGTCATACTGCGTAAAGGTTAATAGAAATCCTGCATCTACAAAATGAATCATCTAAAAT
The DNA here is from genome assembly GCA_018697195.1 of Certhia americana. Lineage (NCBI taxonomy): Eukaryota > Metazoa > Chordata > Aves > Passeriformes > Certhiidae > Certhia > Certhia americana. The sequence continues at coordinate 44,378,449 of CM031857.1, read as the reverse complement.
CAAGTACTAAATTTATTTTGTGATGGGAATAAAACCTAATTAAGCCTGTGAGACAAGACTTTTTATAAGGCAGTGATAATACACGATTCTGCTGTTTGGATGCAGATTTTCCCATCTGGTGGAGTAAACAGCTGAGCAGGGATAATACAGATGGATTGTAATCCTCTCTCAATGCTCAGAGAATGGTGCTGTCTGAGTGGGACACAACAGTGGTTCGTAAATACCCAGCCAAGCCACTGTAGCTCTCCTCCCCATTGTCCAAGAGATCTGTTTGCTTCCTAAGGCATTTCCTTCCTCACATTTTATACCTGCTGCTTCCTCCCTGCATGTAGTGTTCCTGAGTTCCATGGTAACGGTTTTCTTCCTCTTTCACATGCTTTGGCTGCTGTCAGACTGGTCACAGGTGGTGTTAAAATGAGGGGAGTGCAGCAGAGGAAGCACTCGCAGGGAGAACAGGGACCAGCCTCTACTTTCTGTTCTGTGAGCCCAGGGCCCATACAGTCTTTCCTTTCAAACCAGATGCCATCCTTGTTGCTGAGCCAGAATTCCCCTGAAAATGACTGTCCACAGGTGAAATACAGTTGGATTTAGTTGTTTTCTGGGAGGCTGCATTATCACTTCTATGTGGCCAGTTTGAAAATAAAGCAAACCAGAATGGTAACTGCATAGCTGTTGGCGCTAATCTGTACCTCAAACTGGTTTATTACCTCAGTGTCTTGCACACCAAGCAGATGGAGACAAGGAAGTAACTCATGGAACTTTTTTTTTAAACTACATAAAGGCTTCAAGTGGGACAGGTATGATTGCCAGAATGGATGATACTGTTCCCCTGCCACCCCCACCTAAATTAGAATGTGCTGTTCAAATCGAAGTCTCACCTATTTTGCTGCTTTGCTCGCTTCATTCTGGTAAATGTGTATTATTGGGCTCTCCATCGCAGAGTTAAAAGTCAACTTTGCTAACTTCATCAGAGATATTTCTTAAAAAGATAAAAGTGCGCTATTCACTGTACCAAGAAGTTCAGTTCCAAGAGAATCACTGCTGTTTCTCATATGTAGGTCAGACTGCTTTGAAAAGGGGCACTGTGAAGATGTGGAGTTATGGAACTGAGGGTACTTGAAAATCAGTGCAGATGCACTCAACAGAGCAGCCCGTTGTCCACCAGCTTCCCTCTTAAAAGCCTGGGGAGTGCAGGCAGCTACCCAAGCAGAGCTTGACTAGAGGCATTTACAGCCTTCATCAGGGATGGGAGGTAAACTATTCATCTATTCTAAACTATTTGGTATACTTCATCCCAAGGACGTAGCTGTTTCTGAGAAGGGTACAAGTCACAAAAATCCATAGTGAATTTGTGTTTTGTGCCAGCGTGGTAACTCTAAGAAATAGTATGTGACAGCAAAACCCTCTTTTCTTCTGTAACAGTACTGCGAATAAAACCAGCAGTGTCAAGACTTTACCGGGGGTGTCTCATGGATGGACATTCTGTTGGAACAGACAGTGGTGAAGTGTCAGCAGCATGCTACTTTTCCAGAGGCATTTATGACTGTGCAGTCATACGTGCTATAGCCTCTTTAACCACCCTGGTCCAGGCAGTTGTGGCTGTTCCCTAGTCCCAGTGAGATTAATGGGTGTTTATAGTTTCTGAGCACATCACAGCGTTTTTTTCTTTTCCTCCTGCTGCTTTCATGTTCATGTTCCCCCGTGCAATTCCATATTTACCTGTAGCTGTAGATCTTCGCCTATTCAGACAGATACCTTCAGGTGATGACTGGCAAGTAAACCCAAACTAGCATCTCAGGCTTTCCTCAGCCTTCCTGAATGATAGGAATTTTCCAAACTACCTTAAGCGATACTACAGACAAGAAAATAATCTCTTTACCGAGGATATTGTTCTGTGTTTTGTGGCTCCTAATGTATTCCAGGGACAACCTTGTTGAAGGAAAAGATTTTCCTGGCACAACAAAAAATTTTCTCAAATCAGCTGCAGCTGCCAGATAGTTCTAGCTTTGAATTGTTTGCATTTATTGGGCCTGGAGTTGGTTCAGTGAGGCATTTCATGTCTGCCTTCTGTCAACAGTTTGTGAAGCCTTGAAGCAACTCCAATGAACACTCCCTCCCCCATGCAAATTAAAGGCAAGGCTGCGGCAGCTGTAACCAGAGGGCTGGAAGCTGGAAAATGTCACACCACATTTGAAGTGAAACTGATATAAATCCATGATGTGATGACCTTGTTAAAAAAAAAGAAACAATTCCAAAGAAATGCAAACTTCATTTAACACTCAACCCTTCCACGTGGACAGAAAGGATATATGGAAGGATATTTTGAAGGCCAGCAAGTGTATGTGTAGCTAATAGCTCTTGATGTTAAGTATTAACTAACAGTTGTTCACTAACAAAATATCAAACAGTTGCCCATGCTAAAACATAAACAGCTATTAAAAGACACCTAGCTGGAACAAGAAACAAATTGGCTCAGATAAAAAGTGTGTCACAGAGGAAAAGGAGGATTAAGAAGGGAATATGGGCTTCTGAACAAAATAACATAAAGATGCCTGAATCATGGGAAGCTTTCTGCACTTGTTGCAATGTGACGAGAAGGAGCTCGCCAACACAAGTGCTCTATTGATCCATGGAGGCTTTGCAGTTCTTGAGTACTTTCAGTCATCCAATTTCTGAAGCTTTCTATAAGCTAAAGTATCTACTTTTCTGGGTTGGAATAACTGATTATGTTCCATTTACCTGATTTTAGCTTGCACCTCTCAGGAAATCCTTGAACATGCTCTAGTTACTTGAAAATCTCAAAATGACTCCATAATTTATGTCTGCAGGACAAGAGAGTTGCAATTAAAAAAAAGAGATTTTTTTTTTCTCCACATCATGCAAATATATGTATGTGCTCTAATAACTAATTTGTGGCAGACAAATTTATATAAATATAATATATATGTCTGTGTGGTCAGACAGTGAGTTCTGGAGGGCAGTGTTTCGCCAGACTTAGCCAGTAGCCCCTCTGGGTATTTACTAAGTGGTAAGTGCTGCGTGGCTGGACGTTTTGCTGTTGTTCTTTGGGGTCATTTTATTGCTTGTTAGGGTGAAGACTTTGCTTTATATGCTGTGGAGTCTGAAGGTTCAACTTCACACTGCCTTAAGTGTGCATGTGGAGAAAAACCTCACAATGTAATGGTGAAACTGGGAGGCATCAGGCTACTGAAACGTCACCTAGTGCAGTGTTTCTCCAGTTCTGTGGGTCAGCCTTTTTTTTGAGCCCCTCTGATTACCATTTCCTTCTGCTCAGAGGGTGAGAAGTTCCTCCACATTAGGTGGAAGGAAAAGAGGTTGTAACTGCTGCAAATATTTACATTCTCTGGGGATAAGGTATCTACCTATAATTGCTGTCAGCAGCCTGACAATTAGCTGCTTTCTGAGTATTGTAAATGTTTTCTGACCATCTTTGGACTCACCTTTGAGGATCCCCTTGAGATAAAAGAATCACAATCCGAGGAAACACAGATTGAAAGACAAGAAGAATTAAGGAAAAGCACCTGCACAAAAAACAGCTACAAACTTCAATCTGACATTGTGATGGGAATCTTTATTCATTTATTTGTTTCTGGAGTTCTTAAAATTATTTTAGGCTTTGTAAGAAGTTTCACAGATCGCACTGTAAAAATACTGTTGTGCTAGACTGAGTCAGAGAGAGCACAGTTAATAATTATGCACCAAGACACAGAGCTGTCATGACTTTCATTCTGTCTTCAACTTGTTAATTGTGATTAGCTCATAGTCTTTCCATTCTTCATCCAACAACACTCCAAAGAAGAGTGTGTTTATGTAGTGTAGGGGCGAATTAAGGCCAGTTTTGAGATTCATGATATAGCAGATGAATTACTGCGTATGATGTTTATTCTTATTGCAGTCATGATCCTTCAGCTGTAAAAGAGATTCTCTACTGTGCTTTCAGAGGTTTATCCGTTTTGGCAAGCGTGGCCCTCCGAGGAGTTATGTTTGTGCAAAGCATGCCTGGTCATTCCTCATTCTCATTCACTAGGCTGAGTCCACTTCAGTCTCTCATTCTGGAAATGCAAGTTTTTGTGTATGCAGGTGAGGGCCTGCCATCAAGTTCCATCAGCAGTAGGCTGCATAGATGAAAGGCTGCCCGTCTGCAGAGCATTGGCTTTTGCTGGTGATTGTCTGTTACGTGTAGTGTGAGGAGAAATGAGTAACAGTAATTGTAAAAATCAGTTGGACTTAACAAGTTTGGATTGGCTGGAACTCGACTCAATGACCTCTTGTAGGATCTGGAAGTTAAGACCTAGCCTGCTTACTCACCTGCAGCACACCTGAGCTGAAGCCAATCCTTGGTACTTACTTTTTAATGGGGAATCTCCTCACCTAAAATGAAAAATGTTTTGGCCTTTCAGCTGCATGGGACACAGTTTTATCACAAGGAAGTTAAGCAGTCAGTGACTGATGAAATCAAATACAGAATTCTTGGGACCCAAACTGTGTTTTTTCTAATTGGTATTTTCTGTGTAATTAGACTTAGCCCACATCAAGAAAGTCCACTCCATTTTTACAATATTCTAGCATGTTTTTTTCTCAACACCTTTGTACCCTTAGCAATTTGGCAAGTTTAAAAATAGCAAGCATAGAATATTGCTTCATGAATGAGTCCAACTCAGCAAAGGTTTCCTTGCTATAGTGTATAAATCAGCCAAAGAGATAACTGCTCAGAGGCAAAGCTTGGAGTTTATGCAGTATAAAGGGAGGTTCTCCCAGCCTGAGAAATTATCCTTTTAACTGCTGATTTGTCACATGAACAGCAGCTATGTGATTTTTATATGAGTAATTAAAAGCAGAATGTAAGAGATTCCTTAAAAATATCTACAACCAGTAGCCTGCTATAGAAATAGCTACCATGTCTTACAGTTGCATCATCTAAAATTTACTGTGAATAAGCAAAGATAAAATATTCTGCTCTAAGGGGAAAAAAAAAAAGCTACTTTGGAGTTTGCAATAATGAACTAAACAAGTTTACACAAACTAAAGAAGTTGAATGAATTGGTATCTCTGGTGATCTAAGTAACTGGACTTTGCATCTTATATCTGAAATAACTGTAAGCAGAAAAAGACTGATGGTGTTTGCTGCCACTGTGGTGCAGTTTCCTGAGGTGGTGAGATGCTGATGTGAGGCCAGTACTGAAACATGACTTTTAATACATTCTTCATTCCGATGAGGGCTTGTTCTGGCCCACCAGCAACTTCACTTCTTGCTTATCTATGCTGGAATTGACGCTGTCTGCCTCCTTTTCCTGCTCAGGGACGCAGGTGCAGCCCACGGGGATGGTGATGTAATCCTCGGTGTAGACGTAGCGGCCCCCAGCGCAGGCGGGCGTGCGGCGCAGGATGACCGTGGGCATGAACACCGGGGTGCTGCGGAAATGCAGGCTCTCCTCGCCAAAGATCCCCATCAGGCAGCCTTTGCACAGGCAGTAGGCTTCGGGAATGTACTTAGGGTATCTCGTGGGATCATAAGAAATTCTAGAGGGAAGCAATAAAGATTCATTAGTACCTCTAAAACCAGGTATATTCATCTGGAATTCTGTAATCTTATAATTATTCTATCATTATAATAATTATATCATGTTTTTGTTGTCTTTGCCAGGAAAAATAGCTCTACATGTTGCAGTCTGGCTTCTGATTGGTAAAGTCTAAAGGAAAAAACATAATGAGCTTACAGAATTGATTAGGTCCTACAGTGCACATGGAAGTAGGAAGTGTCTGGCTTTCTGAATTGTGACATTCAAGGGTTTAAACAGAATGAGTTTTGCATTTTGGACCAAATGGGTAAACGGAGGATTAAAAAGGACACTTGGGTATTTCTAAACTTTTTTCTGCCTTGAGTTTTTCAAAAACTGGTACACATCCTTGTTAACATTATTATAGTTAAAGCCATGACTTGATGTTTTAAAATTTAGTAATTTAAATAGAATTGAACTGTACTATTATATCTGCCATTTTCATGCCCACACTGAGATAGACTGCAACTTCCTGGAATGGGGCATCCACAGCTTCTCTGGTCAACCTGTGCCAGTGTCTCATCACCCTCACTTCTTAATTCTTCCCAGTATCTGATGTAAACCTACCCTCTTCCAGTTTAAAGCCATTATTCCTTGTCCTATCACTCCATGCCCTTGTGAAGAGTCCTTCTCCAGCCCTTTACATACTGGAAGGCTCAGCCTGTCTTTATAGGAGAGGTTCTCCATCCCTTTGAGCATTTCCATGGCATTCTCTGGACTCACTCTAACAGGTCCATGTCCTTCTTGTGTTGTGGTCCCAGAGCTGGATGCTGTCCTCCAGGCAGGATCTCTCAATAGATCTTAAAGCAATCTTAATCGATTTAAAGTGATTTCTAAATTGTGTTCCCCAGGGCTGGCAGCACTTCCTTGGGTATCAGAGTGTTCACCTTTATCTCTTCAGACTGTCTCTGAGATAAAATAAGGTTTCAGGTTTGGAAGAGGCAGAACCTTAAGTCTGCCTCCAGCTGTGACTGGAGTCACTGCTAGTCAAGAAACTCTGTCCTTGTGAGAAGAGGCAGTCTAGCTCTCCCTCTCACACCCACCCCTGGGCTGACACTGGTGTTTTTCTGGTTACAGGACTGATCAAGGAGCTCATTCAGCTGAGGAGTAACTCCATCAAAAGCTGGGGTTTGGTCTGTCAGCTGTCTTGCCACACATGTACACAGAACTCTGACCAACCAGCCAGAGTGAACAGCTTTAGGCAGGGATAGAAGGGAGCTGCCCTTTTCCAAAGTATCACCAGTTTATCCAGTTAAACAAAATCTGGAATCACAGTTTTTTCCAAACACAAACTTGATTATCCCTTGTCATCAAGGGAAAGAGACTTTTTAATAGATATATAATGAGCATTATGTATTTTTATATATATATATATATATATGTATATATATATAAAAAAATATAATTTAAAGAATTTGTCTTCCTCACAAAAAAATGTGACCAGTTCTCTTATAGCCAGACATCTGTGATGCTGCAGATGTTTTTTGCAACGCTCCTCTGTCCCATTTATACTTGCTTACTTTCCCCAGGAAATACCTTCATGTTACAGGATCTCACACCAGTGTGAAATTAAATGTCTGGTAGCCAGCAGAAGGGAAGAAAAGGGAACACAGGTCTTTCTACTGTGATCCATTGCTGTTTCAAACTCAAATGAGAGTAATTTCAATGGGAATTGTTAAACACACCATGTGTCAAGTTATTGGTATTTCCTCTACTGTATTATCTCTAGCACCTGGTTTATGATGTTACTGGAAAGCATGAACATGATTCTGCATGCAAACATGAGAGGTTTCACTCATAACAGGAAAGCACTGTCACTGGAATCATGGTCTACAGCCCCCTTTCTCCTCCAAATTCCCACATGGAAAAAGTCAGGTATTAATGGGGCAGTTTTTTGAAAGATGGTCTGGTTGTGGCATGATTTTCTACTTTCCAAGGGAAAAAGTCTCTTATATTACTAAATTCAATCCGAATACCTCATGTGAGGGCTGGAAGGAATCAGAGAGAATCCAAACGTAATGACGGATACAAAATATAAATGTGGTTTTACATCCAGACCAGAACTTCAAGGCTAAACAATGCCTCCTGAAATTAATATCTTAATTCAAATGTTACTAAAATTTGGAGCCATATACAAGATTCTGCATTTTCAGCTCAAACCTATTCAGAAAAGCCATAGAAATAAAACCTCATTTGTGTCTCTCTAGGCAACCCAGACCTACTTGGGTCAGAGCCACTAACAAACACCAGTAACACCCAGCATTTAGCTGAATAAATGCAGCTGGACCGGCTTCCTTCTGTTTGCCTGAACTAAGCACGATCACACTGCAGAGAATGACCACCGCCTCTGCTGCTGTAGTTGGATTCCTCTCATTTACTCCAACCACTACAAGTCATATTTTAACATCTTCTCCTGGAAGAGGGTAAACATTTTTGATCAGGTTATTTAACCAGGTAAAAAAGCATGCTTCAAGTTCCTGCTGCGTCTTTCCTACACCCAAGAGATGGATGGAGCTGGGAAGAGTGGTGGAGAACCAGAGAAGTGCAACTTTCCACTGGTACTCAACTGTGCCCTGCAGCCTTGTGTCACGTACTGTGGCCACTGCAGCAAATCAGACAGCCCAGACACTTTCATGAGCATTGCCCTTGTCCTGTGAACTCAGGTCACCACTGTGTAAGGCTAAGTCTGCCTTGCCAGCACTCCTTGTTCACAAGTGACAGGAGCAGTGAGCTCTGCTGGGCTGCTCTATTCCCATCTGCTGGAACAAGAAGCAGGTTTGTGCTGAACTGGAACTGCTAATGAAGTGTGACTCGGCTGCTTTTCCTTATGACCCTAGGAGTGCTTTGAGAGCTCCCAGTGAAAAACAAACTTCCTGCCATTTACGTACTAAGCCTGGAAACTCAAGAGAAAACTTCTGTCAGAAGTAAAACTCTTGCAGAGACCTAATCTGCCTTCTCCTGTACCACTACTTTTATATGTAGTATTTTTAATAATATTGTCACTTCGTAATTTCCAAGCTTCTGATTCCACAGGGTCAGATGCTGTGCTGAGGCAGGGAGCTGACTCTTTAGAAAATCACTGTGAGCACTGGGCTAACAGCTGGATGTTATCAAAAGTCTAATAAGCAGATCATCATCTCCTTCCTTCACACTCTGAAGTACTTACAGGATTAAGAGCTAACAGCCTTTTTTCCCCTTACCAAGACATTTATTTCCCTATAGCAGGTGTTCTTTTGTTCATGTTATGCTTAGTTTATTTTATATACAGGCAGCAACACAGGTATTATTACTATAGGTAGCCCAGTGCTTGCAGAAAAATAGCTCAGTGCTAACCGATGTGCTGAAGAGTTGTACAAATGTGCTCAACTAAAAAGGATGGCAGCTCTGCATCCACTTGAATTCTTTCCCTTGGCTGCATCTTTGGGACATTCACACCATGCCACAGGGTAATGTTAAATCCTGGAAAATGCCTTGGATAAGCTTCTAGAAAATCACTGGAGTATTATTTGAAGGAAAGTCCTCCTGAATGACTTAGTTCAAACACACTGTAGACAAGCTTGGCTTTTACTAGTGAAAAATGACTTGCCTGTATTACTTTTATTAAGATTTTATGCAAATTAGCATTAAACCAAGAATGCTTACAAAATGAAACTGATTTTTGAAAAACATCAAAAACAAACTGGGCAATGTTTGAGAGACCGGCTGGATAACTTGGCTAACATCATCAGAGCAGCGCTGACAATAAAAGTTAAGTCTTTGTAAATTAACCATTAGTAGATGCAGGATTAGGCCCCAGAGGCAGAAACAAAAGCCACAGGATTTGGACATTCAGAAACATGAATGATTTCTTAAATACATAGAAAGGAATTCTGCTAAACTCATGTAGAAATGTGTTTGCAAGCTAGCTATGATTGCTATTATAGCCTTAAGACATCAGAAAATAAAAATAGAGCTGATATATACAGCTGGTTAATGAATGTCATTAACTCTGCAGCACCATGACTGAAATCACAAATCAGCACTACCTGTAAAAGTGCTGCTGACTGCAGCGGGATCAGATTTTTCGACATGTGCTCTGAACTCTAGGATCAGACCCCCACAGATGTTTAGGCTGACATTTAAAATCAATCATTTTTATAATGGCTCTTGTCCATGAGTCACTTTTCTGTGCATCTCTGGAGCTGTGCTTGTCTGCTAATGATTTGCCACAATTGTGGCTTCTGTAAATGTTAACAAGAGCACCCATCCTGTGCTGTCAGCAGGGTCTGCATGTCCACCCGTATCATTAATTCTTGTTAAGCAATTCAACCATTGCAGTAGCCAATTGGCCCACGACAGAACCTCCTTGTACAAACAGGCCTTCTGGATTTCATTGACTATCCATGTAATACTGTTAAAAAGGACAAGAAGCGCCTGGATAGATGTCACAAGCTGGCACACAGTCAGCCTGATGATTTCATGGCAGGACAATTTCATGGCAGAACTTCTGCTGCTGGCGCTATTTTTTAAAAATAAAAAATAATAATTTGTAGCCCAACTTCCTGAACTGCTGAGCAAATCCAGCATGCTCAACTGACTTCAGGGACCTCTGCTGTCTCTTTATAGCTCTGCAAAGCAAAGAGAGAGTCAAGTGATCAAACTCTGTGCCCTGAGTTATATACTGATCTCCTGTGGCCACCAGAATGGAATTTCAGTATCAGACACATGAATTTTCCCCTGATTTTTATCTTAAATAGCACCTGTTGGCTGCTGCTAGCAGCAAGGTTAGGAACCAGATGAATCTGTGATGCAATCCATGTACAACTCCTGTATCTCTGGGTTGTAGCTAGCCAAAAATGATGTAAGCCTTTATTTTTGTATAACCAAATTAGAAGACCAAGTAGTGGAAAATAAACAGTAAGCACAAAACAAAGACAAGCGAAGAAGCCACACAAGGATTATGTGAGCTTTGAGCCAGTCAAACCTAATTCTTCCACACTTAAACAGAATGACAGGCTTGGGGTACAGATGATGCAATAGAGTCAGTATTATATACAGTTCTCTAAGTAATATATTTGATTCTTTCTCATAAATGCTGATATGAAAAAATTCCAGTTGACTTGGACTGAACAGTCATGTGAACAGAAGAATTACAAGCAGCAGTGTTAAACAGCTGGGAGCAGGTGCCTGGGGAGATATTCAGGGGAAGGTAAGTAGAGCCAGACTTAATATCTTTATTATTAATGACCTGGAATAGGGAATATAAACAGTATGTTAATGAAATCTGCAGATGGTAACAATGGGAACTGCTGCAACTGCAATGAAGACAGAGAAATGGCATGAGGTATCTCAGGCATTAAAATGCACGTCAAAAAGAAAAAAGAGCCTTTATGCACAGAGCAGAAATGAATTGCACTGTAAGTCTTTAGGTGCAGAAAAGAAGCCAGAGAGCGGGATGTCTGTGAGACACTGGAATGGGACAGGCATCTTGATGCAAATTTCAAGTAGTCAAATTCAGCCTTTGAGCAGTGTCCTATCAGGGCATAAAATAGGGGTCTGCCTACAGTGAAATTTTTTATGAGCATTCACCACAAGAATAACTTTGGTGATTCAGAAGGCAGTTCAGTACAGCAATGAATCTGTGAAGGGGAATAATTTATGAGGGAAAATAATTAAATGCAAATAGGCTTGTCAAGAAAGTGCTGTAATATGGAAGAGAGCTGTGTGCAGCTTTTCAGTTTAACACTCCAGCCATGGAGAAGAAATTGTTGGAATTGTATAAGTGAAATTAGTTAACCATGGACAAAGCATAATGGGACATTACTTGAAGTCTTTAATGGAAAGCTGTGTGTCCCTCTCAAAGATATGCAGTAACTCTAATGGGATTAAGGAGCTTCCAGGCTACCCAGTTGAAAACCACAGACCAAAACAAATTTTCATATTTCCCTTTAAAATCTATGAGATAGCAAGTGGTAATAGCTAATTCAGGTTAGCAATCATATATTTTACACTTTAATTACACATCATGAGATATCTGTTGCTGTCTCATTGCACACTAATGATACAGTAAAAATGCAGTCACAAAAGAAGCTGTCAGTGAGATCTGTTAGCTAGACAGAGTACTCAGTACTCTTTACCCTAGAGAAACGCTTTTCCCTCTGAATATAATTTCAGATTTTGCTTTTAATGGCGTAATAGTTCTTCCCCATGGTCCTTTAAAATTCCTAGCTTGGAGATGACATCACGTTACTTGTGTGTGAATGGTTAGTGGTCTGTCTGAAAACACTTTGATAAAAAGTACAAGGCGTTTACTTTTGTAAGCCAAGGCCCAAAAAGCAGCTGGTTCTCCATTAAGAAATAAGCCCATACAGAGCTCCAACTGAAAATAAATACCTGCCCGATGAGATCTAAAGATGGAAGGCACTGTTTTCAAACCAGAGGAACAGTTTTCTGATTCTGACTAGTATTTGGCAAAACCACTCTAAAAAATATCCGAGCACAATGGTAGGTGTTTCGTTCATGGTATTTGCTTTGTGCACTCTTAGGCAGTTTAAAAATCCTCAGTCTTCTTCAAGAAAATGTATTGCTAAAAATACTTTGCTTATGAAAGGCTTACTGAGCAAATAAACCATCTTTCTCTCAGTAGGATTACTTCTTACACTAAAAGCGAGCAAAACCCATGCCATAAAATAAATATTTATTGGAGAGCCTTACAAGGAGATAACTGTTTGCTGAATGCACAGGAACTGCATCAAAGTATATACCAGGGATAATGTATAAAAAGTAGCAAGGAAGTCAGTTCCTTTTAAGTTTGCACGTTTTGGCTTCCTGTTGTCTGCAGTCCTTTACAGAAAGCTGTAAACAGAAAGTCTGATTCAAACCACCAGAAGACTTCATAGTCTTCTGAGAATGTGATAACACACTGGGTTTAGAGTTCTAGATCAGTAGTTTCCAAGCTTCTCCAGAGCTTCCCATAGAAGTGCAAGCCCTTGTTTCATGTAGTAACCAGCCTCACAACAAATTTACTTTACTTGGTTGTTTTTATGCCCCCCAAAAATAGTCTGTCTGCCCCTGTTTCCACCTCAGGGGAAGGAGGTTTGCAAAGCACAGGCTGAAAACACAGGTGTAGAATATTGCTGTGATCATTCCTTGCCTATGCTCCTACAGAAAAGGGGACATGAGCCCTTGGGAGTGTTTGGGAGGTGAATACAGGGCTCTGGTGGTAGGTGACCGGAACACAGACTGTACCCTGATGTGAATTAGGAATAGCGGAGTGTCTGGAGTCACATTTTGGGGAAAGCATCTGAGCCCCTCTGTGGCTGCTGCAGAGTCAAGAGGTGCTTCTTTGGTGGTGGTCCTTTACTGAGGGTCCTCTCAATCGTCACATGTGACAATTTGCCCAAGTGACTTTTTGAGGGCCGTCTGTGCTCTCGGGTGGGTGTGGATGTGTATGTGAGCTCCATCTCACGGCTTGCTCCACCTTACTAATTTCTCTTTTTACCGGTTAGACGCAAGCTGGTATTACATAATTACCTTATATCGCCTACTCTGACGTGTGCTTTAGCACCTTCCCTGCAGGCTGCCGCCGGTGCCGCGGCCGCCCCTCGCCTCCCGAGCCGTCCCGGGCACGGCGCGGCAAAGCCGGCGGAGCCCGGCGCTGCCGGTACCGCTCGGGGACACCGCCTCGGCTCCCTTCAGCCCGCCGGGCCCCCTTGAGGCGGCCGCACCCCCTTCCCCCTTGCCCGGAGTCACCTGTATGCCCAGGGCGATGCGCTGCGCAGGTTGACGGGGAGCCGGACCCTCTTGTCGGCGGGCGGCCGTGCCCCGGCGGGGCAGCTGGCGTTTTGCTGGCGGCCCGGCGGCTCGGGCTGCAGGGTGTGGTGGAAGGCGCTGAGCATGCCCGCCGCCAGCCGCCCGTACAGCTGCTCCAGCAGCTCCTCGGGCCGCTCGCCGCAGCTCCGGGTCCGCGCCGGCCGCTGCTTGGGCGCCCTGGCGGCCTCCGTGCGGAGCGGGAGCAGCGCCGCGCAGAGCAGCGCCGCCAGCGCCGCCCGCACCTGCAACGACGGCGCCGTCAGCGGGGATGGGGACACAGGGACACCGAGCCCGCCCGCCACCGCCCGCGCCCCGCAGCCCCCGGCCCGCAGCCCCTTACCCTGACTCGCTGCATGGCGGCCGGGCTCCTTCTCCTCCAGGGAGCCGAGGAGAGCGGCGGGCTGCGGCGCCGCGCCGTGCCACTGGCTCTCCCGGCGGAGGAGCTGTTGGAAAAGTGCCCCGCGCCTCACTGCATCTCCCCTGGCCTCGCCTGCCAGGAACATGTTCGGCGGCGCTCACGGCGGCGGCGAGGGCTCGGCGCCGGGCTCGGGCCGGTCCCGCATCCCAGCGCTGCCCGCGGCCCCGGGGGCACGGACGGGTCCAGAACCCGGTCCCGCTGGCCGCCGGCCCTCCCCGGGGCCCCGCCGCGGCCACCCCGCCGAGCCACCGGCCCGGCGCTCCCCGCAAGCACGGGGGTGCCGTCGGGGGGAGCCCCGCTCTCCCTCCCAGCGCACCGGCGGCACGGGCTGTCCCCAACCCCGCCGGGACACTCGGCATCCCGTGGCACCCTCTGGGCCAGGGCACGAGACTGAGGCAGAGCCACAGGGATTTGACCCAGTCGGAGCCAAAGTGTCAAGGCTGATATGAAAAAAATTGTGGGGATTTACAGCTGGGGAAGGGACTGCTCTCTCAGTCACTTTAGGGCAATTGGCACTGTCCCTCGTAGGGGTTTGGGATTTCCGACCTGCCCTACATCAGGTAGCACTTCGGGCATGTTTCTCCATTCCAGCTGTGTTGTTTCTCCATCAGGCACCGAGGTGGTTGATGTCCAGTATAAAGACTGGGGCTGGCGACCGTGAGGCCTGATGCTCCCGTTCCTCCTGCAGAGGCGATCTGGAGCAGACACCCAGGGCAGGGTCACTCTCCTGACTGCAAGAGAAGCTGCTTCAGCAGAAGAGAAATTTGCATCATACCTACATAAAGGAGGCTGAGGTGAGTCTCACCTCTAATAGCTTCTCTATCTATTCTGTACTTTCAAAAACATATGATGCAATATGTTCAAGGGCTCTCGCACAACCCACAAAAATAAGCATATAAATAGTACTCTAGTTCATAAAAGGTGTGGACCACTGAAATGGTGTGCATTAAAAACAAACCTTAGAATTCATCACTTGAGTCAAATATTTTATGTGGTCTGATTAAGTCCTGCAAATCTCTTGAGGCATTTAGGATAAGAACAGTTAAATATGAAAATACTGGTTAGGAATAAGGGAAAATGGGATCATAAATCATACAAGGACTGTGAAACCCCAACTTGGTACCACAGAAATACAAGACATCAACTTCACCAAACAGCCTGGAGTTGAAGCAGAATAGTCTGGCATTCATAATGTAATGAAGTGACTTGATTTTGTGTTTTCTGAAAAGTCGTACAGTTGGGTCTAACTACAATTTTTAGTGATTTTGGTGCCATATGCATCACAGGTCAGTATCACTTATTAGCAGTATCTTGACCTTTGCCTGTGTGGGATTTGAATCAGATTTCAGCTCTGAGGAAGGACAGTTTTAAGGTGAATTCTGAACTCTCCTTTGCAGTCATATCGTCAGGCAAAAGACTGGGACAAATTGTGTGTCCATTTAGCTCAGTCCAGTCTAACCCCTGACCATGCATCTGGCCTCTTGTTACTTCACCATCTTTGAGTGTTATGTGTGGCAACATGGCAAATATTTATCATCATAGGTCTTTTTATATTACTCTTCCTGAGACAAACCAGCCTCTTGAGAAATTTCAGATTTCTGAGTAGTGTGAGGATGTCACACTTGGCTTTGCAAAATGTGAGTTTTGTGTACTTTCTTTATATGCATCAACTTTTCTGGGAGAGGTCTGCCTCAAAAAATCAGAGCAGATGAAAAGAAAACAGTGGCACAGGCATTAAATTGCCATTGAATTTAAGGCTTTGTGCTTTATCCAGGCAATATTCTAATTCTGTACGATAGTTGCATTGTATTGTCTTATGAAAAATCACATTGGTTCAAATAATAAGAACCACAGAAGTGCAGCAAATAAGATTCCATTACAGAGGAACTAAGAGTGCTATGCCAGTTCTTGTGGCATAGTCAACCTTAGAGACATCTCAGTTATAAAATATTCCCTAATATACTTTGACAACTGAGGTTCTTCCACAATTTTAAGAAATTGCTAACCACTATCTTTGTCATTGGTGTTAATTTATAACTTTCTTGGAATTTGAGAGGGTTTAAAATATCTATACAAATGAAATATTGAAAAAAATATTTAGTAATATGAAATCTGTCCTGAATTTGATGTAATACCGAATATTCCAATCAATGAATTCAGAACTATGTCTTTCACTTTTTTCTGGAGATTGTAATTCAATATTTGAGAATGGTATCTACCTCTCTCCTGAGATTATTACCACAGTCATCAGTATCAGGTTCAGTTCCACAAATTCCTGCTATGAGAAAGTCAGGATGTTCCAAAGAAAACTAAGTTCTGCAAGAATAAGACAGACATTTTTAGTGAGTTCATGTAAACAAGAAGAAACATTTTCTGCATCTGATTCCACCAGAGAACATTTCACAACATGTTAAACACAGAAATATGTTTAATAAAAGACATACCAGTTTTGTGTCTTCAACCTTACACTGTTACCAACAGCAGGAGAAAAATGTGTCATAGCAGGAGAGAAAATCCTTTCCAAATACGTTATCATCAGACCATTATGATAATTTGGAAAATTGTTTCAGAACCATTGGAGTGATGGTGAAAACTTGACAGTGAATGTAAGAATGTAGCCCTTCCCAGACACATTAATCCCCAAGGAGCAGCGTTGTCAGAACATTTTCTGTTTGGGATTGCTATCTTCCATAGCTGCTCTGGCACATGACAGCTAGTTTCAGAGACTGGGGTTCACACATAAATACATCACATTATTGTGACAAACATTATTAATGATACCTCAGTAATATGCTTGTCACAAAAATGGCAAACTTGCCCTACACTGGTATATTCCAAATGCTTATTCCCATCCTGTCACAGCATTAATGAGAGCCTATCTCTATCTGTAATAATAATGTGAGAAAGGTTTCAAAAATCATCACACAGTCCTTCAAGTTGAACAACTTTTTGTTGGGTGGAACAAACATTGAGCTGGCATCCCTAGAAGGTATAAATCTTCAGAGAGAGAATTAAATTACTCCCAAAAAATGTCCTTCTTTCTAACATTCTGTTTGCAGATAACCTGTCACCCAAACTCTTCTGTTCCCATTCATCTTCTCTGCAGTTAAAAGCATCGTAATACCACTTTGAAGTATCCATGGCATGGCATCTTCTGCAGCAGTATCTCAGCATATTTTACTGTTGTTAGGCAATTTAACTTTGCAAAAGTGAATTCTTGAAAAATGCAGAATCTTCAAAAAACCTTCATTTTGCCAAAGGGGAAACCGAGGAGCAAACAGGTTAAAAATAGCCTTTTTGCCTAAAGTTGATCATCTGTGTTCTTGAGATCAAAAATAATCAAAGCATAGCAAATTAGATTAATTTCTTATGATCTCATACTGCTGTTGCAAAGGAACCAAGAGAAACAGCCCTATATAATAAAATTTTATCATAAAATTATTGGCAATTTTGGGTGCCCCATCCCTGGAAGTGTTCGAGGCCAGTTTGAACTTGAAGGAGCCTGCTCTAGTGGAAGGTGTCCCTGCCCACAACAGTGGGGTTGGAATTGGATGATCTTTAAGGTCTCTTCCAACTCAAACCATTCTATGATTCTATGAACTATATCTTTGTAAAATTTTCAGTTCCTATTTTACTCTTGTTGGAGTAGCTGGAATAGCTTTGTTTTAGAAGTAATAAGTCATGTAATCTGTAGTGAAGTATGTTCAGAGAAAAACATGAAATATGTGATTAATAATGTTTTGATGCTGTAGAGCTAGGCTTGTTCAGAAATAAATAAAATACTACTCAAGAAGTCATTTATATTTGGCTACTGTACAAAGAGATGTTTTTCATACATGTAAAGAGAAAGGTAACTTGGCATGTAAAGTTCCTATCCTGAGGAAGATCTCAAGTCTAACAGGTCTAAGAGATTGTTTAATATTGTATAATAGATCTTTTTATGACAACAGAAGCTAAAATATCTCATGAGTCAACTTCTCAAGAGGATCAGCATTTTCCTAGGTTTAAGGTTGCTGCTCTAACGTAAAATAATAATTTAATATAATAGCAGGAATCTTAAATGATTGATCTACTAATTCCAGAATGATAAACACAAGATGGGCATTTAAATGCTGCTGGAAGCACATAACTGCAGTGTGTGGCTTCTGGAGTTGTAGTCGGTTTTGTGCAACCAAGTCTGACAAAATGTTTCTGCTCAAATTCCTTGGATGAAAATAGAAGTATTTAGCTCATTCAAGTTTCTACTCCTGTGGTTTCTAAGACCAATTGCAGGACCAAGAGCATCCTACACAGCAGCAGGGAACACAACTCACTGCACCCAGGCTAAATGCCAACCAAGGACAGGGTCAGTGACATCACACCAACATAGCACAATAACCCATCTAACCCAGGTAATTATTTGAAACAAGCACTCCACGGACCTGGCCACATTTCCTTGGAGGGCTGAGCTGCCTGAATCACGCAGATGTGTTCACCTGCGTGAGAGCCTGAGGAGTCCCAACATGGTGACACAGCACTTTGGACGTGCATGTAGCTTCTTTCTCAACAGATTCCAGTCGGACTATCTCCATCAGGGATAACTCTTCAGCCTTGAGTCCTGTCTTTGAGTCTTGTGTTGCCTTATATAGAACATCTTACACCAAAGAAGAAGGATGATGCGCTGAAGCTGCTTCCAAAGAATGGTTCCTGGCCCAGGCTTACCTTTGGATCATGCAAGGCAATTGTCTGGGAGATGAATTGTCATGGCCCATAGCTGTGCTACTGTGCACTACTGTGCTGCTTGTCTTACACAACAGCTGGGTACACAGCCCCTCCTCTGCTCTGGGCTTGCCCTGGCAACATTGCAGTTTTAGTAGAGATGCAGCCGTAGTGAACACTGTTTTAAAGTGGATGAACCTGGGCTACATCATTTTGACTGTCAGCAGGACTCATTATTCTGGTAATGGAGCTGGATCAGATGGCTTTCTGTCAGTCCAGAACAAGCTCAACTGTGCTTGCAAAACATGCAAATTCATCATAACCCAAAGCACTATATAATCAGATCCTCATGCTATAGGAAACAGCATGTTCCAGAAGTCCCTGGGAGTCTGTACATAGGAAACAACATGTTCCAGAACTGCCTATGAGTTTGTGCAGGGCTGGAACAAAAGTGCAATTGTTTGTAACCCACAGAATTTTACCCAATGTAGAGTTATGCATCTGGACAAACTGAATCGAGAAACTGCTGCTGATCAAAATCTCTCTGATATCCACAGGAGTGTTTCTACAGGCAATGTTGTGAACTGTATCCCAAGTTATTGGTACGGCATGCCACACATGGCCATGCCTAAGTGATTGTAATGTTTGATTATATGCTGTATTGGGTTTGCATGGCCAAACTTTGATAGTGGGGGGCTACAGGGGTGGCTTCTATGAGAAGCTGCCAGAAGCTTCCCCCATGTCCAGTGGAACCAATGTCAGGCAGCTCCAAGACAGATGTGCTGCTGATTAAGGCTGGACCTACTAGAAATGGTGGTAATGCCTCTGAGATAACATATTTATGAAGAATTTATTTAGAAGTTACTGCACAGATGTAATGGCAACCAGAGAAGAGCAGGGTGAGAACACGTGAGAGGAACAGCCCAGCAGATCCCAAGGTTAGAGCAGGAGGAGCAGGAGGTGCTCCAGGCACTGGAGCTGAGATTCCCCTGCAGCCCCTGGTGCAGACTGTGGTGAAGCAGCTG
Source organism: Certhia americana (assembly GCA_018697195.1). NCBI lineage: Eukaryota > Metazoa > Chordata > Aves > Passeriformes > Certhiidae > Certhia > Certhia americana. The sequence continues at coordinate 44,358,938 of CM031857.1, read as the reverse complement.
TGTCTCTGCAGACCATGGAGATCCACAGGGGTGCAAAGATCCACCCTGAGCCTGTGGAGGAGCCCATGGAGGAGCACGGGGATGTCTGAGAGGAGGCTGTGACCCCGTGGGAGGCCCATGGGGAGAGCAGCCCTCGCTGGAGCAGCCTGTGCTTGAGAGACTGCATCCTGTGGAAGAGTGACCCACCCATGCTGCAGCAGTTTGAGGGGAGCTGCTGCTCATGAGATGGAGCCACACTGGAGTTCATGGAGAACTGTCTCCCATGGGAGGGACCCCACGGTGCAGCAGGGGAACAACTCCTCTCCCTGAGCAGTGGGAGAGGCCACATAACTGATCCCCATTCCCTGTCTCCCTGAGCCACTGTGGGAGGAAGTAGAGCTGGGAAGAAGGGATGGGTGGGAGGGAAGTGTTCTGAAGGTTTATTTTACTACTCATTATCCTGCCCTGATTTTGTTAACAATAAATCCAATTAATATCTCTAATTTAAATATGTTTTGCCTGTGATATTTTGTGAGTGATCTCTCTTGGTTCTTATCTTAATTCATGAACCCTTTGTTGTATTTCCTCTCCCCTGCCCAGCTGCAGAGGGGAATGATAGGCTTCAGTGGGTGCCAGGCATCCAGCCAGGGTCAACCCACTGTAGTCTTCTCAAATATCTTTGTGTTAGAATACCATAGCAGATTCTCACCTGCCTTCTCCTCTGCACTGTTACACAGGTTTATCTACACTCCCTGACATGATCCCAAATTATTTTCTCTTACTTACTGTGATTAACTCAGATACCTCATGCCACCACAGTCTGTAGCTGAAAATGCTCCCTCCTGCATGGCATATTGCATCCTGGTGGTCTAGGTCTTCCAAGACTAAGCTTGACAGAAAGAACTATCCAGGCATGTGTCATTCTACAACTGGAGCAATAGATACAGCAGGACTGAGGAATAGGCAAGAGAGACTTGCAGAAATAAGGCAGCTGCCATCCACTTCTTTCTCATGCTCTTTCCACCCCTTAGAAAGATCAGGCCCCAGAGCTTACCATGCCTTTATTGTTTGTTGAGCTCCTTGGGGTGCTCCATAAACAGCACTGAACACACTCTGCTCGTACCATCAGGCAGAAGTGGTGCAATCCCAGATGAAAGGCTGCTCCAGTCCCACAAAGCAGCTCATAAACCCCACAGGACACTTCTGACCACTTGCAGACATCCTATGAAACTGGGCAATATTTTTAAAACCTGAAAAAAGATTTAATGAAGATACAAAGAGACTTCTCCACTGTCACTGGGAGACTGTCTGAGCACCAACACTGAGAAGGAGCACTGAAAATTTTAGAAGACTGAATTCTTGCATTTCAAGGCGCAATAACCAAAGTCTAACTATTAAACCAAACTGATGCCAGGGTTCCAAAAACAAGTCATCTCAGTGGACTAGCTTTGCAAGTATTTATTAGGAAATTCTGAACACCTGACTAATATTTTCCATCTCCTCAAAGTGATTCCTACTACAGGAATTTAACATTGTCTCAGTAACTTCAGATCAAACCTGTTCATAAGCAAAATGATGATTTCTATAACCAATTTCTTTGCCCATACTCAGCCTAGGCTGAAGAAGACTACCACTGTGTGTGCCACAGTCTCAAACATACAACTCAAAAACTGCAATCTAATTAGAATTCTGAACAAACTAGGCTGAAATCCTGACAACTCTGACCACTCAAAATAAAAAAACAAAAATAAGGACATTTTGCCAAGAGACTGCAAAATAGTCTTATTAGTTAATTAGTTCACTTAGTTCATCTAAGTGTAGTCTAAAATTAAGATGCTTTCTCTGGTATCAGTGCAAAGCGATTTGCAGAATTGGGACCTTAAGGAAGACCAAGGTCATACCCAGCATTTTCATGTCAGTTCACAGACTTAAATAAATTCTGGCTTTGGATGAAGGATATGGAATTTTCAACCTTACAAGCATTGCTTCAAGGTATTCTGCATTGAAAGATGAAATTTTAGAGGCTTCTATGTTTCATATTATGATCTCTGAAAGCAAAAGCTTTACATATTTGATACAGCTTGCAATGTGTTCGAGTACTTGAGTAGATCTTATGCATGAATAAAATAACCTCACCATTATTTTTTTTAATCAATCACAGAAGACACTGCAATTAAAAATCCATGTTTTAAACATAAGGTACCACATGGTCAAAGTATTTCACAAGTAGTTTATAAAAATCCACTACAAAATCATTATGAATGAAAAGTTTTTCAGCTAAAACTTTTACAAGGATTAAAAAAACAATGAGTGGCCCATATGCTATTCTGGAAGCAGATCCTCTCCTAGTTCTTCATCAGCAAAATCATCTTCCTCCGTTCTTTTTCTTGCTGCTGTTTTTGGTCTTTCTGGTTGTGGGCCAAGTGGATCTGCGTAGGAGGCATCTAGGGTTTAAATAAATACATGTGACAACAGTTACAAACTATTTTAGCTTTAACTTTAGCTGGTTTAAAACACACCAAGTCAAATACAAGATTGGGATTTAGCATTGCATGTCTGTGTCTCTGAAATGCAGACCAAAAAGAGTATATGAATACCGAAGAATAAAACACTGCAGTCAGGAACTGGGGCAGGGCACAAGTGCAAAGTTCCTGACTTCTACTGATGGAAGCCTTCTAGAGTTTTTTAAAATAAATTTATCTTACTATACTACAGTGAGAAAAAGACTTTGGAAATGTGCAAGGAACAGCAAGACTGATGACTTGTTTGAGGAAGGGCTTTTTAGGAAGTACCACATTCCACATGGATTTGGGTTTCTAAGCCTTTGAAAATTCAGTCTTATTGAAGAACATATGACTGTAGAATGGCAAGAACCGACTTAAAGGATGCAGCAGACAGATATCGAAAGTAATATTAACATGTGCCACATTTCTTAATATGTACAATTGCTTTATAGTGAGCTCTGAACAATGAATCAAAAGCCTCATTTTCACGGGAAAATATTTCCCCAATTATCTACTCTTCCAACACCTTTTTTCCTTTTTTTTTTTTCCTCTCTCCTTATTTCTCCTCTCCCTGAGGACCATGAAAGTAAAAAAGGTGTAAAATGTTCACTTGCCTACTTCTTTATTGCTGCTACTTTCATAGGGTTCACTTGTTCCAGGCAGAGCTTTTAGTTTGGCACTCAGTCTTTCCCCTTTGGTACCACCACTATCTGGGGAACAGGAGAAAAAAAAGACAAATAACATTCTGTTATGTTCTGTGAAACCATGATACAAGAATAACATCAATTCAGCTACTACTATCTGTCTAACTAGACTTGGATGAAACCATCTTTTCATGACAGACACAGTACTCATTTGTAATAGTGGTCTTTAAAACACAGTGGACACTGTGTCCACACATGTGTGTGTTAATGTTTTCTAAAAAATATATACAGCCTTATGACTTTGGAGTAAACACATTAAAATATTTCTGCTTTGAATGCTGACATTTCAGTTGCTTATGAATTACAGTCACATTTTGGAGTTAAAATAAGCATGCTAAATATAAACACTGTCACAATGTACACAGGACATTTCCTATGTTTGTGTGCTTTCTAATACATCAGTGTGATCCACCTGCTCAATACTGTCAAGGTTAAATGCAACACTAAGTTTACTTTTAATTAGAAGAGTGTATTTGCCATGTGCTGTCTGCGTGGCAGGCAGGCACAGCTCATGTGTACAGACCATGCTGGCCCTGCACCTCGCTGTAAACACTGTGCTGGCAGCTCAGTTTGCAGCAGGGCCCCAAGGAATGTGTCGGCTCCAAGGGCTGCCTCCTGCCCAGACAACATCAGATTAACATTCTCCTGCCACAGCAGTATTCCAGACACTTTAAATATTCTGTTCACCTCTGAATCTCTTTTTCACATTCATGGCAAGCTTTCAATCTCATCTGCTACAACAAATTTTTATGCAATATTTTTTCTCTCAGGAGAAAACATTCGAGTTTGACTTGGTATATTTACAAGACAGGATGTGCAGCCAAATAGAGACATGTTCATTTACAACACCAAACAATGTGGGTATTAAAAATCTTCCATCTGTAAGGAGGAAAAATGGGTTTCATTCAGCAAACATTAATTGCTAAGTCTGGACTTTGCAAGACATTACCACTGTCTTATTTACTACAAATGTTATTTTAATAGATATTGTTATAATTGAAAGAAAAAAAAAAAACCCCCCCCCCCCCCCCCAACTTTGCTACAAAGATGACAAACCTTTATCTCTCTATAAATACTACCACAACTTCTATTTGCTCAGCCCTAAGTTGGAAGACAACATCTCTGCTCAAAGAAACATCTAATACATACAGTCACATGTCAAACAGTTAATAAGTTCCCAAGATGCAGATTACAGCTGAAATTTCAAAGCAAGGAATACATATTTTAATGTACATCCACTTCCCTTGGACCAGTTCTCACTGACAGGTTTTATGAAAGAAGTGAATACTTAAAGGATTTGAAGAAATGGGGAGAAAACAATGGGTTTGCCTGGAGAGGAACTCAACTGAAGGGCTGTGAAATTCTAAAAGGGCCTTGCCTTGACTTCAGTGGGCTCTGGATAGGCTGTGCAACAAGGAGGTGAGAGCTGGGCTTCAGTGAGGGTGTGGATGAAAATGTTTTCAGGAAAATACAAATAATCAATGAGAAAAACAGCAGGATAGAAGCAGGCACAGTATTGCATAATGGAAAATGTAATTTTTAAGATGATAAATAAAGTTGTAAGGAGCAGTAAAGGGATGCAAAGACAGGAACAATACAGCAGACTACACTAGGGTAAGACTGAACTAGTCAAAGAAACTCCACAGGTTTAATTGATTGGTTAGTCCCAGAAAGGAAGAATTGCATGCAAAGAAAATAAAAGAGGAGGAAAACAGCACAACAAATGTTTTCATTTCCTGGGAAAGGAGGAAAACACATGGATGTTAGCGATACTACCAGAGGAAGGTGAAAGACTTTATATAAAAGTGAAAGAAGGAAGAAAAAGCTGGGTGGGATCAGCTGAATACCCACAGAGACATGCATACTTTTGGGAGGCAAGCTTTACACTTTCTACTCATCATTCCCTGATGCTCTCACCCATCTAGGGAAAAGATTTTATAGACATTTATATACATTTTGAGTTATGGGAGTGAAACTAAGTTTCACTAAAGTAATACACAGAAGAAAACAAAGCTAGCAGTGTGACTCTGGATGAAAAGCTTTATTTGTAGTTATTCTCTACTAAGAGCACAGCTTTGAGTGTAAACATCTGTCCAATTGCACTCACAATCAGAGGACTACAGGTAGGTATTTCTGAAACTGCAAGTTAATTCTCTCTGTTTTACTGCAGTACCTGTACAAAAACCTGCTCCAAATTAAAAGCAGATTTTGAATAACGGAAGACCACTGCTGAACTAAATCACTCTCTATATCTAAGGAAACCTTCACTGCAATGAATACCCAGTCCTTATTTATCAAGTTCTTGGGCTTTTATTAAATAAGTTTTTACTGTAGTTCATGTGGAGGCCGTCCCCACTCTAATCACTTTGGGGTGACAATGCGGACATCTACACATGAACTGACCACAGGAACATGGCTCCAGATTTCAATTGAAAAAGCAACAGGAACCGATTAAGCAGGGCAGGTCAATGTATTATTAAAATCTGATTTTAAAATACATTTCTTCTGTAAAATCATTATACTTTGATTAGATTTAGATTATTATGCTGACATTACCTTCCCCTCACAGTCTGTGTTCAACAGCCTTAACTGATGACTATGCATACAAAGACATAAATAATACACTATGCATGCTGGTATCTTTTACAATGCATTCCCATCTCTCATCTGTTAAAAGTCATGGCCACATTATTATATTTAAGATGTTTAAATTACTCTATTAGAATTGTTTTGTTTCATTTAGATTTGTTCAACATCTTATAAAAACTGATTTGAACAAATTCCTTCACATAGAATTTGGATGGGAATAAAAATAAATCAAACTATAAAACCTAATTTTAAAAAATGGCCAAATTTATATGACAAAACATACTGCGAAAGAACTTATATTTTCTAATAGTCCTATTTTAAGTAGTGATACCTAGCAAAAAAGATTCTCAATCTTTTAATGTGTTTCTGTACTTCCTGTATCACATGATGCCTGTGTGTACTTCAAGCCAAAAAATACAAATACAATTGTATTTGTATTTATTTTTTAGGGGAATCTAACTAGTTGCAATTACAGTGATGAGACTACTGCATTGGAAATTCCTCCAGTATCACAAAGGTCATAAATTAGAATTTTTAGTACTATTTTACTCATCAAAAAAAAAGACATCAAAGGTTAATATTCCTTGGTAATTTACCTCCTCTGTAAAATGTTTATGTAACAAAGAGCATAGTGGGCTAATCCAGAATGTGTTTTAAATGTGGCTCTGTGTATCTTTCATATTTAAGAAGAAGGCACCATCTTTGGAGAAGAATGGGCATTGGTTTCACCAAAGAGTAGTGCAGAAGGCAGAATATTATATTAAAACTGTGAAACAGCATGGGAAGTAGAGACAATTTATAACTTCGTTGCTGTTCATTTTGATTTGAAATTCTGTTGAATGAAAATTGTTTGTGGTGTGTCAGTTCAGCTAACTCCTTAGGTGAGTTCAGAGAAGAAAACAGATTAAGATATTCTTTTCATTTCAACAGATTTTCCCTTCTCCACTAATTGAGAATGCTTTTTTCTATTTTGCACTCACAGCCAATGGAACCATTCCACAATGACTTGTAATTAATGTGGCATCAACAGGCACACAAAGCCTAGCAAGTATAAATGATTGTCATTTCCTGTCTGCAGGATAACAAGAACATCTCTTGTCTTAATCAAAGTCAGGATTACCTGGGATGCCTACAGCTCTAGCATCTAAAACCTACTTCCATAAGGAGATCCCTCTGGGATGATAAAGGGTGTTTGAATATGGGAAATCTTTGGGGATGGACAAACTGACAAAGTCGCCAGTGAAATGAAAAAGGGAAAAGACACCTAAATTATGGTTTATGTGGTTTATTTTCCAAATTCATCCTGACAGGCCTAGGTAACAAGGAGAATGCAAAGTACTCAGCCTTTCATCTTCTGAACTCAACACTGCTCCTTTGGGCTCCTGTCCAAGACTGCACGGCTCCTCTCAGCCAGCACAAAACTCCCCATTCAGAGAGCTGAGTAAATCCAGAGACCAAGTAAACACTGCCACAGGAATAGATTCCTTAATGTCATCTTTGCATTATCTACATATATAAAGGCATTATGCTATTAAAGAGGAAAAATCCCTTATGACAGCAAAAACCACAGTGAACCAACTGCTAAGTTCTGGATATTACAATAACATATCTGCAAAACACAAGAAAGTGAGTATGAAATCAAGAAAAGATTACCATAAAGAAAACCTTTGAGAACAGCCTAAACTGAGATGTACTGTTAGCTCCCTTCAAAGTCTCATGGTATTGTGGCTTTGAGTATTTTTACTCCTTTTTTAAATTAAAAATAATAATTTTAACAGCACTGTATCAATGTCATTTGTTTCCAATGTAACCGAAGTAAGATTGAAAACCATAAATCTGATAATTGTGGGGAGAAGGAAATTTCACTTTTTATAGTGAGTGCCAAATGTGTTCAGTTTTGGGTAGGGATTTTAGATTTAATGCTTATCTTTCTCTCAAGACAAGAGCAGACTAACTGACACTAATAGAGATGTCAGTTTTCTTCATCTCTCTGTTTCCATTCTGTCTACTATTCATGCACACACCAATCATATTGCTGAAACTGCTTTGGTGCATCTCATACACCTTCTGTTTTAATTTATATTGGCAAAGTAGTGGATGCCCTATGAAGTACAAACCTTGCTGGCTTAGTTCCCTTTCTTCTTAGCTTCCTCTTTAAAAGCAATTTTAGATCATATTTCCTTATACAAGGAAACCTGAATTATTAATACTCTTAATATAAAGAACTATATAGGGACAAAATGCTTGGGGGGAAAAAAGAATCTCTTAGGAATGCTAACAAGTATGGGGACAGTAAGCTGGTAAGAGGAAAGAAAAAAACCAGGCATCATACCTAAAATATTTGAAATGCATACAGACTCCAGTTAGCTAGTAAGTACTTTAATTTAGCTAGTAAATACTAAACTAAGGAGGATTCCATGCTTCGCTGGGTTCAGTAATGATGGCAAATCCCTCATACAGAGTAGGAAAATCCTCCCTTTTGGTCTTGGCAACAGCATTGGAAAAGACTAACCTTAAAACGTATACAAATGTTTCTCTTTTTTTTTTCTTCTCCTTTTGAAGACATTAATTTATCAAAAGCATACTAATATTATGAAATGAAATAACCCATGTTTATATTTCATATGTGTCTTTACACAGGCCATGTACAGAAGCTGATTAAACTTCAAATTACAGCTCATAACCCAGGTGAATAATGCCAAGCATTGGACAAAATAAAATGTTTGGGCATTTAGGTTTCTTTTGGCATCCTCAGGACAATATGGACAAAATACAACACAGTCCCTAACATCTGATGCTGTGAGTGTCCAGGTTCTTCACTGATAAGGTTCCCCAGAGTCAACATTACCAGCTAAAACGTAACCAGCGCTTTTGACTCATTCTAAAAATACATATAAGTAGTACTGCTCACCACAACTTTTAACTGAGAATCCCAGCAGGAAGTTAACTCTAGCCTCAGTACAGGACCTTCTTTGTACCTTTGCTTGTTTGCAAAGTCATTTCCAGAAAGGCTGGAACTCTGGCACTGAATTTGTGTAACGAAGACTCCTCGAACATGCTCTTCTACAGACTTGTTCTCAAACTCTGTTTTTTTTCCACTCTTTCATATATTTGACATAATATCTTGAACAACAATCTAAGAGTTATTGATAGGGCAAATTCTAGGTCAATTCTGGTCCTGCTTAACCTCTAATCCTCTTTCTTATTTTTTAAATTAAAAAAAAAAAAAAAAAAAAAAAAAAGAAGAAAGAAGACAACTTTTTATAGATACTTCTGTCTTTACAAGTAATATTGAAAAACTGGTAGTTTGGGGGATTTATGTTGTCTTAGCGTCCTTTCATCCATCCCTCTCTGTTACTTACATAAAGAATTACTTTGGCCTGAGGCCCAGAACAGGTAAAATTCAATCCTAGGTGAATTGCTGGTTCTTCCAAACATCAAGAAATTATACAAAAGCTCCTCTAGTGAAAATACTGAGCTGAAAAAGGAATGAGATCTCTCTCAAGCACCTAACACTCACTCTTAACCCTCAGAGAATCCAGGAAAGCAATCTTCATGAATGTAACAGCATTCTAAGGTTATTTTCAGATTACACTAGTAATTGCCATGACTTCTCCTGATTTTATAGATAAATGTAGTAAAATATCTGCTACATAGGTAGAGAAATAAAATTAACACATAAGAAAAAAATATCACAAATTATTTATCTGTAAAAGAAAGGGAAGAGAGGCAAGAATTTATAGGGTATATCTTCTAATGAGACCCACTGATATCAAGATAAACCAAAAGCAGAACACAAAGAAAACATTTCCTTTTTGGGTCAAAATATAGATTTTTTTTTTTCCAGGTGGCTGAAGTAGCTTGAAGTCTTCTAGTTTCATTACAGCAGCAGTGAGGAACTGCTAGGTTTACATATGCTAATTTTGTGGATTTAATAATGGGAAGGAAAAACCATTAGCTCTGAAATATGCAGGGTATCCAGTGCAGAAAAGACAAAACAGAGCATTTTCCTGACTTACACTGCATGAGTTTTATATTTATGGAAATCAGCACTGCTAATCTATAGAAGCAGGGAGACTGAGTAGCCAGAGAAGAAATTTTCTTCTAGAGAAGCTCCAAAACTTCAGTTCTGCTATACAGAGAAAAGGGGAAGATTAAAGGGTGTATTATCCTTATTACAGAGCTGGCTGCATAGACAATCTGCTGAACTTGTAATGAACACCTAAACCAGCAGATTACATGGTGGCCACAAAATTCCCTTTCCTTCATGTTAAATAAAGAAATAATGAATTCCTATTTTCTGTGGCTTATGTGTTCTGTTTTGTTATTATAAATGATTCCTTTTAGTAAATATTCCAAAGTTAAAAATGTTCAAATACCAAGTTGATGGGATTAAAAACATTCAAGTCCACAGTACTGAAAACAATCAGAAATTTAGCTTTAGGAGTACACTAAGATCTGTATATAACACATGAATGTTGGACCAAATCCATGCTACTGTACCAGTTGCAATTTCACACAGCAATGAGAAAATCAAAAAGAATGCAAGAAAATTGGTGAAGTTCTTACATATTACTCAGTGCATATTTGTGTGCTTTTCAGGATGAAAGGAGGCTTTACAAACACTTTCAGAAAATCTGTTTTCTTCAGGATCCTGTCAAAACTGATTTTTAAGCAGAGGCCTTGACTACTTACCACTACTTCCTTCTTTGCGGCTACGTGCACTGCCATCTCTGCCAGATTTAACACGCTGCAGAACAGTGGAAAAGGTTTGAAAAAAACAGGAAAAAAAACATTTATTAATACTAATCAGAGAAAATTGTTGAAAATTCAACTCAGCTTATTAAAAAACAGTAGAAGAATGTTAAACTAGACTTACTATACTGTAACTAATAAAGCTTGTTTTTCGACACACAATCCTTAAAAATCAGGGTTAAATCCAATGTTTATATAAAACAAGAGTTTTGTGAAATTCAACTGAATATCTCAAAAAAATTATTTTTCTTCAGATAAAATTTATACAAGGAATGTGCACAAAAATAGTTCAGATGTTCCTTTGTAAAGCACAGCTGAAAAAACAGGTAAAACAGCCCTCCTTGCATGAGTTCAAAGTAGCCTCTGCTTATTAACGTCTTGTAAATCCCACAAGCATTTTATTATTGTAAAGACTCAAAAGGGAGAAGTGGGGGAATATATAAAAAGAACTATTCACCCTATGGATCTTGGGTTTTGAAATTTTGGCACAGAACTGTATTTCACAGCAAAATTTAATTTGCTGTTGAGTGTTAAATGCAAGATAAAGGTGAAGGTAAATACTTTAAAAGCTGTGTTTAAAAAGTCAGTCTCTTGCATAGGGAAAGGTAGCATAAACATCTCCCAGCTGTGTTTTTTGAGTGTTATTTGAAAACTTTAACAGTTTATCAAAGCAATACCTTTGTATGACATGGCAGACAGATTTTCTGGCAAAACACCAAATTTCTTATGCATACATCTTGTCAATTATAAGAAGGGACACCTCAGTGTCCTACTTCTTGATAAGTACGTAGAAAACTTGATGTTTAAAACACTTAGCTATTAATAAAGTATCTCTGCATCTTATTGCAAAATATGAATTCACGATCTGATTAAAACACACATCATGTCTTCAGGTCAATTACTACAACTTCTTCAGTCATTTTTCATCAGAAAAATATCATGAAGTCTGGCAAAGTTAGAGTGATACCAATGAAATGAAAGAGCTTCAAGATTCATGCCAACAGAAAAAGGAAGAACTCTTAAATCAAAACCTACAGGAGTCAGACAGGAAAGCATTGAGCCTAGTGTGAAACCAGGACCAGTCTTGGAGCAATTCAGTCTGGGACCAGAATTTCTCACACTTTTTTATTTGTTTTGGGAAATCCTCAAGTCTAAAATATGTTCCCTGAATTTTGGATTAAATATCCTTTTCACAGCCCAGTGAAGTACCATATATCAATTCTTCAGGAAGCCTGTCCAGACTCTCCAGTCATTGAATGACTGACAGCAAGTCTGACAGCAGAAGCTCAGCTTCTGTCTGCCCAAGGGAAGCAGTCCCTATGTGATAGTGCCCTCTTGGCATTTACATCCTAGGACTTTCCTCCCAAAATATTACATAAGAACTACAGCTTAAACATATGATTAACTCCTGTCAAATTTCAAGTGAGAAATTCATAAGTAATCCCACACAAAAGCAGACATTCAAAATAGGTTTCCACCCTAAAAATGCCTATTTCTCCCACGACTGCAAAAGAATTTAGGATGGTTAGCCCAGATGTGGATACCTGAAGGCCAAGGCAGTAAGGCCCCTCCAGCATTTGCACCTCTCATCACTGCTTCTCACCACACCCCATCAGCCCTGTTCTCAGTCATTAAGCTCACTTGACAGAAATAAATAGTAATGTGTGTACACAGCAGTGCCAAGGAGGCTCTGTGAACTTTTACACTATTACCTGTCTTTTTTTAGAGTGAAACATAAAAAAGGAGGACTAATGCGGTAAAAAAAACCAATCAAACAAACAAAACCAAAACCTCCAGACCCCCTCCACCCCCTACCCCCTCCACTCCAAATGTTCCAACATATGGAAGTTGCAGTAAAAATTAAGCTGTGAGAAGAAGGGAGAAAAATTTCTACGGGGAATGAACTCCACAGATGTTCCCAGATTCTTGGCTGGAAGTATTTAATAACATGTCCATATTTGAGAACGGAGGGAAATAAGTACTCCAGAATATTTATTTTGGTATAAACTCCATGTGGATATATTTATTCTGGAAAAACAATGCCAAAATAGAAAATTTTGCTAGATTTCTAAAGAAAGACAAAGTCTGTGTGCAGATTGTGTAATGCAGGTATACTGGTATTTTACCTATTTTGTCTTAACTGTGTGCGAATGAGAACTCAAGGGTTAGTCTAAAATTGGGAGCAGGAATTGAACTGTATCTGGTACTGCTAACTGAAACCAGTATTCCTATTGGAAACCTAGGTGGTGAAATATTAAAATTTGGTAATTTTAGAACTAGAAAGTATAGTTTATGACCATATAGTCATGGATGACAGAAGAAACTTAGGAAAAAAACCCTAGTAATTTCCAAAGCCATATGGCAGAAAGAAGACTAAAAATCACACACACACCCAACCAAGAAACAAACAAAAAGTATCTTCCCAAACCCAAAAACAGAGGATAGGCATGCAGATGTAGCACCAATAGCAAAAGAAGAAACTGCAGGGCTATTGTTGGCAAGACAGCACTGATGTAGAGATTGTCAAAGAAACTCTACTACTAATGCAGGACAGCCACATATGGAATCACAGCGTGTCCGAAACATCTTTTCCCTGAGTCTTTGCTCCTTTACCAACTAGAATGTCTTGCTGCTCGTTTTTAAGAAAACTGTGTCAGTGGGTTCCTTGGGAGCAGAAGTAGTTGTTCCTTTCCTTCAGGAAGAACTTGGAAAATTTTCAGAGTGTGTCAGAGGAGAAAGCCAGAAGAAGGACATGGGAGCATGTCCCACCAAGACAAGGAGCTGCAAGAAGGAGCAGAAAACAACTCATTGAACTTCATTGGTTCTGAATAGAGTATACTTGGAATCACAGGGGCCGAATTTTGCTCCCATTCAGAGCTTACTCAGGCTGGAAACACTGGCCTGCCTGCAGGAAGGAAGCTGACAGAACTGACAAGAAACATGTTTTATTTTTATTATTGGCAGTGGTTTTTAGGGGGCACAAAGGGAAGAGGAGTGTTTGTCTGGGGCTTGTTTGGGGTTTTAAAACTTACTGCATTTCATTTTATCTGCTTAAATGAAAATTGGTTTAGTTTAAATTACAATGCAACCAGGCTTATTCAAAAGGCTGAATCAATTTTTTTTTTTTTTTCTTTTCTGGGTAGCACACTAGAGGAAATGTTTAAGCAGATCTACCTTAAAGCTTTGACTAATTAAAAGTGCCATCATAGACACGTTATCTGTTCTAGACAAATCTGCTCTACTCTGTTCTCCTGAGACCCAAAGTTGTGTGTCCAGTTCTGGGGCATCCAGTGTAAGGACATGGAGCTGTTGGAGAGGACCCAGAGGAGGGCTATGAAGATGTAAAGAGAGCTGAAAGCACTTCTCCAGTGAAGACAGACGGAGAGGGTTGAAGTTGTTCAGCCTGCAGAAGAGAAAACTCTGGGAAAATATTCTTGTGGCCTTTCAATACTTAAAGGGGTCTTAGAAGAAAAATGGGGACAGACGTTTTACTAAGGCTTGTGGTGAGAGGACAAGGAGCAATGGCTTTAAACTGAGAAAGGGAAGAGAAGGAGAAAAAAATATGTCGAGAATAATGGGATCTGGAACAGGCTGCCCAGAGAAGCTGTGGATGTCCATCCCTGGAAATGTTCAAAGTCAGGTCCAATGGGGCTTGGAGCAACCCGATAGTGTTGAAACTAGGTAATCTTTAAATCTTTCTTTCAACCTAAACCATTCCATGATCCTGCTTTGCAAGGTTAGTGTTGTGACAGGATGGAGGAAACACTCTTACATGGGAATACTGAAATGCAAGTCACAGAGGGAGCTTCCCACATCATGGTTGAATTATGACCACTCTTAAAGCCTCAACAGTCTAAACCAACTGTGCAATAACTTGTGCAACCACGAGTCTGTGGTGATCTCACTGATACTTCTGTCATTCAGGTATGACTTAATAAATTTCTTAAAATAATGAAGTCAGAATGAAAAAAACCCCATAATTTAAACATATTTTTTCTGTTAAAATCTTAAGTTACTTAGAGGATTTAAACTTTTAAATATTGTATCAGTAGCTTTTTCCTCACCAGAAAGTATAGAAATATACTTGGGAAAGCTCTTGCTTTCCATATGAAATTAACAGAGAGAGATATGATAATTTTTAGATTTTTTATATTGTATTCAAATATTAACTTTCTTAAAGGAAAAAAAGGTGTTTTCTTTAAAGCCCTTGACATTTGCCCATCTGTAACTAACACCTTCAGTGTAAAAAAAAAAGGCCAGAATTATGTGCAAGGAAATAGCCTTTCCTTCTCCAGGGACCCCCCTCTCTCTCTCTCTAATCAACTATAAAATAATCCAGTTTTAACTGTTTTTGTTGGTGAGCTTTCTCAAGTAAAGCACTGAGGTATTGAAAGTCACTGCAATGAACTCTGTATATCATTGACAAGCAAACCAAACAAAGCCTGTTTAACACAATTCAGTGAACCTCTTAATTGGGAGTTCTGCAGAATAGGAACATTATACCTGTTCATCTGTTTTGCTTACTGATACAATTATGGGGAGACATGGAGGAATATCAATCCCACTATAGCTGTGGACTGCTTTCTTTTGTCCATTTTCCCAAGTGCTTTGAGTTTTACATTTACTGAAAAACCAGTCAGTACACTTCAACTAGCCCCTCAAAGTATGGTTGTAGCATGAAGCTGGAATCCTTCAGTCAAGTGTTTCCCCTTGTGAATTTAATTTATAAAGTATCCTAGTGTTCATGTGCGTACTTGAGCTCCCTGGAGCTTAAGCAGAAGTAGCTAAGGATACATGTACAAATCATCTGGCATCAAAAGGGACCAATAAGTGTTACTAAGAGCAGAATAAATTAGTTAAGACTTAATGTATCCTAATGTGACTACGTAGCTTTGAAGCAAATCTCCGGATAGACAAAGCAAGCTGGAATACTTTGCAGCTCAACAGGATGGGTAATGATTTTCAAACAAGCAGCTGTTTTTAATTTTAAAATCTTATTTTATCACCAGAATAGCAAGAAACAATGCATGAGTGCACACACATACAAATGTGAGCTCATTCCTCTGAACAGAACGCAAGTTATGATCTCATACCATTCACAGCCTGTTACTTTTCCATGGAATTTTTTTTTTTTTTAGTTTAAAAATTGGCACTCACATGAATAGTTTACTTCTACCTATATAATATAATATGTCAATGTTGCAGTTTTGTATATAACAAAAAAGGAGTTCTTCTACATGGACAAATTCTCAGCTTCCCATCTCTCCCTATAGTTGCATATTACTTGGCTCATAAATACACTAAAGTATTAAATAAAATCTGGCAAGTAAGTAGGAAAGACGACATTCCATAGACATTGAATTATGTGAGTGGCTCCGGCATTCCCATCGTGTCCACATAGGCCATCTTTCACTAATACTGAAAAATCACAGAAAATCTGGTGCTCAGAAACTATGCAGACAGATGTAAGACTGATCAGTAATTTAAAACTAAACTTCCCAAACACCCAAAACATAAGCCTCTGTAAATCAGGAAGTTAACAATGCATTTTATCTTGAAGTATCACGAACACTACTTTAGCTTCATCTGCATCTCTAGCAATACTGTATAATACACAGAGAAACAAACTTACCTGCTCTCTAATTTCTTTTAATTTTTCTGCTTTCTTGAGCTTTGTTATATACTCCTGGACTTCTTTCAGCCCCATGTCTGTGCAGAGACGAACTAAAAACCGGAGGCCTAATTGAAAAACAAAATATTATTAAAAAAAGACTTACAAGCAGGTCAAACTACAAGTGCATCTTGATAGAACTAGACATGCAGAATGGCAAACAGGATGACTCCAGTCCAGTATCACTATACAAGTTGTGATATTTTGCAGGCAATTCAACATTTTTTCTGTGTCTGTATCCATGAACAGTACAAATACGATCGATATATGTGGAAGGCAAAAGGCATAGTAAGTAGTTTGGCTCAGAACTCTTGACATTTGCAAAATATTTTTGAAGCTGGAAAGCATAGAAATGATACTAAGATATCACTGAGGAGCTGCTATCAAGAGAATTTTGTTGAAAACAATTTTGCAAATGCCAAGTGAATCAAAATGTTTTTTTCCTCTGGCTGTGGTTGATTTTTTAAAGAGTAATATTTATAGAATTTTAAAAACCCAAAAAAGCCGACATGAAAATCAACTGTAACTGTATGATTGAACTAAAAGAATCCCTAAAAAAATATTCTCCTGAGACTCTCTATCAAACTCCAAAAACACTGTTAGTATTCCTATGTGTTTGTCAACATTCATTCCTTTCAAAGAACCGAAGCAGAAACAAAGCTGGACATGATCCATTCTCTCCAGACTGCTTTCACAAACATGTTATTTAATTTTGTGCTAAGTTAGTTTTCTGCTGGTTTAGGAAGCCCATGATCAGGGATTGATGAGAGAAGAATCATTGCTACAGCAGCAGAAAACTTAAATCAGTTAAATTGTCTTGCCTAACTCCTGCCTCCATTTGTGAAATTTGTAGAAACTACCTTCAGAAGCATATTTGCATTCTAAAAGGTTTACTAGATGCCCCCCTGAAATATGTGTGACCAACACAAACATTTTACTTATAACTTAGAGGAGTTACAGTATTTACATTGACATGAAAGAGAGCAGTGATTCCTCTTTAAAAAAGCAATAAATTTTGTTAAAGCACAATGATATGATTTTAAAATAAAACACAATGAATGTTCCTCCCACACTGCATCTGAAAGCACAGACTTGTTGGCGACAACCTTGTATTTTGGAATTTGTGAGGCACAGTGTGGGATGGAAGAGAATGTTTACACAACCACTGACAACCCTTATTTTCTACAGGGTCTTTTTATTCAGAGTACAGGTGTGACTGATTTTGCAAAATGTCTTACTCTTCAAAGTTGTGTTTCCCGTAGTTTAGTTTTAAATCCTCTATGGATTTTTCAGAGACTGGGTGATCAACTCTAGTTAAAAACCCAGCAACAAAACTCTCTACGTTTCTTTTGGAAACCCTGACTTTGATAAAACTTAGCAATAAGATTTTCTTGTACCTAGAAATTTACAGCAGGAGTGTCAACTAGCAGGAACTAGAAGTACAAATACATATATTCTTCATAAGAAAGATTAAATAAGCAGCATACTTATAAAATCTACGATGTATGTATGAGAAAGAACTCATCCAGTGCAACTCAGTTAATTTTCATTGGTCTTCTTCAGTATTACCCACACATTTCTTAAATCACCCATCAGTGTTGTCACAAAACCCAGGCAGCAATAACATGAATAAAAATGTTATTTAATGGAAATATTTTCATACAAAAAATACGTCAAATAATTACTAACACACCTATTCAATGTAATAGAGTTTCCTTTGATAGTTACACCACAGAATGAAACAACTTACATTCAACATTCTCTGGGAATTTTCTGTGAATGACTTTGTATTTCTCCAGAGCTTTTTGGTAGTTACCTGCAAACAAAACAAACATCTCCTATCCACATATTCAAACATAAAAAAGAATATTTGATGAGGAATTGGAACACCTTAACATCAATTCTTCTGTTCAGCTAGAGTAAATGATTTAATATTGTACTACCAAATTTGAAAAGACCATACTTAACATTCTTTATTAAAGCATAGCAAAAATTAAGAGCATCTGAAAACTGTCCAAATTACTCTGTAAATAACAGAATTAATGAGGAGGAGATCCCTGATTTTTTGCTTTTTTTTTTTCCCTTCCTCTATGACACCATTGTTCCAGTGTCTCACCATGACCACAATAAAGAATTTCTCCCTTATGTCCAGTGTAAGTCTACACTTTTTCCATTTAAAACCGTTGTTCCATGACCTGGAACTGCAGACCCCAGTCTGTCTCCATCTATCCTATAAAACCCTCTCATTATTCTCCAAGCTGAACAACCCCAATGAATTACACAAAAATGTTACAAACATGAAAACAATTACAAAAAAGTTACAGGACTTACCACTTCTCCTGTAGCAACTGGCAACCATCAGCTGCCACTTCACTTGTGTTGGCCTGCATATAAACAAAACAAAATCAAGTACACTGCCAAAAAATGAATAAGCAAAATAATCTGCATAGTACTGGTAAAGACCTACTATTTAACTACCAATCAATTTTCCACCTTCCATGTTGCCTTCCTAGAAAGAATGTAGCCTGCTCAGCTCACACACAATTCACTGCTGCATCATGCACCTGTTTCCAGGACTAGATGTCACTCATTTTCAGTCCCCTGTTAAGAGTTTTCCTTGGGCTCACAATTCTGTGCCCAAACACAATTAGTAGACCTGACATGTGAACCACTAGTCGTTGTCAGAGATATAGAACCATGCAATGGGGGAGGAACAAAATGCTAAACTGTATTCTGAGGAAGTCCCACCACTAGGGCCCCATGCATGCCCAAGGGATTCCTGCCAGGAAGCACAGTCCCTACTTACAGCTTTGAACTCTGGCTCCTCCTCTGTGCTATCACCTCGGTGTCCTAGCTGCTGCTGCCTGTCCTTCTCTTTTTAGCACATAGTGGTGAGAGTATGGTCAGAGGAAATAGTTGAGATGCTTGAGCATGTACAATAAAACTGTTGGACTCTTTCCTCATTTTTATCAAGATAACGTGAAAATTAGGAAATTTTCATGTTAACAGTGTAAGCATCCTCTGTAAGCCAAAGCACTTCACACATGTGGCTTACAATTGAATAGTAGCATATCCAAAAGGTACTGTAAGTTAACATTTTCAGAATAATTTTGTACTTATCCTCTTCAGTTTTTCTCTCTTACCACAGCACAGGCCATTTTTAACTCTAAGCAATCTATTTGCCTGGTAGTTGCAAAGCAAGTTCATGAAATACAAATGCTGCAGATTTTTAGTTTCAGCTGGGTGTGTCTCTTGCAAACTAAGGTAGCCAAACACACACCACAATAGAATTTATTACACAGTTCAGTATGAAAATTCTAGAAAGAATAAATTGTCAGCAGCAAGTACTGATTACACTAACTCCTTTTATTAATGATAGATTTGAGCATGCTAGGAAAAATAAAACAGTGAAAAACTGTTTCCCAATTCATTGTCTAACATGTTATCTTAGAATGCAATTTAAAAAGTAGTTATTGGGATTAAAACACTGAATGGACTAAACAAATTAAAAAATACTGTTCACAGTTAAAATAAGGATAAAATTTTAAAGTGCAACTTTATTTAAAGTTAGTAGCAATCTATTTACATTCATTTTTACCAATTAGCATGTCTTGTCCCTATTTTTAATACCAAATAAACAGCAAAATATTTATGCTCTGTTATCTACTATTAAAAATAATAGAAATAATTTTTCTGTACTATAGATTACAAGTAACACTGAAGAATTTAGTATGCCAATTCTTCATAAGTACTTTAAAATCCATGTCCCTCATGCATGGAGTGAGTGTGACATGCAGCACGAAATATTTAAATCTTTGCCAAAACAAGATTATGAAATAATTCTTTTTGTTCTCAGCTGTTTCTTTCCAAATTTTCTAAGAATGCCATGAATGCCAGTAGATGCAATCTCACAGCTTGACTAAAATATGATATTTTAAGGTGGCCACTATTTGTAGGGAAAAGAATACTGGCAAACCTATGAACTATGATTTCTGTCAACTCTCTCCTGTGTATTTCTGTCTAATCTACTTCTCTGTTTCTTTATAAATATACCATTTGAGTGAACTCTATTTTTCTCTATTTTTTTCATTTTTAATCCTTAATTAAACCTTAAATTTTCCCATCTATAATTAATGTCTACTCTAACCTAAGCATCTCAGAATTAGGATTTTTTAATGAACTTTTTACAACCTATTTGCAGAATCATTTTTCCTTGTATATACCATACACATTTTTTGTTCACATGCTGTTTTGTACCTACATGTCATTAAGATTCACAGAAAAAAAAGAATGTCAAATTTCAGATCATCACAAGAGAAAAAATAACAGAGTTCTGCTCAGTCTAATTTTTCATAGTTTTCCTAAAACACAAAATAAAGAAATTCATACTTGTTGGGAGTGAATTTTGGTTCATCTATTGACACAAAATTCTTCATGAAGCTATACACAAATAATTGCTTCCACAAAAAAAGACTGTGTGCATGTATTCTCTTTGAACTCTGGATTACAGATTTAAATTTGACCAGATTTTATTTATAAACCTATCTCTAGTAAGGTCCCTTTCTGAACTAAAATAAAGTAAATGGCCTACATACTTACTTAAGTGCATCATATTCTGCTAAAGAACAATTTCAGCAATTAAGTTGTTGATCTGAACTCAGTATAATTCAAACATCTTTATCAGGATCAGTTTAGCCTGTCAATTTATTTTCACTGACTACTGGTAGTACAGCACTGCACATTTTTGCTGACTTATATCCCTTTTTTGATGGAAGTAGAAGTTATGTGAAAAGAGGAAATGCAACAAGATCAGCTAAAACATGCACTTATGTAAACCACCAAATCCTCGCCACATAATAAAACAATAGAAAGGAAATATTTCACATAAAGCCACAGAGAAAGAGGTTTTGATGGCTTTGGAGAACTGTTCTCCACTTCATAGTTGTGTTTCATGGCAGATAATAGAGAGTGTTAGGTATTAGAACCTATTTTTATCTTGGGCCCAATGAAAGGTCTTATTTAACACTAAAAATTCACAGTAAGAGCAAAAACACACTATAAATGAGCAGAAAGTTGACAAAATTTTGTTTGTTTATAATATTATAGTTATCCAGCTGATTTATCTCTAGGAATACTGATGGATAATAAGAAATCTGAGTAGGCATAAAATAATAACTACTTACAGGATAAGTGCTGCCCTTTCAAAGTACTCAATGGCTTTTTCACAGAACTGGGTGTCAATGTAATATGCTCCAAGCCATTCAATGACTTCAATGTTGGAAGGGAAATACCGGTATGACTGACAAAATAGGAAAGGTGAAAAACCGCACAACTTTAGTGATAAACAACATCTTTATGTTGCTTCTGGAATATCTTATTCAAGTGTTTAATTCTCCAGATGCCCAAAACACGTAATATAAATGAATGGAAGCAGTGTGCTACACTAAGTAATCCTGGTGGGGGAGAAAAAAAAAAGCATGCCAAGTTTTCTAATTGCAGAATGCTTTTCAGAAGTTATCCAAGATGAGTCTGTCGCATTTTCCATCTAGTCTTATTTGAAATACTATTTTAAATGGGTTGCAACAGTAAAAACATTTACTTCAATCAAATCTATGTATGAATAACTTACCCAAAATGTTAAACAAGGTTAATTAATAAGTGTACAATTCCACATTTGCTTAGAAAACTTACCCCAAAGCATTTCTTTCTACACACAACTACATGAATAGCATTTTCAGCTTTTTAGAAATTCCCTCTGAAACAGGCAGCAAAATTATGATCAAGCAGAACTCAACTGGTAATTCAGATTGCAACACAGCCTTTGATCATCCTCACTTTGCACAGATAAGGAAAGAGAACTCTCAGATTGCAACAGACACTTCCTGTCTTATTCTCATCTCTAACACAGAAGAATCTCTACAAACTATAGACAGTAGTACAGTTGGTTTGAAATGAAAGAAGCTGCCCATCTTTAGGCAACCCTGTATACATAACGTTTAGCTATACTGTTAAAATACATATAAAAACTTCCAAACATAAACAAAATACAATATATATGTATCTCCATATCTATTATACAGACACAGTCTTCAATTCAGTCACATTACACACCTCTAAAATTACTTCTATTATATCCTGACTTTATTTTGTCCCAGGCTATATATTAAATTAACATTATTACAGATTAGTGTAAACAATGACTACATTAAAAAAATGGAAAGTCTGAGGCCAGTATCCACATGGAAACATAGCCTATGTATTTCCTTAGGATCTGACTATAAAAATCAGATTTTGTTAACTCTTCCCCATTATCTCTTTTTTATCCTCTTTTTGGATGACATTTTCTAAGGTTTAAATGAATCAATTGTTAATTTGATATAGAAACCTATGGCAACATTTTCTTTACTTCAGGACATTGAAAGTGCATTGAAAAAGCAATATAAGAGCAAGTACCTCACAGTAATAATGATAAGCTTGGGATTTATCACCTTCAGCGTCATATAAATTCCCTAGTTTTGAAAGTACATGTGGATCAGTTGGTACTACACTGATCAACTGCAGCAGCCACTCTATGGCTTGACTGGGATCTTCCATGATCTGGTATCTGAGTTTTCCTCAGTCAAGGACTGATGCCAATGGTAGTTTGATTTACTCAGAATCACTACTACTTTACCTAATGTAATCCACACGCTGAACGCTACACCAGCCACTGTAGTGTGGAGACATATAATGACTTTTTTTTCTCACACTGTTTTCATAATTTCATTTGTATCAGAAAGTATTTTTGTTATGCTAGAAGAAGGAAAGTATTCAGAGACTTTGTCTGCTCTTTCACCTTAGAACCACATTGGAACCAACAGAACTTTGGGCTCAGTTGTCCTCTCTCTCTCTGTGATACTAATCTTACTTTGACTTCCTCATTTTTAAGAATGAAGGGTGAGAACCAGGCCTTTACAACCTGGCTAGTTCCTATACTAACAGCATTTTGTTCTCAAGTGATTAGGAAAAACTGCTATTCCCAAGAACAGCCTTTTGCCAGCAGTGGGGTTTTCTGCTGTATGCCTAAGGAGCATGTCCCAGACTTCTCTGGTCAAGAGAACAGCAGTTTTAGCTGTAACTCAGTCTGCAGTGTGCTCTTCCCTCCTGAATGGCACAATGGCTCAGATCTCTGCAGCAGTGTCAGCTGGAGCTACTGCCAAACCTGTTTTTTCAGTTTCTGCTGCATCCTACCAGACACAGGAGAAGCTTATGAGAATTGGAGGAAAGCAGTTTTACATTGCAGTGGAGCAGAAGCTCTTCCCCAGATGGACACTCGAAGCTGTCAGGCCATTTATGCTGCTGTAAAGGGGCTATAAATGGAACAGAGATCAGAACTCCTTCATATTTTGGAGGTTACTTGTTTTACTGACTGGAATATACTTTTATTACCTACACTATTCTTAAAAGTGTAGTACATCAACTGAAATCTGTTCTGCCTTGCAGAGGATTTTATTACAGTTTGGACATCCTCAGAAGCATTATTAAAGAAGTTCATAGTTTAGGTTATCACTTGTGACGTGCAAAGTCAATCTCTTCCCTCAGCTGTTCAATCTGTTGAGTTTTTGCAGTGCTGGGGGACAATTATTTTCTTACCCAAACAACTAAATAATCTGGAAACAGCTTTCAGAACGGAACTTTGCATTTATTAGCTATATAATCTTTCTTGTAAATATCTTACTTAATTGTGCTTACATCTGCCACATTATTTTCATAATGAAACTGGCAGCATTTTAAATATTCCATGGCACAATTTAATACTGCGTATAAATCTAATCCCTGCAATATGAACAGTCTTAATGTTCTTCACTTGCTTCACTGGAAATAGTCAATAAGTTCTGGTCTCATTTTTCTCACAAACATCAGATAATGGATCATTCTTATTATAATGTACAGCATAGTAAATTTCCAATTTATTTTACTATTTTTTCTAATCACCTTGACATGACTGAAAGATGTATTTTGGATTAAATGAGTTTACTAAAACCACCATTCCTTATCATAATACAGAAAAAGATACATGCTTGCTAGCTGGTAAAGAACTTGGGCACTGTTTGGAAGGATTGCATGCAGTTTCAGAAAACAATCCAAAGCTTCATCTATCCTGTTTAACTTCTTGTAAGCTAAACCTAAAAATAAAGGTTACAGTATTAATATAATGAGAAACAGATTACTTCAGCATATTAACTGAAAGAATAACCAAGCAAAGCAAAACAGGAACACAGTACTTGGAGGAAGTGTACCTGCTTTGACTTTAAAGGACTCTATTTGTGAGAGCCATGCACAGAACTCTTATCAGCCAGCAAGACCTACCAAACTGATAAACACAAGGAAAGTGAACCCAATCAAAGACCAAGAACTTATATAATCTCACTTTTTTGAACAAGATGAATGAAGGAAAGGCAAGGCTTTTAAAAGAGAACTACTCTGATAATTTAATAATGCTGAAACTGGTATCCTTTTAGTAGGCAGTATGAATTTCTTAATCTTCAAAGTTCAAATTTATTCATCTGCAATTACTAATTGATGTTAACACTGGGAATTTTTTTTTGGAGAACAGACAGGTAGTACAAGTTAATACCTTGCCATAACACAGATTACTCAAGAAAGTAATAATTCACACATATTTTCTATCAGAAAACTTTCAAAGACAGATTCTCAGTGTTACCTTCAGTCAAAAGCTAAATCACAATAGCAACTGTGACTTACCAAGATTATAAAGCGCTTCAGTGCATAAGGAATCATTTCTGAGAGCTTCCTTATAAAATTCAGCTGCTTTTTCACAGTCTCCATTTGCAAAAACAGTATTTCCTTTGTTAGTTAGAGCTGCTGGATTGTACCTATCAGAATTTACAGCTAAATCTGCATAGTTAGTTGCTTGTTCCAATTCATTCCCCTACATGAACAAAAAAATGTATTAGTCATTTGTCAGGTAGTTTTCTAGCAGCTGTGGCTTCTTACAGGAATTTCAGGGGATTGAGGACGAAAAACAACCTCATTATTCCATCCTAAAATATTTCTTATATATTTGCATAAGGTAGACCATCTCTTTCAAATTTCAGGTAACACTTGAGACATGTCTTGCCACTCTGTCCCATTCAGTCTGCAAGCTTTCTTTGTTGTAATAAAGTAGCATTTATTTAAAAAATAATTTATTTTTTTTTTTTTAAAATCCATACCCTACAAACTTCATACACAAATACACCTGCCTAAGCTACATAATTCACATGTTCCTGAAGTTCAGCCAGGGTCTCCAGGGCCAGTGTCTTAAATCCAGCCACTGAGCTTCTGTACAAATCCAAAGGCAGGCATGCTTCTGTGGCCTGGGGCTTAATCTCACTCTTCTTCCCATCAATAGTATATGAAGGGACCCGATCCAAATTTCAACTAGTGTTCCAGAATAACTACTCTAAGGTGCAGCTTCTTCTTATTTACAGAGATTATTTAGGCAGACACAAAAATTGCTACTAAATTACAAATACAGAGGTTGCTTACATAAACTGCAGTTCTTAACTGGTTTTGTTGAAGCAAACACTTACCAAATAATAAAGGAATGAAAGGTTTGTTGCAGCTGCACTCTTTACTCTGCTATCCTTTTTTTCAAACATTTTCAAAGTCTCCAGTGCCTAGAAATAATTTGCAAACAACTTAGTTCACACTGAAGTGAACTTATTCCAAAATCCTTTCAGAAAGCATTGATATACTTCACAGTAACAAACAGCTGAAATTATCAACTCATATACTCACATAGATGATCATTACCAGAACTTGTAACACACACTTGTGAGCATGTACACAAAAAAGTGTATCTGCATTTATACAATAATAATTTCCATCACAAAATTTCAATAATATTGGCTATTTATTACCTACCCAAAATTTAGATTAGATAAGGCTACTGTGAATTACAGGTATTTTACAATTCTGTAAGTACAAAACACAATGTTAGACGATTTGCTTTTAATCTAGTCAATTAATAAAAATTCACATGCTTATTTTTCTAGTTCTTTAAGTGAACACAAATAAATTGACATAAAACCCTTATTAAAAAGCCAAGAAAGAACACACTATTAAAAAAATACACACCATAGTGCAGGACTTTGTTTCATGTAATAAGATGATGACAATTGTCTAAACTTAAGAAGTACTCAAATATGAAGCTTGAAGCCAGAAGATTTCTTTTAAAACTTTAACAGGAAAATGAAATTTCTTAAACTTCAAAATAAAGATATTTACAGACAAAAAAAGAGCACATTTATAGCAAATAAACTACAAAAATCCCTCTCATATAAAAGGCAGCTTTTTCTTCTCATTGACTATGAAATAACATTTGTAACTACAAACTAAATTGTTAAATAAATCTGTCTCCCTTATGCTAAATATTTATATTAACAACACAAACTGTTAGAATATCACGTGAGCCCAGTTCCATCATCTATGTAACTATGACCAATGCAGATGTGGCAACCAGTTTAACCATCAACATTAGCAATTCAAAAGTTTCCTTCCTCCTTTCCATGAAATCTTTAAGCTTCTGTTTACATATCAAAGCAAAGGCATGATACTATATGTCAAATGCCAAAACAAACATATAGAGAAGTTTTGTCTGTCATGCATAGTTTTCACAGCTACTCTACACAAAAACCACAACTGTATTAATGATGTGCAAAATGACAAAATATATACAGCTAAATGTAGTTCATAGATTTAGTCAACTACATTCTACCCAAAAACTATGAACTCTTAATGATCCTAATATTCTCCTGTTTTTTTAAAATACACCAATTTCAACTAAGAAAAGCATTTCAAAAGTTAGGCTCTAGATTTTGTCGTCTCAGAAATGTAAGAATTGTAACTACGATACTTTAAAACTTATATATATATATATATATATATATATATATATATGTGACTTTCTCCAAAAAGGGAATGATCCCAAACATTTCCAGATGTAACACTACTATATCTGAGGTACTGTACTCTTAAGCAAAGATTTGCTTCTTCATGGAATTAACTTTTGTTGAATTTAGAGCTTTACAGTTCAAAGTTACTTTCTGAAAAGCCATTTCAGAAAGTATCTGAAATTGTATCTGATTTATTTACCTTTGCTTTTAGTGCTAAATGGCACCTTAGATGATAAAGACTGGACAGAAATTCCCTTTTCATGTATAACAAAAATGACAATGACTCTGAACTCAATCCATTTACTGGTAAATTATGTTGTGGGTCTCTTGAACCATTTCAGCAATTATAAGCCCTAGGATGAAAATCCATAGGCAGTATTCCTTTTGTCCTTGTACAGTGGCACTGCATCATCAGTTAAAGATTCCTAAGGAACTTCTAACTTTTTGATCTCAACAATAACAATTACTTAGCTTCAACAATCAAAATACAGACTATCCAAACTGTTCTTTGTGACTTGCTTCCAGTGTATATAAATTATTTGCTTACAGAAGTTAAACTTCAAAGCAGCTTGTCTGACTCCAGCAGGGTGTGCCAGAGATGATAAGAAGATGCATGGCTAACCTGCACAATTTTGGTTTTAAATTAATTTTCAAAGCTTTTCTTTGATATTAAAAAAACCCAAAATATTTTACATACAAAACTAAACATAACATGGTAATTTTCCCTTAAATTTTATTTTATATTTTATATGCAAGGACTGTTTTAAAATAATATATTCATTACGATGAACCCATATTTAAGCCCATTGTTATAACAGGAGAAATCTGTTTTAGTTTGGGTTTTTTTTTTAAAAAAGACAAAATACAACTTCAGACTTGGAACTGAGTATTTAAAAAAGTTTCCATTCTTGTTATTCAGCCGAAGGTGTGTTGAGTAGTTGGTGAGTTAGGAAGTATATGAACAACAGACAGACAGGATGAATATAAATGTTAGTTGCAGTTTTATTAGAACAAAACAAATATAAAGATGCCCTGAAACCACCATTCTGCAGTCCCACTCTACTGTTAAGTGATTTCAGTGCAGGTTAAAGGTCTTCTGTCACATAAACCAAGAGAAAATATTCTTCTCCCCAAGGGAAAAGATTCTTCTCCCCCTACTCCTAACTTCCAACACAATTCCCTCTTCCTCCATTGAAGCACTCCACAAAACATCACTAACAATCTCTGTATCTTATTTTACCTCTGAGAATTGATTTTAGTTTTTTTAACCTGTACTGAACACTAGCTGGAAATCACAAAAATTACCATTGAAATAAATTCTTAATAAAGTCATAAGACTTTTTACCTACCTGTAACACTCTCACCCTCCAAAAGCTATCATCAGTAAAGCTACCAGATTTGCCCAAAATTTTGCACGCTCTCAAACTGCTTCCTGATCTCAGAGAAGATTTCAATGTGCTGATTTTGGCTGGGATAGTTAATTCTTTTCATAAAAACTTGTATGGGGCTCTGTTTTGGGTTTGTGCTGGAACCTGTTGATAACACAGTTTTAGCTAAGCAGGGCTCACACAAAGCCAAGGCCTTTTCTGCCCCTCACCCCACCCCATTAACCAGTGGACTGGGGATACACAAGGAACTGGACACAGGCATGACAGCTGGCTCCAGCTGATCAAAGGGATGTCCCAGACCATAAGTTGTCATGCCCAGCATATAAAGCTGGGGGAAGAAGGAGGAAGAGGGGATGTTTGGAGCAATGCTGTTTGTGTCTCCAAATCACCATTTTGCATGGTGGAGCCCTGCTCTCCTGTGGATGGCTGAACACAGCTGCCTGTCCGTGGGAAGCAGTGAATGAATTCCTTGGTTTCAACTTTGCTTGTTTGCACAGCTTTTGCTTTACCTATTATACTGTCTTTATCTTAGCCCATGAGCTTCCTCCCCTTTACTCTTCTGATTCTATCCCACATCCCAGCAGGGCAGGGAGGGAGTTGAGCGTGTCGTGCTTAGTTGCCATCTGGGGTTAAACCACAACAGTCAGACATTCACGATAATACAGGATAACTCTCTTGCTGAATCTACAGGGAAGGAGAAGAGGACAAGATGGACAGGAAGAGCAAGAGCTGCTCAGAAAGCCAGAAAAGCTTTAATATGAGAAGTAAAAGCAGGATGAAGTTAAGCATGTAGCCCTGTGTGCATCCCTCCAAGATGTGGGAATGTGAATGACTTTAGAAGATGACAACTTCAGCTCTAATTTTGCTATATATGAGCTCCTGTAATTCTTGCCACTCATGCACAGCTAGAGATTGCTCTATTCCTTCCTATTTATCAAACACTCCTATCACTGAATGTACTGGCCAGTGCACATTAGAAGAAAACCTGTCAAATCCTGTTAGATATCTGAGTTTGGTTTTGTTCAGATGGACAGTAGTTTTTTCTAACTACTCACATGCCAAACCAAGCCTTGTATGTAATGAAATGACAGAAGAGCCAACTAAAGTATAAGGACAATTTATAGCATTTTAGGGAATGCTGTAGTACGTGGGGAACAGCAAGAATACCAGAGCATAAACAGTAACTATACACAGCAGGCGCAGCTGCATGTATTCTGGTACTATAGTCAACATAACTGAGAAAAAGATTCAGCTCATATGAATGAAAACACCCCCAGGCTGATTAGCAAAAGGCTTTCTAGGCTCTATTGACTTTACTGACTGCAGTTCCATTAACTGTCATGATGGCTTGGACACACAGTGAAGAAAACTACACTTAGGTGTTTTGATCTTGAAATGCACTGCATTCGCTTTAACTTCCACAGCAATAATTTCATTTAGATGAAACTTGTCTCTTGACAGTGTTTTTATAAAGTTATTTTGCTGATCAGCATTAAAATAATTGTTTGCATAAATCACACTTTCCCTTGCCAAAAAATATGCTGTGGCTATCAATGGTATCTTCGCAAATACAGTATTTAAAAGCACTAATGTGAAAAGTTACTATACCTGGTTAAAATTCTGTTGCCTCAAGTAAGTAGTGGCTTTATTTATTTCCAGATCATTGGCTAACTCTACATAGTGGGAAGCTTTCACTGCATCAACACACCTGCAACAGAAAACAAGCCATGAAGATAAATAAAATGCATCTCTGCAAATGCCTCCAAATCACATATTTTTTTCAGCGAATTTGCTTTCCAAACTGAATTTTCTTAGCTAATCTTTCTTCACAGTGGCAAATTCTGATTAAAAATATTTGTAAGAATATTTCAGTCCTATAACCTACCCTAATTAAAGTATCTCTTGTTTCTTTTAAGTCAGCTACCTAAATATCAATTTCTTTTCTATCACTGAACAATACTTGATGTCAAAAACTGACAAAAATAATTTTTCAAGCCATTTTCTTTGGCTATATTCTATTATTTGGCTCCACATCAAATTTATCTCCTGATGCATATATTACCAAACCTATTAAAAAAAATAAGTGAACAAAGCCAGAGACAACAGACTGTCTCCCTGAGCAACATAATAATAATAATAATAATAATAATAATAATAATAATAATAATAATAATGA
>CM031857.1:44153409-44328132 GCA_018697195.1 Certhia americana | reverse complement strand
GTATGATCTACTTTCAGCTGCCTGATCATTTGAAGTAAGACTTTTATTTATTGCATGCATATCCAAGTGTTTCTCAAACACTTGGAAAACAGGCACAGTAAACAAACAATTTGTGGGATGACTCCTTAATCCCTTCCACTATTTTTTAATTAGGTGGAAAGCCACCTTCTTTCCTTTTAATAGTTGGCTGTTTTGCCAACAGAACAGCCTGCTATTATAATTGGTTTGGCACGCGGACAGTCTTTAGACAAATGCCTTTTATGTTAGAGGAAAAGTTGTAATAAAAATTGGTAATATCTTCTTTTGTTATAGATGTCTATGCAAAATCAAAAAAGCATTTGCCACAGTTATTTTTAACATATTTTAACCACAAAATGCAATGAGATCTAACTATCTAACTGTTCTCTATGAAATATGACAGAACGGTCCCAATATTATGTCACATTTTAAGTAAGAAGTAATGAACTCCGAAGAACATTTGTCTCCGAAGAAATATTTTATTTCTCTAAATAAAATGAATTTGATTGAAAGTACATTTAATATTCAGAGGACCCATAATAAAGTTTGCAATTAGAAAAACTAATTTCAAGTTGCCAGTTAAACTTTTTTATTGGGCTTGAATACCTCAGCTTAAAATAACAAGGAGTAAATCTGTCCTGATACACAAAAAACAATCCCACAGGTCTCAGCAAAAGCTGTTCAATGAGCCAGAACAGGTTTGGAACTGTGTTACTCCATGTCAAGTATTCTGTGGATAGCACTAAGAAAACTGAGTATCTGACAACCTTTTTCAGTTTTTCTGAATACAAAACAAGATACAGAGCAAATAAATCTGACATGCTCATGCTAACAAATTAGAAAACAACAACCTAATTTTTCACAAGACATATTATTTAAGTCCTGATAATTCAGAATGGCAGAAGTAGGGCAATTATAAGATCATAATTATTATTAAACCATCAAACACCACCTTGTGGACTCCAGCAGACAATACATGTCTGTGTGAGAGGTTGCTTCCTGTTGCTTAGCATAAGCAGCTTTCCTAGTGAATTATAATTCTATGACATGCAAAATTTGAGAATAAGCCTAACAGGCCATAAACCCCAGGTAAAGGACAGTCCTCTTTTCCCACAAAACATTACTCATTACCCAAACACTAGCATATGTTAGTAATATTGTGCCTGCAATACACTCATTTCCATACAAATTATTTTCCAAAACTATTAAAGTATCAAAGAGAGCCCTTATAATAAAAACATTAAAAAAAAAATTTGGATAAGTTATGCTATTGTTTTTTATACTGTCATTACAGGAAGTGCGTCTAATTGAATTTATTTTAAAGAGAATATTTTGCTTCAGAAAATACCACAGAAAGCAAAATCTAAGCTGTACATTGAAAAATAAAGTCCAAGTGATGAACTGTGTTGGCAGCCTATCACTGTGTACACTTGTATAAACATTTTAATAAATGGCAGATTAAGTTTATAAACATTAAGTTCATAAACAAAATTCAAAAAAATCTCTTAAAATTTAAATTCCAGTGTTTTATATAATGACTCTATGGAGTGATCAGAACTTCTTAAGCACCCCAAGTCTTCATTATGCTATCTTCAATCTTAAAGACTAGCAATCACTGCCTTCCATATAGCATTCGTCTGCTAAGACTTTTAAAAGCTTTTCAATTTTGAAATTGAATTTTCAAATTCAATTGAACTTTTTTTGTAAATTCAGAACACTGCAAAATGTATAATTAAGAGTTGACTTTCAATGATAAATTAGTTAAGACAGAACACACTCTAATGCTTTATTTTGTTAGGGGGCAAACTGAAAATAGCCTGGTTGCTGTGTTTGAGATGCACAGGCTGCTTCCATCTGTGAACTGGTTTCAAAACCAGCACAAGAGTTGACATAGTTTAGACAAAAAATCCCCACTTGACTCTTACCAGTCATAGCCTACTGCAAAAGATGTCTCAATTGCTGGTGCAATGAGTTTAGCAGCTGTCATGATGTATTCCTCTGCCAAGGACTTCCTAAAGGAAAAAACCACAGAAACACAACACAAAAATAAGAAGAAATTCTTCACTGTCAGGGCAGTGAGGCACTCGCACAGGCTGCCCAGAGAAGCTGTGGATGCCCCATCCCTGGAAACATTCAAGGTCAGGTTGGATGGGGCTTTGATCTACCTGGTCTAGTGGGAGGTGTCCCTGCCCATGGCAGGGGGGAAGGAACCAGATAATCTCTAAATTCTCTTCCAACCCAAACCATTCTATACTTGCATACAATTCTATGTCACCATTTCAAAAACATGCACCAAAAAAAATGCAAACCAAAATGTGTTCTAGCTTCTTCGTGCACTCGGTACAAATCTCAGAAGTCATCGTAATCAGTTCCTTGTTACCGCTATTCCCCTGTATCTTGATTAAGGCCTTATTTTTTTCTGTTTTCCTCTCACTGCACACTAGCTGCATTTTTAAAAAAACTGCAAGTTTTAAGCACCATACCCTGTAACATTTGAGGTAGATATTCTAATTTAGGGCAGTACAATAAACTGAGTGATCCAACTCAGTTCTTCAGGTTTTTCTGAGCATGTTCTTTCCTCAGAATTGGGAGGACATTTTTGTAACAAGAGCTGTAGACAGGTGACAAGACTGATAATCCTCCCAGGAGCTAAAATTCAAGGCATCACAGTCAAGAAAGAACAGGGTTCATCATTACCTCTCACGTTCTATTTGACTTAAACTGTCACTTTTAATAGCTTCAACCAGTAGATTCGTATGTAAATTATCCTGGAGGGGGACAAAAAAACTGCAAATTATACCAGCATACAAACATTTTAATTATTTTATAGACAATATGACTGCAAACAGAAATTGATGTAAAATATATAGTCTATGATGTCACTTTCCACATTTGAAAAAGCTAGCTTCAGTTTCAAGTAGTTTTCTAACCATATACTCTAAAATTTGGCATTATAACTACTTCAATACTGTTTTTCTGGTCATGTGTGCTGTCACAGCTCACATTAAGGCTGTTAACAGATGTAGTTCATGTCACGTGTATCAGACCAGGAAGGCTGCAGATCACAGTGAGAATATTCTCATGCTTAAAAGTAAGCATTTGCTGAATTGCTGTGGTATTCAGCAGATGAGGACTTGTGCTACCTCCTCATCACAATAGCTTGCATGATCATCTTATGGTTTCTATCATACATCTCTGTTTGCTCTAAAAGAAGTTATGCAGGGTATGCTAGGTATCCCCCCTTCCTCATTTATTTGGGACAGATCATAGATTTATGCAAAATAAAGACAAGAAGGAAACCACGACCTTTTCTCTGACCTCTTCATAAAAAAATAGAGAACTTGGAATGTCTGTTAAAACTACAGATTGCCTACTCTTAGAAACAACTTTTGCAGTCTCAAGACTTTCTTTCAATGAATGATCTTACATAGTCCTCGATTAATTCAAATGTTTAATGATCTCATATAATTTCTAATTTAAGAAATTATATAAAATGTATTAAAATATATACATATATATCAACGAATATGTTCATACATTACATTTTATTTCCTT
This sequence comes from Certhia americana, assembly GCA_018697195.1. NCBI lineage: Eukaryota > Metazoa > Chordata > Aves > Passeriformes > Certhiidae > Certhia > Certhia americana. Next base: position 44,324,559 of record CM031857.1, on the reverse strand, counting down.
ATGCTATGACAATAGGATACAACAGGTACTTTTCAGCTGCAAACAGTCTGAATATTAGTTATGTATTCGATCTTTAGTACTTAGGAAAGATTTGCTTCACTTAAAAAATGACTGCTAAGAGAAGACAAAAGGCTTGATCTTTCCATAGAGGATTTTTCTAAGAGAGACCCTAAACCTATTAACTATTTTCTCCTCTCTTTCGCACCATGGAAAGCCAAAGGAAGTCCAGTTTTGAACAAAGTCTAATAAACTAAAATAAGCATCTTAAATGTCACTGTAGTTTTCTTCTGTAAAATAACACTATAATATTACAAGTTTTATTAGCACTCACTTAAGAAAACGTGCATTAACCCACTCATTGTTTAGCTCCCTTTATTTTACCTTATAAATATTTCATTAAAATTTTATATAAATGAAGATGGTAAAGCAGTAAGTGAGATATGTAAGTAAGCCCAAATGAGTTTCAACAAAATCATTATGAAGACAACCTATCTGGTGCAGATATGTACATCATATCTTTTGAGGAAAAAAAGATTTAAATGTTCTGTCATCATTTTACACATCTGAGCAGTAATACCACACTAAATTCATGCTGGTAAAAAAGTTATTTCAGATACTTAAATATACATCAATTTCCACATTCAGTGCAGTCCAAGCATTCAGTACCTCTCCCTCTTTCTCCTGATTTGCTATATAAAGGCACAGGGGGTTTTTTTCAGACTTACATTTAATGAAATGTATTTGTCTTCATAATCCACTTCCAAGGGAACTTCAATGAGGTTTTTGAAGGCTTTCTTCATTTGTTCACCATTTCCAATAGCAAAGTAACATAGGATCAGGTTGAAGCCTGCCTTCAGGTTTGGGGATATGCTCATTATTTCTTCAAATGAAGAAATGGCATCAACGTATTGGCCAGTTTTAATAAACGCAACTCCAATATTTTCCATTATTTTTATCCTAAGTAAGAAAACAGGTTTAGGTTATATTTTTAACTACTAAATCCTACTGTATCCGAAACTTGTATTACATAACAATGCCTCCTAGAAGAAACTCACCTCATCTGTTTGTGGGAACTAGTAATCTGGTCTAGAGCCATACGGTAGAATTTAATAGCTTTGGAATAGTTCCGTTGTTTTAAATATATATTTCCCATATTTACCTTCAGTATACCTATCAAAAGGAGTCAAAGAGTTACAACATCTTAAAAGTGTGTTTCAAAGTGACAGAGTAAAACAACTTCTTAATAAATTTGTCTTTGTTATAGGACAGCAATGTCCCTTTAAAGCAGCACTGCACAAAACTACTTTTGTGAATTTAACTTAAGAGAAGATGAGAGAGAAGATGAAGTAGTGATGAAACCTAGAATAGAACAGTCATGTAAGATGTATTCTGATTTTGATTTTGAATTGAGGGATGAAATGGAGATCATTTATAGTGCTCTCCAGGAAGACAGCTGCAAATAAGCATCTTTGAATAAAACACACTGTAGAAGTCTCAGAGATATGCAAAATACTAAAAGAAGTTTTCAGGAGGGAAAGGCCAAATCAAAAGAGAAAACATTAGACTAGAGAAGACCACATAGCATATATGGCATAAAAAAATTAGGCATTTGTCTTTATCTTTAGCTTAGTCTGTGGAAAGAGAAGACTTCATGATTCAATATAATTTAGTGTTGTTTGACTCTCCAAGTCAGAGACTATTAATATCTGTCACCCACTCTGAGTGGTGGACATGAGGGGCTGAGTTCTCTGAGTATCAGCACAATGCAGATGCAGTCCTCACTTTGAATGCCTCACTACCAGTTTTAATCACAACCTACCTCCATTGCTGAACATCTTATTCTTCACTATTACTTGGTAAGTAGTCAGCGCTTCAGCATACATTTCATTAGCAACATACTGACTGGCCAGATTGAGGAGAACCTATAAAAAATTGGAATTACAGGTACAAGAAAATATATTGGCCTCTCAACAGTAATAAACTTGAATTCATTGTAAATAATTTCAAGTTAATTTTACCTTGGAACTATTGTCTTTAACCACTTGTAAGCTTCCCCATCTTTAATGTTCCTTTGTTCTTGCAAATTGATATAGAGGAAACAAGTTTAAAAGCTACTTATTCTAGGTAATTCTTTTATTTTTATACATAAATTACTAGCATTCAAAGTTATGTTACACGGGTCTTAGACCTAAGTAAACACAGTGCTATAATGCAAGGTTATTAAAAAACATTCATACAACGTAGTTCTCAGAAACTGTGTGTAATTTATGATTCCCAACATTTGGAAAATGGTCACTCAGTTTAGAAGAGGAGAATTTTTCCAAACTGCTGTTTCATAACAGAAGTTCTGTTGGTGTCAGGTAAAATAGCTATGAATTTTTTCCACAGCTTAACTCTGACCTTCATGGTAAAATAAATTACCAGGTCTACCTAATTCAATATATTAATTGTTAATAACTGTCTCTACAGTACTACCTGAAGTATGAATTCAAATATCCCTCAAGTATTTTTATGCATGTTGTAACTTTTCTTAAAAAAAAAAAAAAATAAAAAAAAAAAAAAAAAAAAAAAAAAGTTTACTATTTGAAAACCAGAATCCAGATACCTGCTTTAGGATTCAGGAAAATTACTATATCTTATTTCATGTAACACATTCTCGGTCACTTTATGGTTCAATTTTAAGGCAGCATCTGATCTTTCCTGCTGTGTTTTCTCACCTTGGCATATTACACTCTCTATACTATTTATTTCTGAAATACAGGGTCTGCATCTGCTATATTTTGGTATGCAGGTATTACGTGTGAGTAAATATCTGGAATACATATTCATGGAAATTCTTCTCAACTTTTAGTGCAGACTACGTGGTTTCTCTGGTATTTGAGATTGCATGGGAATGGACTTGAAGATATAAATGGATCTCCTCTGTACACTGCCAGGAGCATTACAACACAGTCACACACACACTTCAGGAAACAGACATTTCTACTCAGGAGGTTTTTTTAGTAACATTTCAGTCACTGAATATTTCTAAGCACTTACTGTGTAAGTGAGGTCCAAGTTGATACCTTCAGGAGGAGAGATTTGTTCACGTTGTCTCAGCAATTCTCTTTCCTGTCTTCCAGCCTCTTTTGCTTTCTCCAGAGCCTTAAACAAGAACCTAGAATTTAACAGTGCCTTGAATCTTACTGACTCAAGATGATGAAAATACATTCAAAACAAGCATGAAGAGAATATACTCATGTCTATTTTCTTTGGTTTACAGACTGCACCAAATGCCTGAAAAAAAGCACTATAACTCACCAAATGATTTAATTAGCAATAAGCAGACATACAGTTATCTAAGTCTGCTTAGCTGTGTAATTATGTACCCAATTATAATTCTCTGCAGATTGGTGTCAATATCCTTTGTACAAGTAATGCTTTGGGTCTAGCAATCCTGTGTGCCTTCACAAGGGTGCAATTATTAAGTAATAATTACAAGTCATGGTGGCTATTTGGAAGCCAGTGGAGAAAAAAGTATATATTCAAGATATAGTTTGATTCTTAGTCCTTATGATAGAAGGCAAACCCAACTTGGCTGCTTTACAGATAATGAGTTCACAACTTTGATGAGCTTTGCAGGAAAATGAATATTCTGCTAGACTTGTCAGAAGTCAGAAGAAACATCCTATAGGGCCCTTGTAGTTGTCTGATACAATCTACATAAGAAACAACCCTTTGACATCAAGAGCATTCTTGACCACACATGCAAGAGGCTCAGGAAAAATTCACAAAATAGATTGGTTAATTAGCCACTACTCAGTGGCACAACAATGCTCTAGTATCCTCTATAACAGAACAAATTGTTGTCAATGGACACAGGGGGAAGGGAATTTTCATAACACTGAAATCTTAAACATATATGCCAGAAATACAGCTGCTACCTTTTTTTTCCAAAAAGGAGGGTATCACTAGAAGAGTCATAATAAATTTAGAATTAAAATTATTTTAATAATTTTATACATTTGATCACAAGTCATTTTGAAACATCTATCTACACACATTATAGCAGAAATGAAGTGAAATTCAGAAAAACTGACCAATTTCAAGTCTCCACAGCTATTGGCAACACAGCTTTCTTCAACCAGATCATTCACTTTTTTTTCCAACTGCCTCATCTTCTCTTCTAAACTAAAATTTAAAAAAAAACCAACCAAAGGATTAACACTACAGTTAAAGTAACATAACTACTAACACTAAGCTTTTACACATTATATTCTCTATAAAACAACACAATGACATATTACATGTTAAAACTAACTGGTTTTCCCATCAAAGAAAGTATTGTGTGAAACTATGCCTAGAGAAGAATGTCCAAAGATATCACATTCACACTCTAAATTTGAGAACAGGGATCTAAGAAAAAATAAATCCTCTTAAAAGAACAGCACAGACAGACAAATTTCACAAACCAAATTTGCTCAGAAGTAACTACAAAACAATAGATGAGCTTTCAAATCAAACACAAATGAAATGAAGTATCACAATAAAAGCAATTACTTGCACCTTTATTTGCATACATAACTCTAAAGCATTGCTTGTAAATGCAGATTATAACAAGAAGTTGTGGTTCTTCCAGACTTTTTCTGCTGCTAAATAATCAAACCAAACATAAGTAGGATTCCTTATTCCTATATAGCTATATTTGGGGAACAGAACTTTGGTATTGGAAAACTCAACGATTTTCTGAGTGAACTCTCCAACACTTGCAACAATTCTGAGTGAATTCCCCAACATTAAGTGTTGGGGGTTGGGTTGATTTCTTATAGAATTTTTTCCCAGAAGTTGCTAAGAAGCTAATGGCTGGGTGCTTTTCAGTACTTATGGGTGCTCGGGAACAAACAAAGGAAGCAGCTACACAGAGACATTGATTCCACTTCGCTGGGGGCAGTTTTTCTGCTCTGGGGGGGGACGGCCAGGGCTGCTCGTCTCGGCGAGGCGGAGAGCTCTCACTTTTCCCTTCACCTCGGACTCCGTGGGACCACCGGTCTCTTCGTGTGTCCCCCGGGATTTTGGGAACCCGTTTCCTCCCTGCCCTGCACCCACGGTTTCTTCAGTTCTGCTCGAGGTCTCCCCACACTGTGTTTCTACAGCCCCTGCCAGCCGGGACACTCTTTTCCAACAGCTCCAGCCACTGTGAACCCTCGGAATTATCTCACCCTCCTAAAGCTGCCGCTAGCCTATTTGCTTGTGACGGTACTGAGGGGGGTGGGGGGGTGTTACCAGAGGAAGAACTGTGACTGATTTGTTGTTTTGGGTTTTTTTCTCCTCTAGTTCTGTTTGTTGTCAATATTGTAATTATTGTTAATTTACCTTGTTAGACTAACTAGTAAAGAACTGTTATTCCTACCCTCCTTATCGTTGCCTAAGACCTCTCCTTCAATTTTGGAATTATAACAAACCCCAAGGGAAGTTTCCCTTTTCTTTGGTCCCTGTCTTTCCAAACCAAGACATTAAGCCTGCTAGTTTCAGCTCAAGTGCTAAGCTTAGAGTGAACAGGGAAAAAAAGCAGGCAACTTCCCCCAAATTCCTCCCAAAGAGCTGCAAGAATCATGGCGTTCCTTGTCTGTCACACACATTTTCATGGTCCTGCACAATTCTGTAAGTATCACACCATTTGTATGGCAACAACTACACCCAAGCTGCTGACCTAGTCAGAACCAAAAAACAGATGTTCCTGAAAGTCAGCCAGCCACATGCACAAATGTTTGTGGCATTATTCCACCAAGTTCAGAGTTTGGCTCCTCAAGGTTTTTGTAACTGCCTGGATGTTTTTAAACTCTATGCATGGCCGGTTTTCTGTTTCTGTTGATGCTTTCAAAGAATGTAATGTAGAACTGAACAAACCTGTCTGAAGTTTTCTTTTCCAGAGGTGACGCAGGACCTCTTGCTTGGCCAAGAGGATCAAATGAAGAACCTGAAAAATTAAGAGTACTGAAAATTGCAAAATAACATCTCCCTGTGGCAGCTGGCAATTTCTACAAACCATACCTCTCACAGCTGCTTTACTGTAACCTGCAGCTTGCACTGCTGTCATTGGTCGAGAAACCCCATCCTCAAATAAAGAAGAAGATATATTAAAATAATCTCACTAAAAATTATGTTGCAAACAATACAGACAGAATTATTCATTTTTATATAAAACTTTTATATGTTATATATATATTATTTTAATGACAAATTGTTCATTGCATGTCAGTGTTAGAAAATACTACACTGTTATTGCTTCCAAATCTGTGCTCAAATAAAACACATCACTACCCCCATGCTTTCCAACAGTACTATGTTCAAAAAAGGACAAATTAAAAGTGCAATAGTTTGTATTAAGTCAATGAACTTCTAAATACTTTTATCTAACACTTACGAGAAAAACCCATTATTTTGAATTAATATAAAATGCAAATATTGGAATTTTTACCTGTATAGTTCCTGTCATGGGTCTTCCCATAGATGAAGTTGCCTTTGACTACAAAAATAAGTAAGTCGTTTGAAATTGTCATTCACAAAGCCTAAGAAGCCTACGTACGGTCTCCTCAACACTAGATTTTACAAGTTGAGCTAATTCTCACATAAGTTCATAACAAAGTTCCCATTTATGTTACTCACATGCAATACACTGTCAGTGCCTGGCAGAATTAAAGGTGTTGAATACTTCAGTTAGCATAAATCCACAACAAAGTTTTTTTATGTATTTGGATACTTCCGTCAGCTCTTTTAAAAAGAAGTACACAGAAAATTATCTGAGGCAGCATACTTTCCATTATTCAATTATTGAAATTGCTACCTTGAAATTGAACAAGTAATTTACAAAAAATACTTCAGTAAAATTCTGTGCAGAGCTGATAAAATCTGTCACTGTACTACTCTCTTAAGTTAAATTTTTATGCAGACTTTTTTTATCAATACATCTAAGTGAAACCAAAGAACACAACCAACTTTTCCTGATTCAACTAGAGATGTTTTAGAGCCCATATTCTTCAAGACTTGATTTCACCTTAACTTCCAGGAAACTTTCACAAGCCAAATAACAACCTGTTCAGTTCCCCCCTCAATTCCCCCAGTTAATACCTTGGACTCTAATGCCTTATGCATTACAGAAGATTTGCAGCATGGTTCAGGAGAAAAGAAAAACAACCAGGAATCATGCCTTGACCAAGTGCAAAGTTGTGAACTAAAACTAATAAATAGCTGTAGTTCATTGGAATGAAATTCTTAATTTAGAAGGGCTCACTTTGTGTGTGGAATTAAATGGTACATTTATATTTTGTAAGTGACATTTTCTTTAAGGATACAACAGAACAAAAACCTGCCCCAAATCCAGTAGCTGGAGGTCTTGGACTTGATGTACCAAGAATTTTGGCTGTCACCTGGGTGAGGAAAAAAAAAAGAACCAAACAAAAAATCCCACCAGTTAAAATGTACATGCGTCAATTATTCATGTTTCTACATAGTAAGATCTAAATTAACGCAAAGTGTTTTAAAAGGTACTTACAGGGGGTCTTCTTCCATGACTTGTTCTTGCTGCCTGCTGAAAAGCTACATCATTTTCTAAATCCTAGAAAAGATAAAAACATTAACCCCTTTAAAACCATAGACCCAAACTACAATTCCACGACCTTCAGACTACCGAAAGCAGATTGGTAAAAAATCAAAAATTCTTCACAAAATACTTGAAGATAACTGAACGACAGGGTTTACTGACACTAAACTACAATTATATTATTTGCCTGTCTTTTTTGGTATTTTAGATTAGGAAATGTAAAAAACTTGTTATTTTCTAAAAACACAGAGGAAACAGCTGAAGTCCTAAAATATAACATGAATTTCTTTTTCCATCCAAATGCCTGCTACTTATTCTATTTCTGAATTTTGACATTAACAAATGCAATGCAAGACATTAAAACATCTCGTGTCTCTCAGGTCCTGCAGCAATGCCCATGAATTGGGCACTTGTGTGGGGTTTCACACAAGTCTTCCTAGCGGGTTTGGACCAAATGACATCACTGTTGTCCCAACTCCACCACACCAGCAGTCACCCAAAAGTAGTCTGCAGAGCTACTATAAGACATCCCAGATGCTCTACCCAATTGCACAGAGACCTGCAAGATTCCATTCTCCTGTGAGCTCCTCCAGAAGCAGCACAGTAGGAAATCAATGACCTACTAACCACTCGGGAGCCTCTTTTGTCAGAAAACATGCTGCTGCACACAGCCTGGGAAACACCACACCGAATGTGTCTACAAATAATTGTGATTTTATACTTCGAAAATTCTCACCATTACAGCCTCTTAGATCTATTGAGATCTGCACAAGTGTTCAGTGGGAATAGAAAGCTATCAAAGAACTAACTATTCAAGAAGATCCCTGAGAAACTTCAGCTGTTCCTTGCTAAATAAAGTAAATTCCACTTCAAAGCAGCTGTAAGCTTGAACATCACTGTATCCGTAAATTCTTATTTTATACTTCTAAGTTACAATTCTATGTAAGGGAAAGGTGGGAAACAGCAAATATTTTACCTCTGTGTCAAACATGGGATTATAATCATTGTAGCCAGAATAGAGATCATCTTCATTATTCTCAGGAGCCGGATGCGCATTTTGCATCATTTTTCTGGGAAATATTTAACATGCCAAATGTTATCTCAGAGGTTTTATATAAATATTTAAAAATAGAAATATATAAATATATAAACAGTAGTAGTTTGATTAGTCATAAAAACTAGGACTCGCCTATAAACAATATTAAACGGCACCGTTTCATGGACTTATAGTTTTGCTTATATTTATACCAGTTATGAAAATCGTTTTTAAGATGTTTATCTTTAAAATAAATGATCATAACAAGTAACCACATTACTACTTCTACAAAGGTACCTTTCCACTGCCAGCTAGCTCATGTTTAAGATAACTCAAATTCTAAAGTTAGTATTTATATGCCAAACCATAATAGTAACTCTTATAAAAGGTATTTCATCTTGCTTCGAACTTTCCCCTTCTTTTCCTTTTTCCTTCCCCCTGCATTCTAACATCAACATAGCTACAGTTATGAAGCCATTTCAATTAAAATGGATTTTAAAATCTAGCATTAAAGAAGCCCGGGTTCCAAAGCCTTTCTCCACCAGGGAAATCCCTGTCTAATACGATGCGCTGACCTGGTGGCCTCTCCCCCACGGCGGGCAGACATTAAGGTATCTCCCTTTGCCTGGCTACCTGTTTTCACAAAAACCTCAAGAAGACAACGCTTGCTTTCATCAATAACTTGAAGTACATGCCCTGCCGCAAGCAAGCCTCAGCCAGGACGAAGCGCACGGTTCCTCGGCAGCGGGAGGATGAGGAGGATGTTCCCCGTCGCTTCCCCGCCGTGCGCGGTGCCGCTCGGCCGAGCCGCTCCCGGCGCCAGCTCCTTGGGCGGGGACCCGGCGATGCTGGCCGGAGCGGGGCCGGCTCAGGGCACGGCCAGCACTGCAGCCCTCGGCTGGCCCGCGGCCGCGGCCCGCTCGGCGCTCGGGGCCGGGCGGCGTTGCCCGGGACACGGCGGCGCTCCCCGCATGCACCGCGGCCGGGCGGTGCTGCCGTCAGGGGCGGGCCTGGCCTCGGGGATCGGCGAACCGGGAGCCTGGCCTCGGGGATCGGGGAACCGGGAGCCTGGCCTCGGGGATCGGGGAACCGGGAGCCTGGCCTCGGGGATCGGGGAACCGGGAGCCTGGCCTCTCCTCGCCCCTGCAAAGTAACCGGCGGGACGGCTCCGTGAAACGCCTCAAAGCACGCTTCGTTTCCTTCAGTCGTAATCTAAAATGTCACCATTTCTTCCAGTGAGCTGAGAAATCTGCTCTCAAAACTGAAAGGCTAAATTAAAAAAAAAAAAAAAAAAAAAAGTTGTTAAAGCTTCCCATATGCCATAACCTCTGAAACGAAATTTAAAAATAAAAAAAAAAAATTAAAAAAAAAAAAAAAAATCCCTAATGTCTTTTAAAAAGATGATTCTCCCTTCCGTCTTTACTGCTTTCTCTTGGTATTTTGGTAACCCTGACAAGTGTCAGCTGATTTGTCCACGGCAAATAATTTATACTCTGGAGACAGTTTCCTATGTTTAAATGGAAATCAGAATAGAGGAGGGATCTCTGAACATGCTTACTGTATTTTAGAGAGAGAAAACATTTTGTGAAACCACTTGTAACCCTTACTGCCTTATGCCAATAGCATAAGAAAGCTGCAAAGACAATATACAGTACAGTCAGAACACCCTTTTTATGGTCAGAGTTTGTGTGCATTATGCAATCTCAGGGTCTTCTGCTGCTCACCTTTCAGCCTCAAAGTCCTTTCTGAAGAGATAAGTGCAGAGGACATGAGTGAAAGGTCTTTCTGCTCTGGCTCCCAACAAGAGAAGCAAAGATAACATAAAGAATTATTAAGACATTATCACTTTCTGCATTAACCTGCTCACATTCCATGCGTGAACCACTTTCACACAGAAACTTGAGAGTTGAGACCTTTGGACATGAGAATCTTTATATTTGAATTTTTTGGAGTAAAAGTGATTTGCAGAATAACAGACTTAGGGTGGGATAAGTTTTCAACTGCATTACTTGCCACAAATCATAAACTTCAGCATAAGAAATATATATACATTTATAGCCCCTCTTTTTCTGCCTGTGACTCCTCATATATAATTGAACCTATGGTTTTTAGATTTTTCTCATTGTCCCCAGATGCATTAATATGTACCTGAGCGATAGGTAGCTTGTGTAGTAAGAAACTTAGCTCTGCTATCCAGCTTGTCCATACTGGGGACCTGGGTATACTGGTGCCCAGCACTATTCTGACATTTCAGCCCAAATATCTGGGGCAGTGAAAAGAAGGCATTGTGTCAAGGAGGCAGTGCATCTAATTTGTAAATGAGGGGATGCCAAGGCAACCCTGGAATCTGACCATGTTCCTATTGTCAAACTTCCTTACCCCCCAAAATTGGGTGTATACGCTCAGACTTAAGTGGCCCCTGGCCTGTATGGGCCCCTCTGACCATGTTGGGAACATGCCCTGGCCCAGGTCCTGAGACCTTGCATTCCAGCTGCTACTTTTTTACATACTCACAAGAATATGAGAGTCTCAATGACTTTGTTCGTGTTTCTAAAAGCTGTGTCAATCGACAGGATTGGGTTTTTTTTCTAGTGCTATGAAGTATAAATACACCTTAATAGATGAAGATTTCACACAAACCCTCAAGAACTCAGGATCCTTTGTGGCAACACAGGGCATTGCTCATGGGTTGTGATCATAAAAGACATGATCTAACAAGATGACAAGATGATGCTACAGTAAGAAACCTTGTAATGGTGTAAGATGATGTAATTGTCTTTATTGGCTAAATCCAGAGAGTGACCTAAAAAGTAAAATTAAAAAACAAAACAAAACAAAACAAAACAAAACAAAAAGTAAATTTAGTATGTAGTCTAAATAGCATTGTATGCTTTAAATTCCTGAGCATGTTAAGTTGGATTAAACCATGACTGCCACTAAATGTCCCACATCAGTCCTCTGACTGGCATCAAGTTATATATTTGTGCAGCTGAAGCAAACTGCTAATCTGATGAGGTTTTCCTTCAGTCACTATTCAAGACATCAAGTACCTTGATCCACTGAATTCAGTGCAAATTTAGGACAGATTAAAAGATACCATGAAGCTATACTCTTAAATAGGAATTTCTTTGCCTTTACATGGTGTATCCAGTTGTAACTTTGCAAATAAGGACACAAACTGTTCCCAGACCTACTAATTTGGGTTCAGGGGTTACTGGCCACACTCTGCCTGTTAAAATTGCTGTTAGTGTGTACCTTTTATAATCGCTGTTAGTGTGTACCTTACCCTTGCTCTGCCAGTTGAACTGCTCATCTGATCAAGCTCTGATTGGTGTTTTTCTGAATTGAAAATGTAATTCTCTCTTCTGTAATCTTTAAAGAAGTAATTTTCTAGTATTGAATTCTGGACTGACCGGGTCTCTGGGATTTCCTGCTGTCATGCAGAAACCATTCAAGTAGCTTGACTGCCACAAACAGTGAAGCTGCATTTCACTGCTCCTTGGGGAACTAATGCATCTAGTCAGCATACAGTTTGAAAACATAATGACTGGAAGAACATCATTATGAATGATACATATGTTACAAATAATGTATATAAAACCATAGAATATGTGAATTGGAAGGTATCCACAAGGATCTTCAAAGTCTAGCTCCTGGCTCTGCACAGGACATGCCAAGGATCACACCATGTGCCTTTCTGTGTATTTTGAGTTTAAAATGCATTTGCAACAGGAAAATTACCTTCTTAATAGGTATTTTTACTACTGAACTATATAACTCTATCCAGTTTTGCTGAATTGTGCTTTAGTAGTATCTGCTACTATTTACTTTCTTATTCCTTCAGATTGCTCCTTTAACAATCAGCATTTTAACAATGCAAATAATATTGGTACTATTTGCATTGGGCCTTCTGCACATTGAAAGACCACCCAAATTAACAGCACTAACTACTAACAATAATTAAAATTATAGTTTTAATTGTAGCATCATTTCAATGCAACCACTAGTTATAACACAGTATGCAAACCATTAGTTAGAACTCTACAGACAACAATAAATATATTAATTAAAGCTATCTTTTTAAGGCATTATACTTCACAAACCATTAGGAACTTAGTAGCAACAGATCATAGTCCATTACCAAATAAATGTACTCTCTGGTTGCTCTGGTGAACAAGTGATGTATTAAACAGATCTAATACTTAACGAATATGAACTATGCCTCTGTTTTTATTCCACACTAAAAGCTCAGGCTAGAACCCTCTGTATTTTAAAAGCATACCATTCCTTTATTTTCTCAAGGGGGAATTCACATCTCCTACATATTCCACGTCCTCACATGTCTCAGTGTAAGCTGGAATTATTTCCCTTTGTTATTACAGGGCCCTTTTATACAATCCTGCTCCTCCCTGCAGTGAATCCACACTTCTGTGGACAGTAGCATATTTCAACTCTTCCCATAGAGCATCAGAGGAGTACACTCCATAGAAAGAGACTTAAAACATAGAGGGTTCAATATTACAGCGCCCAACACAAGTCAAATCTGCCTCTATGCCTATTTGGCTTTGAAGAAAGAATACATATGCTGATGAGTGCATATTTGCTCTACTTGCGCCTCTCCTTCTTCCACTACAAGCCCTACTTTTCATTCCCTAATGAAGCCCAAGTCCTTTCACCATGTTATTGGTTGTTCATGGGTTTTGATGTTTCTGGGCTTACAGCACCTTCTGTCCTTCCCATGTGAATTGCAGAAGAGGGAAGAGAATCACTGTCGATAACTTGTGGAGGCTGCAAGAACTGGGCCTAAAACTCTTATGGTATTATAAAAAAAAATAAACTTATACTTTGTTTTTAAATCATATTTTCTTCCCTTGACTTACACTTCTGAGAATTTAAATATCTCTCTTTTCCTTTCTTCTTGCAAACTTCTCTCTCCTCTTTTGATCTAGTTTGGACTGATTAGTGTGTCTGATCACTGCAGATGCTGGGGAATATGGCTACGGTCATACCCTAATTTTGATTGAGTAATGCAGAGCTATGGGGCATTGTCACTAATATACAGATAACAACAACAACAAAAACATAGTTTAGATTTTATTCCCATAGACTTCTTTTGTTCACCCCCAAATTAAAAGGCCTTGTAATTGTTTTTATCACAGTTGTTATTAGCTCCAAAACCCTTGCAGTAACACTCCTGAACTGAGCTTCTAATTCTCTGAATCCATTTGTAGATCTGCAATGGCTTTTGTAAGTATGATAAGTGAGGTATAAATACACATCTCAGGAGGTCAAAGAGTATTAAAATAACTGTAAGTACGTAATACGGTAAGTACTTCTATATGAAAGTTGTTCTGAAGACCATTTTTCTCAAGCTCAGGTGACATTACTTCATATATTCACATAACTTGGTATGTCCTATGAACTTAAAATTTTTTTCTTCGAAGGAAGTATACATTGTTTGCTTCAGTTATGCTCTGGCTATACAAAGGTCTTTGAGTTTAGAACATGTGCCAAGTCATGCCATTTTGAGTTAGTCTTCAAAGGAGCAAAACTGGTACTTGCTAAAACCTTAAAATGCTGCTTTCTACACCAGCCTACACAAGCCCTGACCAGCAGAACTGGCACAGCATCCCACACTCTTCTCTCCCACTGCCTTAAATCTTCCCATGGCCCAGTTTACTGCCACTATGCTCCACTAACACTTCCCAGCTACTGGCATATCTCAGGTTACATGGGTGTTGTTAAGGTCGGGAAGACAAGGAGATTATAATTTGGTTTTCTGCCTGCTGTCTATTGAGCAGTCTTCATGAAGCCTTTAGGAATACATGATTTGACTTCTCCATCTCATTGTTGAATGTGACTGGAATTAGCAAAATGCCAGTAAGCAGGCAGATGTACCAAGTTATTATGTTGGCCTTATTTTTTTCACGTGGAAAGTAGAAGACATCATAAGCTGAACAAAATTTCAAATGATAGCCAAACAAAGGCTCACTGAACTTTACCAGTAACTATCAAACCTTTATGCTAGGATGAAACGTATTACTTTTCCTGTGTTCGGTTTGTTTTTTGGTTGTTTGGGGATTTTTTTTCCACAAAGACAACAGAACTTAAACGGATTTCCTGGATATATTAAGAGCACATTAATATAATCTTTGATAGCAATTAAGCATTTTTAATTTTACGTTTTCTCTCCGCGCCGGGAGAGCGGCGGGGGCGGCACCCGGGGGCGGCACCCAGGGGCTGCGGCCGTGGGAGCGGCTCCGGCCCCGCTCCGGCTCCGGCCCAGCCCCCGGCTCAGCCCCCGGCCCGACCCCACTCCAGCCCAGCCCCCGGCCCAGCCCCCGGCTCAGCCCCCGGCCCAGCCCCCGGCCCCACTCCAGCCCAGCCCCCGGCCNNNGGCCCAGCAGCCCCCGGCCCAGCCCCCGGCCCCACTCCAGCCCAGCCCCCGGCCCAGTCCCCGGCCCGGCCCCCGGGGAGGCGGCGGCGGCGGAGCCAATGGGCGGCCGTGACATGGCGGGAGCGGCGGGCGGGGCGGGCCCGCACAGGGCAGAGGTGGCTGATCCCGCTGCCCATCCCGCATCTCCCGGTCGCGGCCGCCGCAGCCATGGAGCCCTCGCAGGTTGCCATCATCGGCAGGTAAAGCCTCTCTCCGCCCGCGGAGCGGGGAAGCGGCCCAGGGAGGAGGTGCCAGCCCGGCGCCGCGCCTGTAGGACGGATGCTCGCGGCGGGCGAAGGGGCTGGGGCGCCGTCTCCCGGCTCGGCCCGGCCTGCGGGGACGGGGTTTGGGGACTCAGTGTCGGCTACGGCCCTGCCTCAGCTGGCCCCATGCTGCAGTCGTCGGATGTGTCAGCGAGCTGCTGGCTCGGGGAAGGCGGTGGGTTTTGTCCAGCTTTGGGGCCGTGCTGCTGCTGGATCTCGGGAAGTGGGGGGATGCACCTGCTTGGCTCTGCATAAGAGTGCCTTTGTTTAAAGCCCCTGACAGCTCTGTGCTACTAACAAACAGCAAACAAACATCTTTACCCAGGTAAGTCACTCTTTAGATCTGAAAGACTGCTGCCCCTTTTCATTGCGATGCCTCGTGTGTGCGTGTAAGTGCAAGAGAAGCGGAGAAATCCAACCACAGCTTCACGTCCTGTTGGTCAGCTATGTCGGGAAACTCCTAAGTTAGTCTTAAGACACTCCTAAAATAATACTGACTTGCCACAAAAGTCAGCAGTATTTCTGGCTTGTGTGGGAATGCATTGTTTCATCCTCTCGTTGAGCTGAACCTAAAGCACTGCCTTGGGGTCAAACATGCTAGCATCAGGTGACAATGATGCTGTCATGTACAACCCCCACAATCCTAAAAACCCGTATTAAAGTGAAAGAATTTGTGTGTGTGTGTGTGTGTGTGTTTTAAGAAAATTTAATTTAAAAATGAAATTTAGAGAGGTTATGCTACTTTGTAAAGGTACTGCTAGCTCAGATATGCTTCTATCAGGTTGAAGTTGAAGAATATTTTATAAATATTCATTAGCGAGGAGGCTACAGTAGCTAACAAACTTTGACCATGCCTATTCTGGAAGTTTGTTTTGTTGCTTGCCTCAGAATTTATGAACTCTGGGCTTACTACAGAGTAGTTGTTTATTTTTACTTTCAAATAGTAGGTTTTGAGTGAGACCTTACTCTCTGCTTAACAGCACGAAAAGCAAAGTTTCACATTTTTTTGGCCCAGCTATTTCCACTGATTCCTGCTATTTCCTGAAACTTCCTGTTTTGTTCCTTTTAGAAAATATATAGTTAAACCAAAGGCTGAGCATGTTCCTGTTTTTTCTTCCTTCTTTTCTCATCTCCCCTATTACTTTATCTCTGACATTTGCTCCCCTTTTAATCTTTTATTGATGCCCTGATGGCTTTGAATTTTCCAGTTGCCAGAGTTTAATGCTGCAATAAAGCAATCTTGGAAGTGAGAGAAAATGCATGTAATTATCAACCCCCCCCACTGTAACAGTCATGGATATGGAGTTCTGATCTTGTGTCTGCTGTGGGGGGTTTTTTTCTGATTTTTTTGTGACACTGTGCTTTGATGCTTCCATTTGAAAAGACTGCTGCCTACTGCTGCCTCCTACACATCTAATGAAGTTAAAACCTGCATTGCTTTAAGAGAGATAATAAAATTGTCAGTGTCAGTTACTACATATTTCCTTCATGTATTGCTCAGCAATATGATTTCGCCAAAAGATGTAGGCAGACTGTTCCTCTGTGTATCCAGCATGATAAAGTGATTCATCTAAAAATAAAAGTAGGGCTAGAGGTAGCTAGGTGGGAAAAGAGTATCAAATCCACGCTCAGTTGAGATTTTTTTTCCCTTTTCACTTGCTTGTGGTACTTTCTGAATTGCTGATGACCTGTGCCTTCAGTAGCTGGGCCTTGGGTTTTCTGATCACCTCTAAAATAAAAAAAAAGCAGGATCCTGCACTCTGACAACAGTAGACTGCTACCTGTTTTCAGTCTGTGAACTGAACATTTTTATAAATGCATTAACCAACTCCAGGTTAAGATTGTGGCTGACAAAACTGTTGGTGATTGAGTCCAGTATGCCAAAGTAGTGGTTCCTCCTATTTGAATTCTGCTCTCCTTTTTCAGTTTTGTTTTAGTTTTTTTCTTCCCCTATGTTTTCGTTCCAGCTTTCAGAGAAGGTGCTATACGCAACCAGCAAAGGGTATTTCTCTGTAAGAGAGATTTGTTTCTCATCCGTATGTAACTGATCTTTTTATCAAATATCAAAGAGTCCGAGCTCTGGTTTGGTTTTTACAATGCTTTCAAGATCTCTTTCCCCCTATTAAATACTGGTTTATTAATTGGCTGATTTTTTTTTTTTTTTTCAGTGGACTCATTGGTCGCAGCTGGGCCATGGTGTTTGCTGCTGGAGGCTTCAAAGTGAAACTTTATGATATTGCACAAGAGCAGCTAACAAGTGCACTTGAAAATATTCGGTAGGTAACCTGACTTGAAATAACTGGGATTAGAATGAAACTGTGGTTTTTTTGTAATTAAGAATGAATAACCATATCTTGTTTTTTCAGGAAGCATAGATTTTAGGCTTTGAAGAAGGCTTTAACTTAGAAGTACAGGTTAAGATCTGTGCTTCCAAGTGTCACTGACACTTCAGAAGAGAAATTTAATTTTTAAATTATTCAAAATCTTAATTTTAAATTCAATTTTTTAAAACAATGCTTGCCACCATTAGGTTATTTATAGGCTAGGCTTAAAATATATGAACATAGGAGTTTTTGCACAGAGAGATAACAAAGACCCTTTCAAAATGGAGGTAGGTTAAGACAGATTGCTGAGAAGCCCTGCTACAATTATTAGCATTTTTTAACTAATAATTAATGTATAAGAGTTTTAAGAGTTTTTAAACTCTTAAATTGAGTCCTAGAAGAACAAGCTGCTAGTGTCATTGATCAGTTATAGCTGAAGTAGGAAGCATCTTTAGAAGGAGTGCTGGTTTAAGGATGTGAATGTGACATCACTCTTACCAGCTGAGTCCAGGAGGCATCCAGCCCTCTCCTATTGCCCATGGCACTGTGGCTAAAGCCTTGTGCTTTTGGTACTACAAGAGCTACAAGTTCAAGTCTTGCCTGTCTGCTTCCCTCCCCCAGCCTTCAATGCCAACAAGTTAGTTATCTGTTCAGTTGTTCTTAACTGGATTTCTTCCAAGTATTTCTCTAACCTTACATTGAACTGATATAAATCCTTCTGTGGCCTCCTTACCAAAGGACTTTGTGTTCTGCAGATTTATTGCTTGCTGCGTGAGGAGCCATTCCCTTGTGATTTTTTTGAACCTGGCACCTATGTTAGTTTGATTGACCTGTAGTTGTTGTGTTAGAAGGAACATGTCTGCTTGGTCCTATGCACCCTCTTCTTGCTGGGCCTGAAAATACAGCTTTTGTCTGCCTGTGAGAGAGGATGAAAGTACATTTATAAAGTGGTTCTGTGCACAACCTTACTGGCATTTAATGCTGGACTTCAGCTGACTTCACAATTAGCATCAACCTAAATTCATCAGCTCTCCCTTCATGATGCCTTGGAGTGACATAATGTCAGCTTGTGTGTCTGCTGTAGGGGTGTAAGGTGCTCCTGAAAACACAACCTTGTTGTTGTTGCCTTGTGGTGTGTTGCATCCTAACTGCTCTCTGTAACAAGCCTTAAAGCAAACAGAGTGACTTTAGGAACCCCTTGTAGATCAGTTCAGTTGATAAAGTTCAGAAGTTAAACAGTATGTGATGTCTAGTGAGATATCCTAAAAAAGGCTTGCTAACAAAAGAGTGGGAAAATCTCTTTTTTTTTTTACCAGGTAGATGTTATTCCAAACATCTCTGTTGCATCACCTAGATGACACAAACTTTTGGGTTTTTTCAGAGTTGCTGTCATAGTGGTAACCATGATGAGATTCTGGATTATTAGGTGGCAGTTTCATGGTGTTCATAACTGAAGCCAGCACTTGCCACAGATTTTTTTCTTTTCCTAACTGCAAGATGAGGATGATAGCCTTCCAAGGTTTTCAGCTTGAAAACATGAAGCATAGAATGTCATAGTGTCCTAGGTTGGCTCTAGAGTGCTGTTTGTCGCTGCTTGCATGTGCTCTCCCGTAGGAGTTCACAGAATCACTGAATGGGTAGCGTTAGAAGGGAGCACTGGAGGTCATCTTGTCCAACCTCCCTGCTCAAGCAGGGTTTTCTAAAACTCCTTGTATCCAGACAGCTTTTAAATAGCTCCAGGAGAGAGACTCTACAATCTTTCTGGGTAAGCTGTTCCACTGTTTAGTTACCCTCGCAGTAAAGAAGCTCTTCCTCTTGTTCAGGTGGAACTTCGTATATTCCAGTTTCTGCCTGTTTCTCGTCCTATTGCTTGGCACCACTGTGAAGAGCCTGGATCCATTTCTTGATACCCCCCTTTCAGATGCTTGTACACATTGCTGAGGTCCCCTGTGTTGTCTCAAGGCTGAACAGGCCCAACTCCATCAGCCTTTCCTTGTAGGAGAGATGCTCCAGCACGTTAATAATCTCTGTAACCCTCTGCTGGACTCCTTTCAGGAGCTCTGTGTTTTTCTGGTACTGAGGAACCCAGAACTGGACAGCACTCCAAATGTGCCTCACCAGGACAGAGTAGAGGGGCAGGATCACCTCCCTTGACCTGCTGACAATGCTCTTCCTAATGCATCCCAGGATCCCACTGGCCTTGGCCACAGGGACACTGCTGGCTCATGGGCAGCTTGTTGTCCCCGAGGACCCTCAGGTCCTTCTGCACAGAGCTGCTTTCCAGCAGGCCACCCCCAGCCTGTGCTGGTGCCTGGGGTTATTCCTCCCCGGGTGTAAGACCCTGCATTTGCCCTCCTTGAATTCCAGACAGTTCCTCTCTGCCCATTTCTTCAGCCTGTGGAGGTCCTTCTGAAGGGCTGCACAGACTTATCTGGGGTATTGGCCACTCCTCCCAGCTTAGTGCCATCAGTGAACTTGCTGAGGAGGCACCTGCCCCTTCATTCAAGTCATTGATAAGTTCAAGGCAAGTTCAGTTGAGTTCAAGGTTTTGCCTTTTACATAAGATGTTCTTAACTTATAATTAACTTGTGTATTTTCGCTATTGCAACACTCTAGTTAAAAAGCTTAGTTTCAGGAAAACACAGTTTTTGTGAAAAGAATACGACCTACACAGTTTCTTCAACCACTATTTTAATGATTGTATCTATCAAAATATGTTCAAACTTCTTTGCACTCATTTCATAACACGCAACCTGCAGTAAATCACAATGAGTTACTGATGTGATACTTCTGTAAGAGTAAGAGTTTGAGCAGGTAATGTGTGCTCACAGGAGAGCAGCAAGGGAATGTCTGTCTGATAGAGCCAGCTGGTAACTGGTTCTCTGAACTTCATGTAATTTGCTTTCCTTTTTCCCTCCAAATAGCAAATACTTTCAGAGAAGTTTTTAGGCTTAGGGGTTTTGTGGTTTATTTTGTTTTAGTATTGGAACATACTTTTTTCACTCTAGTCTGCAGTCCACAAACTTCTAGTGTATGGAGGTACTACTTATTAGGGAGAAACTGAAGTGTATAAGTAACTATTTGTAGTTTCCCTTTTCCAAATAAAACTGGGATTTGAGTAATAAGCAACACTCACTTTACTTCTAAAAGGAGATGATACTTCTTTGATGGCAGAAGTGATACTTAATGATTTTATGTCATTGCCTTTTATATAAATTCAGAACATTTCAGGGTCTGCTGTAATGGAACAACCTTTTGTTCTGCTGAAGAAACAAACTAATGAACACCCTTATTCCACACTGGACCTACTGAATGCATCCTCTAGTAGCCTGCCTTGGGAAATGTAATTTTTCATAACCGGCATTTTTTTTATCTGCATTGGTGTAGTTCTGGTTTGGATGTAAGATTGCTAAATTTTGAAATAACGAAAACTAGAAAACCAAGTAGTATCCTATTCCTGAAAATAGTCCTAAAAGATAGGATGCAGAAATACTTTACTGCATGCCCCTCTGCCAGAAATAAATTTATGATTCTTGTAATATATGTAAACTTTTCCAAGTAGTTACTGTGCTACTGTTCTAAACATAATTATTCTGCTGATGAAGATTAATTAATTACCAGGCTTACTGGCTTAGTCTTCTAATCTGTCTTATGTATTGCTTTATTGTATTGGTACTATATATATCAAGGGCTAAATGCAGCTTGGCTATGGTCTTCTTTGATAGTTTTATATATGTCCTTTGAGGGGAGAACTTCTACTAGATGATTCTTTTCAGAACACAGTTTGATACTGAGTGCCTGATGCTTGCACATCAAGCTTGTGCTAAATCATAGGCTTGATTCTACCTGTTGATTTTATCTCTGCCCACCTACCATGCCCAAAAGTGCAATTAATTAGCTAGGCAAAACTGCTTCACTTGCAGGACTAACTAGAGAACATATTGATAAGCTTTGGAAGGGGATAGATTCCACCTTTATAAAGGTTCTGTCTGACTGTTCTGTCTGAGTTGAAAATACCTCCAAAAGGAAATGTTGCTTTTCACCTCATTCCTGCATGGTAGCCAGTCTCCTGGGCAGCTGGAACATATGATTTCAGTAATTTGTGTAATTACTAAAGTTACGTTTTCAGTACAGTTAGGGTGCTTACATTTGCTTGGTATGCAGAGTAACAGGTTGTCCAAGGAGTCAAAAAAAAGCTTGAAAGCTTTCAAGCTTGGCTAGACAAAACCTACTTGGTCTGTTCTGTCTCAGGCTAAATATATGGGACCAGTGATGTTTTGATTTGTTGATTTGTTTTTGCCATGCCAGCTACCCTCTCATTTATCAGACAGCACTAGATGGCAGTGCTTTGACTGCTGAATAGTTCTTGTCTTTGGACAAGAACTATTGGACAAGTTCAGCAGCTGGCTGAACTCGTGAAGAACTGGTGTAGGGCTGGTATTTTCTTCTCTTCCTTCCTTTTTGTGTGGGCAATATGGTTGTGATTCAGGGGTCTTAATTCTAGTAAGTATTTGCTGGTTGCAACAGTTTCTGCTGAATACAGCTGTCCAGTAGTAGCTGTGGATAAAGGTGAGGCAAGTGGGGTGTGAACAAGATGAGTTAAGTGTTAGCATTGCTTTCAAGGTCCTTCTATATAGACTTTTAGAGTAGGACTTGAAACCAGAAGCATTCTGAGCATTTTATGTGATTGGGAGTGTTCCCATGGATTGGATGCCTCATCCTGAAGCAAATACTAGCACAGTTCCCAGAATAGTACTGATGTGGGCAGACAGGTACAACAGTAAAACTCTGGAGGTAGATGAAGCATAAGCTCAAAAAGGAAGTAGTATTTTCTTATGGATGTGAATTTTTCATTCTTCAAGGACCTTACAGGTATTGAGTGAAACTCTCTGAGCTGCGCACACAATACAGCTGCAGAGTGAAGCTATGGACATGGCTGCAATGATCGCAGTCTAGGGTCATCCTAGGGATGATCCCCTAAAAATTTAGGCTGTCTTCATTAAAAAGTCATCCAGTAGAGGTCAGTGGTGCACTGCTGTATGTACAAACCTTTGTGTCTTAATATATGGTAAGTATCTGGGAACTCTGGTTTCCCACAGTTCTGTAGCCATCTAATACCCCATGGGAATATAAAGATGGTTTAGCGTTTTAAAGACTAAAATTTATTTGTGGAACAAAACAATCAGAATGGCAGTAAGAGGCTTAGAAAAGGGTGCAAAAAATGAAAATTTCCAAGGAGGGAAAGGCAAAATTGAAGTAGTGGGCATATTTCCTACTCCATGTTTTAGCTGACTTAAATGCATGGCTAACATGAAGATTAGTTATGTTAAAAAGAATGTTTTTTGTTTAGGAGGAAAAAAAAAAAAAATTTAAAAAAAAAAAAAAAAAAAAAATATCCAGCCTCAAGTTCCAAAGATCAAGATGGTAGTTTTGAAAGTTAACTAAGAAATGGTATTCTGAGTGCACAGTGTATTGCTGTTGGTTTATGATAGAAAAGCAGAAATGCAGGATGGTTATCAATGGCAGGGAAGGAAATATATGAAACAGAAGATGGGTGCTGCAAGCTTCTGTAAGAACTTGGGGAAGAAAAATAGAAGCTAGATCTCTTAGTCTGTGATTGGCTTTTTTGAATCACTCGGTCACCAGTCATGTACTGTAATTTTGGAGAGCCTGGGAGAATGAGAGAAATGTAGTATCACAATGAGAGTGAACAAGAACTTCACCCTCTTCTTCAAAGAAGGAAGTAATTCTGATGCGATCTCTTCAAATGTAACTTTTGGGGGACGTTTTTTGTGTGTGTTCTTAGTTTGATTCGAGTTTTTTTAAGCATGAGGGAAACTATGCTGGATTTGAGCAAGAGCACATGGGAAATGAACTTCTGATGATGGATAGTACAAACCTTTTGAATTATTCATCTTGCCTCACAAGGTGAGGAAGCAAGAAGCTTGGATTCTCTAGGTTAGGGCACCTGTTTCTTTCCAGATGAAGCACTGGCGCCTTTAGTGATAGAAACCTTAAGTGTTGGATTAAGTTTCTGCCCAGCACACTGAGTATACCCTGTGGCCTTAGAAAAGGGAGCTGAAGATCCCCGTTTCCTATTCTTTGCCATAAATTGCTTAAGAAGTAGAAGTCTGTGCTTTTCAGCCATCCATTTGCTGTGTCTTATAATTAAGTTGGTAGGAAGAATAAAGGATTTTTTTCCAGCTGCTATTCATTAGATGAATTTCCTTGTATCTTCATAAGGATGAGCAGTTTTTGCTGAATAATAACCAGAGGCTCAGAGGAGTTCTGTCTTGCTGAAACTGATGAAAACTGAACTGATTTAACTGTGATAAAGACTACATCAAAGAGCTTTAGGTTGATTGTGATCAGACAGTTTAATCCCACCTAATTTCTGTGGCCATTGTCCCACTAAGTGGCTTATAATGGTTTTGAAAAATGGTTTGCTTGTTCTGGGTGTTTTAGGGCTTCAAATCACAGAGACCTTTTCCGAAGAAGTGGCATATCCAGTCCCAGCCATGGTGTGTACTTGAGCTTTCATTTCAAGTTTAGTAACTATTTGAATTTTTTAATACTTGTTCTGTACTCATTAAAAAAAACCCCAAAATGTAGTGGCATGGTTTTTAGGAAGGCCTCTTGCCTGTATCTGCTGTATTTATTTATTTATTTATTTATTTCTATACTGGTAAAGAGGTGTTACTACAGTGGGGCTTTGTAGCAAAAGAGCTGTTTGTAAAACTAGATGAAATATATTAAAGGAACCTTGCTTGCCATTAAATATGAGCAAAAAAAACCTCTTTCTGATTGTGCACCACTTGAAACAAATTTGAAGTGGTGACAATCTTGCATCTAAGTGTATATCTTGGAGCTGTCTGCACTTGAAGAGAAGAAAAACCTTTGATAAAAGGGGGGAGGAAGGAGAAATGACTGAAATTGACCTTTTAATTTTTGAATATAGATGTGTGCAGTGGCATGACAACTACATGGTTTGTTAAGAACGTTTTTTTTAAAAATTGATGGTGGCCTAACAATGATAAAGTGGTTAAATGTGTCTATGTTGTTTCTGTCAGCAAACAAATGAAAGAGATGGAGAAGTCGGGAGTCCTGAAAGGAGCTTTGAGTGCAGAACAGCAGTTGGCTCTCATTAGCGTTTGTACAGACCTGAAGGCAGCAGTAGAGGGTGCTACTTTCATTCAGGTAAGCAAAGATTTGCCAGCTTCTAGCAAACGGTTGAGAAAGATGTTTAAAAGCTGTGCCACGCAGTAGGTGGGCTCTGGAGAGTTCAACATCCTGACCCCATAAGGATATAGTCATGCTTGTTAAAGTTCTTTCTGGTCTGGTATACTGACATGGGAGATCATCATGCCTCTTTGCAGAATTTTCTACACTAGAGTCCTTGGAAGTTTATTCTGAGTTTTGGGGTGAGAGGCTAGCAGCTAAGCTGAGAGGGAATTGTTGACTTCCATGTATAATAATAACTGTACCCGTTAGAAAGATGAATGTGAAGTGAAGGTTGGCAGAAGATTTTTGGGGGACAGGTTATCTCTTAGGGAACACCACACATTCTAGAGCTATGTCTTTTAATGATATAGTCTGGATAGCTGATACAAATAGTGCCAACCATGTTTCTCACATATGACTTGGTATCCATACTGCAGCTATTTGGTTTATTTTTATTGTTATACTAAACAACTACATGTTTAGAGACATCAAGAGGGCAAAGGGAAAAGATAATGATAAAAAAAAAAAAAAAAAAAAAAAAAGTTTTTTTTCCTCTCCAGGTACCTAGTGAAGGCAGGGAATATGACATATGGGGTGACTGTTCTGACTGTGAGGGAGTGCTGTAGCCAAACACAACTATCCCAGAGCGTTAGAGAATTAAAACCAGGGTTGATAACATAGGTTTGAAATCTGTGCTGCTAAATAAAATGGGGATGGGGAACAAGCTGAATACAGGACCTGATAGCTTGTGACTGCCTAATTATTAATATGCTCACTGGATTTGACATAGTGCAGAGAATAGGCTAATCTGAGACCATTTCTGGGATAAAGTGTGAATGAGTTTTCATTAGGATTGGCATCTTCTACCCTATATGGCTTCCCAGTATTATTCCAGTGTTGTACCATTAGCTGTCTCTACATATATTTATGCTGCATTTGAGTTTACAACTTGCACTGTTTCAGGCTGTAAATTCCCAGTCTGATCAGCTGCAACACAACCCTAACAACAAATTGAACTGAAAGAGCACAAACTTCCAGACCCAGTTTGGTGAAGTGAGAAGGAAAGAATGGGAAGCAGGGCGAAGCCTCACACAAAAGTCAAGGTGTGCATGTTGTCTAGATTTTTACAGTGGTACACTGTTTTGTGCTCACTCCTTTTCTTCATAGCATGAATCTATATATTGTCACCCCCAGTATCTTACTCTTTCATCACTAATGAGCTCAGAACTTGTTAGTTCATAGTATTGTGCTCGTGCATGTATTGCCTACTTCTACTGAGTTTAATTTGCAGATTTATTGTCTAATCACTCAGTTTTGTAAAGCCCTTCTGCAGATGTTTGTGGTTGTAAAAATGATGGCCAACTTAAATTTTATGAGCTAACTTTCAGGTAATTTATGACGGATGTAGCAGAGGGCACAACTGCTATGAAACAGCACTGACCAACCTATTCCAGTGAGCAAGAACTGACTGTTCTTCCTACCTTCTGTTTGTGAAGGCTGCCTTCTTGTTTCCAGTATTCTCATAGTTCTTGTTTTCTTGTGCTCTTTTAAGCATTTCTTACTACCTGGTATATCCACATAGTGTCCTTACTTCCTCTGTATGCTACCTGTAAGGGTCTGATCTTTCTTAGTGCCAACTTTGTATCTCTTTAGCATTCTGACTTCTATTTTACCATCTCATTTTGAAGCTGAACATAGCAGTGATGGAGTTCTTGGGTCTTGTTGCTCTAGCAGGGATATTGAGTTTTGGTATGCTGTTGGTTCCATGAGACAGGGTCTTTGACAAAATCTTAAGATTTTTTAGCAAGGTTTTGCACATCATGTCAGATTAAATCAAGGGGTGCATCCTTCCCCACCACTATCAGTTCATTTACAAAATGGACATTTAGCGAATGTTGCAAAATCAAAGTAATTTTCTGTTAGAAGGAACCTGTGGAAGTCATCTGGCCCAACCCATTGCAAGACCAATTTGCATCAGCTTCCACAGAATTTGTGTAGTTGAGTTTTGGATAAACTCTTGTGATGTCTTCGTGTAACTTGTTACAATGTTTGATTACTGTCATTGTGCAACTTTTCCCTAATATCTAATTGGAAGTCTCTTTTTGCAACTTCAGTCTCTTGTCTCCTGTCCTACCAGCCTGCACCTTAGAGAATCTGTGTGTTCCTTTCACTGTTGCCTCCATAGTCTCCAAACAGCAATGGTGTACCTGGGGTAATTCCCAAGTGCTGGCACTATTTTATGTTCCCTTTGCCCTCTTGATGTCTCTAAACATGTAGTTGTTTAGTATAACAATAAAAATAAACCAAATAGCTGCAGTATGGATACCAAGTCATATGTGAGAAACATGGTTGGCACTATTTGTATCAGCTATCCAGACTATATCATTAAAGGTTAGTTTAGTTTGATTCAAAGTGTTAACAAATGCATAGTGGACGTGGGCAGGCAACTTATTTGAAATAGACTTTAATTTTCTCTTGAAGGAGGGTGGTGGAATAGAATGAAGCAATCTGGGCTCACAGCCTTATTTCAGCAGTGAGCAGACTACTTTATGACTGAACCATATTAAATTTAAGAAATGCTGCTTAGTGCAGCTTTCAACATGGAAAGACAAAATATACTACTTGTAACTTATAAGCACAAGTGTTCTGACTTTTAGTTACTTAAAAAAAAAATACTGGTTGCATTAGTCTTAGTTAAATATAGAGGACTCAATTTTCATGCTTAATGATATAATCTACTGATAAGCTTATTTCAAAATTTTCATGAGAACTGTATTTCTTTATTCTGGATTTCAGTTGGTTAAATCTTTAACTTCTTTTCAAAACTGGCCTTTGTAGAATAAGTCCACTTAAAGCTTTAAAAAACTCCTTGATGTTTGCTCTCCATGAGTAAATTCTTCAGACAATTGCCTTCTATGTAGTTTTCACAGGACATAACTTAAAACAGATGAGATGAAGTAGTAAAAAATGGAACTTCCTAAGTTACATCAGTGAAGATGCAAAAGGGAAAAAGATGCAAGACATAATTAGAAATACTGAGAAGAAAATTTTTAACAGTAATGTCTTGAACCTTTTAAAAGGTTACATGTTCTCTCTTCTGCGCATTTTCATGAAGTAGCTTGTCTTGATAAGTATGCTTTACATCAGCTTCAGAAGGAAATCAGTCCATGTTTTATTGTCAACCTGAGTATTCACACAAGTTCAAAGTTCTCTGAACTTTCTTGCCTATGCTTGGAATAAGTGCATACCCTACAGCACGTACTTGAATGTACACTGCAAGTTTTTTATATCACTAAAAGCTTTAATTCTGAAATAACTTTTCCATTAGCTGAAAACTCCATGGAGATAAATTAATGGATATGCTTATACTATAGTGTTCCTGGCATGGGACTATCATAGGAGAGTTAATTGTTTCTTACTTTTGTGCTCTTAGCTTTCTCGCATAAATATGATAACTTTGTCTTCTGTCTTTACATGACTAGTGGGTGTTGAACATCTGAGTACTTCCTTGAATATTAAACCCAGATTTTAGTGGATTTGTGTCTGGTTCATAAATAATATAAATTGAACAGAAGTCAGTGCAGCACTTGCATGATCTCTAACCACATCACTAGTAAAACAAAACCAAAGGTTTTAAACTGAACAATTTACTAACTGAACAATAAAGTCTACTAGCTGTCGGAAGAAGATAAGATGGCTAACTATTGCTAAGATCTTACTCTTGGCACTTGAGCTGCTGTGTATTTTGGTGAGTTGAGGGCTGGCTGGGCTGGTTGAAGATGGACACAAAAGGTGACTGAGAGGTGATCTCTGAACCCTTCTGTTGTGCTGTGGCATTGAACAGAGCAGATTGGACAGGGGGATGAAGTTAAGCTTTTAACTTACACCTTGTGTTCTTGAAGTATTTATGCTTTTTACTTTTAAAAGAACTCTGCCTAAGAGCCTTAGAACAGTAAGGAAATGAAGACATTTCCTGCCCACCTCTTTAAAAAGAGAGGGTGTTCTTCCCCCTCTCCTCCTGCCCCCCATTGCACCTGCACAGACTGCACAGGTGATAACAACACTGATAGATTTTCAACCTGGTATCTTTCAGATCTTGCTGGCTCTTTCATCTTTTCCAGTTAGACATATTTTTTAAAACCAGTATTAACAGCTTTCAAAAAGCCTGGTGGTGCCTTCAGGGTGCAAAACCAGCATTGACTTCGGAGCTTTGACAACAGGTGTCCTGTTGTCTCTGGTCCAAAAAATTAGTCTGCTACCAGTTTCTACTGGTAGCTTTTGTTTGACTTTCCTGACGGCTTTCAAGAACCCTTTTCCTTCTGGGGATGAGGGAATGTCTGCAGACAGTCAGTGAGCTATCTTCAGCTGAGCTCATACGTTGGAAGACTATACCATTTTGGAGGTTCTGTTACTCACAGACTTCTGTAAAAACAAAACTGCTGGCAGGCAGAGTGTGCAAGCATTACCGTAACATGGCTTCTTCTGAACTGAACCCTGGGACAAACATGGGTCTGTTTGCTCTCAGCTGGGCAAATATAACCTTAGGCCTGGTTTTACCCTACAGAGCTTAAACACTGGTCTGGGGCACCAGAAGTTGTGTTTTGGCTTTTGAGGGAACAGGTTTTAGGCATAGGATCTGTCTTGCTGTCTTTGTAGAAGCTTTGAGAAAATTGTTTCTAATTTTAAAGATAGAAATGATCATATATTAAAGACTTGCTGTAAAACATTTTATGAAATCAGTGTCTGAGTTGAACTGAAAGATGATGTTTAGGTAAACAGCTTGACAGTGTCACTGCAGTGATGCTGCCACTGAATGGACTTACATCCTTCCAAATTTTCTAATATTTATTTCCCATCTATTCTCTGTATATAACAGCTGGTGTCATCTACCATTACAGTTTTGAATATGGCTTTGGTCCCTGTTTCAGGAACCTGTCATTGCCTAAACTGTCATCCTGCCTGACAACTAATTTTGCTCTTCAGGATTTCTTCCATTGCTCCCTGGCCCCTTTTCTGGGGTGGTATTGTGTTTCCATTGCCTTTCCTAGATCACTTTCCGTATTTTTCAGGGTGGATGAGATCAGGGTAGAGGAAAACAGAGAAAATCTAGTACTGTGAGAGAAGATGTAGGGAGGAGGATGTCAGCCAACTAGTTTGAGATCTTACTGCCCTTTCCTGAGGGTACAAAAAGGATCTTCATCTGTAGCAGCCTGATTGACTTGTTTGTCTTTTGAAAGTTTTGTAGGACATGTAAACATAATGGAAAACACTGGATCTTTTCATGCCATGATAATAACAGGAGAAGAAGCAAACTTTTCTTCATTTGCTGTATTTATTTTAAACAAATAAACAGCCACAAAGCCCCTCACAGAACTTCTTAAACCCTCCCAAATTTTCAAGTCTGATTCTGAAAACTAGTACCACCACAAATCCTGCTAAAGGTTGAAAGGACATTTGTAATTCAGTAATTTATTCTGAACAGTATAAAATGGCAGTAACTTGATACTTTTATTGGTCAGATTCTTTAACAGGGTATGTTTATTAAGCATAAGAAAGTACAGAATGTTTCCATCCAAGTGGTGGATTTCACCTCAGTGTTGTTTACTTGCACAGTATCTTGCAGTCAACAGTCTTTCATGTCACTCAGAGGTGGTGATTTATGAAGAATCAGATTTCACACTCGTATGAGCTCATATGTTGAAGACAAATAAGAAGTTATCACTCCAGATCTAAAGTGATTTATAGCCCTTAATTAATTTTTAAAATTAGATTAGCCTGAAAGTGCTGGTGCTTTACCTGATCTTTTATGACCGCTTTTACAATAAGTTTCTTCATCAAGTGATGAGACCAAAGGCAGGTAGGATCAGTCATACCTAGACAACTGTCTGTCAAAAAGGTGTTAACTTGTTCTTAAAATTTTCTTGTAGTGTGGTTCCTTCTCTTCCCATGTTCAGCATTTTGCTCCAGTGCATACATAACCCATAGAAAGTCTATAACTGAAGCCCTGGGATGTGAAACCTTCATGTCTGTACTTTATTCATACTTTTTTATAATTGTGTCACATGGTGGTGATGTGGCCCTCCCATTCCTGACAAACAGCCAGTCTGCTTTTCAGTTAAAGGAGCAGCTGTCCTTATTATGCCTTCTTACCCTTGGCTTACAGGATAGCAGTAATTTGTAAGATAGTTCAGGTTAAAAATAAAAGTCTTGGTTGCCAAGATTGTATAGCTTGTTTTGAACTAACTAGAGTTGGTTTACACCTAAAGAAGCTTTTGTTGCAAACAATATTTTTGTTAATGATTTGGTTTTTGTTCGAGTCTTGGAGGAAGTTGTGTACCCACTTAGTGGAATGAATACCTGCTGTGGGAAAGGGGCAGACAGCCTGATGAGCTCCTGTTCCTGTATGTATCCCACTGGGCTGGGTTTCTGCCTCACATCCATATGTTTCAGGGTTTTGTGGTGGTTTACGTTTAGGGTTTTTTTAGTTCTTCTACCTCATTTTAACTGGTCAAAATCCTGACACTGCACTGAAAGGTGTGCAACAGCCTGGGGCCTCCTTTGACAACAGCTCTGTGTGTGTGTCTCCTCCCAAAGCCATGCAAAAGTGTGTGTGCCTCCTACCCAGCTGCTGGCACTGCCTTTATCCTCAAGGAGGGTAGCAACACTTTACAAAAAGTGACTGAAGTAAATATGTTTTCCCCTTACCATCTTTGAAATAATGAATTTTTGTTTGTCATCTTGTCTTAATTAATGTCTTGGTATACTGTTAGATGCACATACTGTCCATCTCTAAAGTGTCTCAAAATATGCATCTAAAACTATTTTTGAGGGGAGCGTGATGGAAAAGTCCAAAATACTTGAAGTCAAGTATTTGCATTTGAAATGTGTAATGATATTGAATTTTGTGAAATTTCCAAACCTGTTCGATATATGAAAAGAATAGATATTTGAGCTGTATTGGTTAACAGTATCTATTAGTTAACAGTATCAGAAGCAAAATCGATACTCTGTTTAATAATTTGTTCTGATATTAAAAATACAGTTTTGTGTCTCTACTTGTTTCACTAGCTGAACTCCCAGCCTCTGCAGTCAAAATATCATGTTTTTTAATTTCAGGTGGTGTAATTCCCCAGGTTCATGTGTGTGACTCTTGTTTACTGACTAGAGTGCACTTTAGTGTCTGACATGGCATAGAATAGAAAAAAGCTCAAGTTCCCATAATAGAAAGTGCATCTTCACTGTTCCAGGATGGAAATACACACCTAAACCCTGCAGGAACAGAACAAACAAACATGTCAACACAAAAGCCTAAACAGAAATTTTAATAATTAGGACTGAAATAGTAATGATAGCAGTGAGCATTTTAAACACTCTTTTGCTTAAAATATAATTTGATGTGAATTCAATAAAATGGTGACTGAAACACAGCAGTCTATATGCAAGATGGAGTAAATAGATGGAGTTTTGCTTTGGTAACTTCAGTAACCTCAACTTTGCCCGTGATGTTGGGGGAAACAGAACTGTTTGTCAAATGGCAGGGTTTAATTTGCACAGAGCTTATTTTAGCATATGTACTTTTTTTCAAAGACGTTTTCAAAAGAATCCTTTATTATATTATTTAGATGTGGTAAAATTCTGTGGAATAATTGTATTTGACTGTACAGTTGCTATCTGTAGATAGTGATTTGAAATCTCTATTTAATTTCATTAAATTTGCAGGTCTCCTTTTCAGGAATTTTTAATTTTGAAGAACTCACTGTTTTAAACAGTATTCAGGTTATGTGTATAAAAATCCACAGGCCAAAGCTTTTTGTAGGTTTACATTAATCAGGCTTTGGTTTAGGACTAGAACATTCTCAAGTGACTTGTTAAATTGAAAGTAAAACAATTATGCCTGTTTTTTCTGTGAAGTTCTTTTTCTAGTGGATCGTAACTATAGAAGATAATAGAAATATTTGTAGAAATGTATTAGGCACCAAGCTTTCAGAAAAGCTCCTTTTCTGACATGCAGAACTCTATCTCTTAATCCTGTGAAGTTCTTTATATTCCTACAAAAAGCTGGACATAATATGTTCCTGTTGCAGGAGTGCTGACAGTCTGGGTCCAGCCTGTGGGATAGTTCGATGCTTTGAAAGCTGCTGCTATGGCCTCATTCTATGAGAGGAGAGGATTGCTGTCACTCTGGGAATTGTTCAGGAGTGTCTTAAAAATGTCATCTAAATCACAGAACTGACAAGCTGAGGCTTCTTGAAATGCTGTAAGTTTTATATATGTGTAAACAGAGAAGGGGCTTGTGGCATGTTTGGAGATCCTCACTTAACTGCAGAAGATGACAAGCATTCTTGTTGCAGCCAGTGGTGATGTCTTCTAAGCAATTTGCCTGCTGCTTAAAACCTCACTGAATTTACTGGGAAAAGGGGAGTTGCAGAACTCTAGAAAATACTTTTCTACCTTGTTGTGGTTGGGCAAGGGCACAGGGTGCTTTTGCTGAAGCAGATGTGGCATGGCAGTGAAATGCAGCTCTTGGGGGTTAGGTGGTAGAAGACAAAGGTGAATGGCTATAGAAGGGAAATAGCAGTGGGAGGGGACTAGGGTGTTTCTTGCTCTCCCTTGGTTTGATTGAGGAGACATTTGAGAATTTATGGGTCAAGATTAGCAGGACCACCAGTATAGGAGACTTTGTGGTAGTCTGTCTGCTACAGACCGCTTGATCAGGAAGAAAAGGTCTTCTTCAGAAGCCTCACGTTCACAGCCCATGTCTTCATGGTGTGGCTTCAACCACATCAATATCTGCTGGAGGGACAGCGCAGAAGAGCACAAAGAATTCAAAAGGATTGTGGAACTCATTCATGGTAACTTTAACACAGGTGGTTTAGGACTAGAAGAGAGGACATACTGTGCTGGGCCTCACAAACAATGAAGAACTAATTGGAGATGTGAAGGTGAGGGGGAAGTCTTGGCTATAGTGACCATGAGACAGTGAAGTTGAGGATCCTGAGAGGAGAAGGAAGGAAAAACTGGGATTACAGCCCTAGACTTCAGGAGGGACAGCTTTGGCCTCTTGGGCCAAAATCTGCTTGGAAGAATCCTATGGTATCGGATACACTGGTGCAATGAAGATGGGTCTAGGGGAGCTCAAAACAGATCTATCTTCACTTGCAGGAATGTATATATATTGTCATAAACCTTAGTATTAAGATTGCCAGGGAAGAAACACTTTCTTGTTTATGTTTTGAATTTGCAGCAGACAGCATCTAGTCAGGAGGTGGGAATTCATTGTGCAGCTGTAGCTTTCAGATTTCTTTATTCAGCAATTCCTAATGCTGGTGACCACCATCAGAATCCATACTTATTGGGAAGGCTTGATGCTGCTCTCTGTGGCAGCATCTCTAGATGATCTTACAGAAAGTGGCTTGCTTGTTGCTGAGTCGTTGCTAATCTTTGACCTTCTGCATGCTAGTTTAAATATCTGGCTTTCATCCTCTACTGCTTGTGTAGGATATTTGCTTATTTTAGGACCATATCCGCTGTGTTGCAGGGCTTTGCTTCAGGCCATGTTTTGTTTCTGTTGCCTCCCAGTACTAATAAACTGCTCAGCAGCTATTTTCATTGATAGTGTAAGGAAAAGGTGTTTTGCAAAGTAGTGTTTTTCTACAAGTTACAGAGGAGTTGCTTCCGTGGCATGTTTTAGAATGGATGGGAAGAATCTGGGGAGATACCGGCATTTAAATATAGGAAAATGAAGTTGTGTATTTAGATGAACGTGGATTTGTGTGAGAGCACAGACAGTGGATGGCATGGTGAGAAAGGCCTATACAAGAACACAGAGACACTGGATTTAAACAGATAAAACTCACTGGCTTTCCATGTACCAGCATTTCAGGAATTGTGTCATGTGAGTGCAGCTTCTTAATTAGACCTCAATCACTGTGTGGTGTATCAGCTAGGGAGGGAGTCTAGCATGTGTTTATCTTTGTGCTCATAAGGGTTCGTAAACTGGTTCAAGTAGCTGCTCTGTGTTCTCTGAACATGCATTTGAATAGTGTAATTCCTATTACATCTAAGCCTTTAATTCAATACAACACTTCCAGGAGATGGGTTTTAAAAATTAACAGCTGTCATGTTCTGATCAGGCTCTTAAGAGATGTTTAATAAAGTTTAAATTGGAAGCCAGACTTGTAACAACCTTGTTTAGGTGACCAGGCCTTGGAATAAAGGTTTACTGTTTGCTGCAAATGAGAAGTATGATCTTCCCAAAGAAAAGGGCACAGAAATATACAGTGTCACTTAAAATGCATAGTGGTGCATGCTAACCTTTTTGCACTGATTCTTTGAGAGAAACTGTGGTAGCTTTAAACCCGTATCTTATCTGCTCTCTGTTTGATCTTCTCTTTCTCATGGTAAACAGAATAGCTTCAGACCTCTCCAGGCTCCATAACTGACAGCAAGTGAGGTTTCTGTTTAATGGATTGTTCAGAGCTTAATTTTCCCCCTGTTCTTCAGGGAATTGGTGTCTCTGAGAAAATAATTGCATGCTTGAGAACAGAAACTTTATTGCACTGGTCCAACAACCTGAATACAATTGTGACACTATACAAGAAACTCCAAGCAAATGGCCCATTCAGAAACCTTACGTAACCATGGCAGGTTTGAGTTTCCAGCAGATTTGAGTTTGCCTTTTTGATTATCATCTGATGTGAGAGCAGGCTTAGAGTTTCAAGTTCACAAGCCTATTCAGAGCAACTCTTTTATTAGCTTGAACAGTATCTGCAGAGTTCTCGTCATCTTTGGCTTCACTAAAAGAAACTATTTAAACTTAACCAACAAGCAAGGATTCTGGAACTATGAGCAGAGTATCATTTTGTTTTGATAAGGCTGTCTAATACTTTGGGCTCTATCTGGAGTTCTTAAATGACCCTGTTTATCTCTTCTGCATCATGGAACCTTTAGTACTGCTTCATGCAACTTATTTTTTAAGACTTCAAATTACTTTTAACCCATTTTTTGGTTTGAAAACTCTGGCCCTTGGCATTCTTGCCACAGAGTTTGTCTGAAGCAGCAGATGTTAAATGTAAATTTTGGATTATGTCAAATGTGTAGCCTTTTCCTCTAACCTTGCCATATGTAGTTCAGCATAACAGAAAGGACAGAATGAAATAGTGACAGAAGAGAGTTGGAAAAGAGCAGGTATTTTCTGTGTGTTTTAAGGGGAAGGCCGAGGTTTTGCAACTTCGGGATCCTGTTAAGACTTTTTTAAAACTCTCCCAAAAACCCTTGAAAACAGGCTGGCCTTCTTCCTCCATTTTCTTCTTGCAGGCTGAAGACTTTTCTGTTGCTTGTGGGATCCACTGTCGTTATTATCCCATGTCCTTCTCCTCCCAGACTAGTAGACCTTTGCTCTATGCTCTCTTTCAGGCATCTCCTAGAGATGACTTCAGAAATCTAGTGACTGTGGGTTGTGGTTCTTGGCTCACACACGGGAAATTTCACACAGTAATGTAGAGCTGAATGTTCTCAGTAGTTTTGGGAGAAGTTTTGATAGTATTCATTCTACTTCAGATGGTCTTCAGAAGTCTTTCTCAGTGACCCTCACACTCAAAAATGCTTAAGTATCTTCATTAATTTCAATTCTAGGAATTGTTTAAGCACAGGTTGCAGAACTGTATCTTGGAATCTCCTGCCATAGTTCTGGAGATTGTAAGTTTGTCTTCTTTTGAGATACACCTGTTCATTTTCAACTTGTGTGAGAGAGAATACTGACTTCAATCATGTGAGATTCTCTTAAAAAAAGAAGCAGAGACCAGGTCTTATTCCTCTCTATTGTGTTATCTCCCTGTGTGAGTTAAAGTCTGTATTTTAGACAAAGCAGAATATTTTCTTTTGCATTAAATCTCCTGTAGGATGTGGTGGTCCATCTTCTGTTGTACATAAACTCTTGGGGTTTCCATTTCTTCAGCTGAGGGGAAATATTTTTGTGTTAATGGTTCACTGGTATATTGAGGCTGATTGAAATAGATGGTTTGTGCTGAATTCCTAGGTGTCAGTCTAAGATGGGATCAATGAAGTCTGACATATATGGATAGATACTATTGAACTACATGACTTCTAATACTGTTTTTTGATTTTATTCCAGGAATGTACTCCAGAGAACCTGGAACTGAAAAAGAAGATTTTTGGTCAGTTGGATCTCATTGTGGATGACAATGTTATCTTGAGCAGCTCGACCTCTTGTCTCTTACCCAGCAAATTGTTCACTGGCCTTAAACATGTTAAACAGTGCATCGTGTCACATCCTGTAAGTATGATGGCATGTATGAAAGACTCAGGAAGGAGTCTTGGAATGGTATTTGGGGTTCTTTTGTGCCATTGTTAGTGCGCATGTTGCATACTGTTGGCTCAAGATATGTTCTGTGTGAGCTGTTGTGCTCATATTATGTGTTTCTCAAACTACTGGCTTTCAAAATACAGGAATTCTATGTTTTGTTAACATTGCTACTTTCTTCTTGTGTCATTGTTAGTCTTTTCTACTATCCTTTTTTAGCTTCTGTTGGGTAAAAGTAAGAATCCAAACACTGAGCTGCATGTTTTTGTCAGGCTGTATTGATAAAAGATGGAAATTTAGACTCCAGTTTCTTCAAACTTGTGATGCAGAAGCAGTATTCCTTAATTCCTGAAAGAGGAATTAAGGAATAATGGAATGGAACAAATTGGACTTGGAGCTACATTTGCATGCTTCATGACCAACTGGGACAGGGCAGTGATGCAAAATCGAATGACTGGAGGTTGAGAACCTCAAAATGATCAAAGACACTTGTGAGCTTCTGTAGAGGTCTGTTTGGAACTGCCAGACAGCAGTTTATCACATCTCTCCTCAGCATGGAGGAGTAATTTATCTTGATCATCACTGGGATTCTTACTGCTTCTGTTTTCCACTATTCAAGAAGCTAATGAATTTGTTAATCCAATGTTAGTCTGGTGGTCAGCTGATCAGTTAAGAGGACTGTTGTCATGAAGAAAGTTGCTGCCCTGGTCTCTGCAGTTTGGTAACTACATGATGTTTCTCCAGGGCATCCCTCAGAGTGTAAAGTAAATGTTAATTCCCTGGGCATGCTCAAGAGTACAAAAATACAGCACTACTTTAACTGTAGTGTCTCTACAGCTACCTGT
This sequence comes from Certhia americana, assembly GCA_018697195.1. Lineage (NCBI taxonomy): Eukaryota > Metazoa > Chordata > Aves > Passeriformes > Certhiidae > Certhia > Certhia americana. The sequence goes on along the minus strand of CM031857.1, from coordinate 44,286,533 downwards.
AGCCTAGTGCTGTATTGTCACAGCATCTGGTCAGTGCCTTTCTGACACCTCTCCACCACAACCATTGTTCCTTGGGGTGCCTGGGTGGCAGGGGAACAAAAGGCTTGGTTTGGTTTCTTTCTTTATATAAGTTTTCAATCCCTTTTAATTATAAAAAATGTCAAATTTCAAAATATGTATCTGTGATCTAGCCTTTCTAGATCTAGCCTTCCTCCAGTCTCAAATTCAATAGTTCCTTATCTCTTATTTCTGGGACTGTAATTTTCTGTAGTGTAAGAGAAGAGATAATGCCTCTTTAGCATTTCTATATTAAGTAACTATACAATTTCTTTTTTTTAACCACTTTGTGGCTGTCTGCCTGTTTGTCAGTCTTTGATTTTACTGTACTCTTTCTTCCTGCTTTCCCAAGTTGGTCTGTACTAGTTGACTTTGTTTAGTCTGAACTGCAGTCTTCATAGGAGCCACTCCTGAAACCAGCTTTTATCAGATCTGGAAAGGTAGTTAGTCTCTGCATAAACATTTTCTATGTTTCTGTTGTAAGTGTATGTATTTTGTCAAAGCGAACGCTCTGGAGTACCTTAAAATACCTAATTGTTCCAAAATGGCTTTGCAGTCCAAATGAGACTGTTTTCTTAGTAACCTCAGCTTCACTCAGCTGTACTGAGTGTACCAAAGAAGCTGTAAACCAGTGTACTCTTCCAGGGGCCTTTCTGCATCTGCATCAGGAAACACACTTGCTTTTTAGTAGTTGTTGGCATTGGGTGGGATTTTTAATTTTGTTTTGTTTTTTACTAAGATCTTGAACACAATAGTCAGATTTGATGGCTGCAGGAAGCAAGCAGCTCTGCAAGACACTGAAAACAAGTGTGGAATTTGATATACTAGAAAAATTAAAAGCTAAAGTTGTAGAGCCTCTGGCACAGGTGACAGTTTTGAAGTTAAATGAAATGAAGTACCCAAAGGGCAGAAGCAGCTAATCCCTTTGCTTAACATGGTTCAGTAATTTAGAAAAAAAATAAAATCCCACAGCACAGCTGTATGATAGAAATGCACACAATACTTAGAATATAAAACAGATACTGCTGTTCTCTGGAAGCAGTTTCAGGCAGTGGCTCAGTAGAGGTCTGCTGCTGGGTGGTTCTCTTCTCATGTACTGTATATGTCTGCTAGGTCACACAACTAGAAACATGGAGCTAGAGGAGACTGTGCCATTGAGTGAAGTCTCCTGTTGTCCAGGAAACCCTGCAATTAAGTGACTTTAAAACTGCACTAAACTCTCTCAGATTATTTTTTTAACTCCACTACTCCTGTTAGAATTTTTTTATGTCTTCTAATTTTTGTTCCAAACTTATTACTGGTCCATTAAAATTAATATTTATGTTTGTTGACAGCTTTTGTGTAACTTAATTATTTTTGGTGTTTTCTTTGTCATCTCCTTTCTTAGCTGTCACTTTGTTAGACTAAGGTGACCTTCTGTTCCCTGAAATACTTCTCATTTTTAGAAACTTTCCCCCATTCCCTATTTCATCTATGTTCTACCACTTCCAGTTTTTACCAGTATCTATTACCACACTCCTGAAAAATTGTCTTCTTGTGTCTCCTCAGTGTGCTTATGAGCACACCCATATGCTCCCTGTGCCAAGTTCCATGAAATGGAATACTTCAATAAGATCACTGTCAACATTAATCTTCGAAGAAGTTTTTAATAGCCTTAGTCTCTCTCAACAACTTGTCCTCCTGATAGGAACCTGTGGTATACTTAAGTGTTAGAAAAGCCTCAGAGACTGTCTTGGTGCTTGCAAGTGTTTTGGTTCTTGCTCAGTTGCCTGGCACTACTGGATGGTGTCCATCCACCACACCATTCTCAGCACCGGTGGTGGCACTGCCAAAGATACTAAGAGGCTGTGTTGGGACACAGGCCCTCTAATAGGAATGAAGTGTGTTACATCAGTAGTTAGAGCAGGAAAGGGAACCATGTAAATAGTGAAAAGAAAGAACAGGCAGGGAGGAAAGGCTATTTGCACATTCCTGTGACTAAATCCTGTACTTGGCTTTTACAGGAGCAGTAGCTGACTATAAGGGAGCATGATGAAAGAATCAGTTCTTAATTACCATCCTTTAAATGTCAGTATTATTCCTGGTAGTAATTTATTATGTTAGCTCCTTCTTTGCCTGGAACTAAGATGGAGACTAGATGGAGAGCTGAATTTAACACATTTAAGAGTACAGCTGAAGCACTGTTTCTTCGGAAAGAGCATGCATGCAGTGTTATGTCTGTAACACTATGACATGAAGAACTTTTAGTTGTTTCCAGGATGTTCTTTAAGATTTTTTTTTGTTTTTACTTCAAAAATACATAACACAAAGGTCTTGATTTGATGAGAAATTACATTTGGGAAGAGTCAGGGAGAGGTAATTTAATTTTTTTCTAAGTACAGTGTTTGAAGGTAACCTGTTCTGCAACATTTTCAAAGTATGTTTTATGTGATATCTGTTACTGTATTTAGCATGTATTTACAGGCTTGGGCCAGTAGCTGCTTATCTGTTAAGTGTTGCATCTTACAGGTGGTGTTTAGCAATACTTTTGTTATAAAGTTCCTGACTGTCTAAAAGGAAATGCCTTGCTTAAGTTGGAGACAGGTGGTGACCATATGTCTTACAACAACAAGCAGCCTGAATATTGAACAGTTTTGAAGTCAGAATAAAGTCTTCTAGTACTGTTTGAGTGCTGTCATCTCTGGTGTAGCTCCATGAATTTTGCTGGGGCTAAACAGAGTTTGATATAGTGCAAGTTTAATTATTTCTTCTAATTTGAATTAATGTACCAGCTTTTATTGGATTGGTGAAGTCTTTCAAGGTCTGAATGTCAGGTTTGCTGTGTTCACTGGAAATTATTCAAGCTAGTGCCAGCTATAAAGATGCTTTATATTAACTTGTTCTGTTGGTGGCTGATGTTCTTCTTTTGTGTTTGTTTCTTCTTGAGGTAAATCCACCTTACTTTGTGCCATTAGTTGAAATTGTTCCTCATCCAGAAACAGAACCTTCTACAACAGAGAGAACATATGCCCTGATGAAGAAGATTGGTCAGTCTCCTGTCAAACTAAACAGAGAAGTCGAGGGGTTTGTTCTGAATCGACTACAGTATGCAGTGATAAGTGAAGCCTGGAGACTTGTGGATGTATGTATATCTCTTTTTTCAGTACTTGGTCAGTTAAGTAGATGTGATAAGTGAGATTGTATATTTAAACATCCTTTATATGTGTCTTTGGTCAGCTGTCCCTTATGAACATAAAATGTATATTTAAATGTAAATTAAGCCCAGTAAAAAGGGATGTCAGTTATAAAAAGCAAAGACTGACAAAACCAAGGTGATATGCGATGGTAAAAATTATTCTTTATCCTGCTTTCTTTTTTCAGAATACTATTATTTTCAGGGCAATCAAGAGAATAATTTCAAAAGCACAGGAATCAAAATACCAATTTTTCTTTTTGTAGGCTTCTCATGATTTCCTGTCTGGTTTTTTCTATTGTTGTTGGCCTATTGTACAATGGTCCGGAAAATATTTTAAATGGTTTTCTCTTTGGCCTTTCAGGAACTGCACTCATAGGTTTAACTGTTACTTGATACTTGTAGGTAAAGACAGATTTCTCCTCCTCCTGCCCATTCAGACTCCTAGCTGAGAATCATTTGTTTGTGTGCCTTCAGCTTTTCCCACAGTCAGCTGTTCAGTGCAGAGAAGTCCGATCTTTCATCAACAGGAGCTGAGATATGAGTCTGTTGCTATTCTCTTGAGAAGAGTTTCAACTGGGCTTTAGTAGGACTTTTTTGTTGCAGAGTGTTTTGATTTTTCAAGCTGTTTAAAACAACGATGTATTTTAAACAACCATGTTCAAAATAACCATGCACACAAATACAGGTAAAGATCTTTAACTAAGGTAATATTACTGTAAACAAAGCAACTGTTTTTTCCAAAGGAGTGTCGAAACATAGTTGCTGAACTGATTTTGCTTACCTGTAGCTGGCTTTCACTAGCAACATAATACAACACTATAAAGGAGATGGTGAATAACAGTAATTGAAACAGTGTTGTGAGGAAGAAACTGATCTACTACTGGAGATGTTCATTTAAATTTTAAGAATGGCGTCTGTTGTTAAACTTTTAATACAAAGTCTCAAGTTTATGATAAAAAGAACACCTTCAGGAAGCTGTAGTCATGTTGGAAAACATGGGATGAAAAAGATAGTAATATGCAATCACAGACTAGTTTGGGTTGGAAAGGATCTCTGGAGATCATCCTGTCCCATGCCCCTGCTACAGCAGATTGCACAGGATCATGTCTTGGTGGGTTTTGAATAACTTCAGAGGAGAATATTCATTCTCATTGGGCAGCCTGCTCCAGTGCTTTATCACTCTCAAAGTAAAGAATTTTTTTCTTCCTATTCAGATGTAATTTTCTGAGTTTATATTTTGTCCCTGTTGCCCCTTGTCCTGTTTCTGGGCACCAGTGATGAGTCTGGCCCTATGCAAATTAGCCTCTAAATTATTTTTGAAACCGTAAGAACCCTGGTGAACTATGTCTTTGAGAATAAAAATGTAAAAGCAACTACTAAAAATTGTGAGCAAGGAAGGTTAAGAGGTTAGCACACCTTACCTCTTTTGTCAGAATTCAAAGAGTTGTTGGAAGACTGTGGACCAGTCACCCTTGATCAGCACAGGCATTCAGGTAAAGCCTTAAAAACTATCAGGGTTACTTCACATCTCTGAAAGCATGAACTCAATGGTGGAAGCCACTGCCATAGTAACCTAGGATGCTAAAAATTTGAATGAATCCAGGGATCATTTAGATATGTTTGTGTTGGACTGTGCAGAAGCCACCTCCAGCTTCTAAGTCTCAAAGACTGTACTGCTGGGATCTGAGGCAGCACAGTGCCTATTCCTGAAAGTATCATTCTCTGGTCTTGCTGTGGAAGGAATTTAGGAACACTTCATGGGCTGCTGTTGTCAAGGAAGTACTGAGTTGAGGCAAACCTTCAGTATGAACCTGTTGCATGGATGCTTTTGTAGTAGTGGTGGTTATGTAAATAGTAATAAAATAGGCTTGAAGGACTGACAGATAAAGAAAGTTGCATGTGTTGTAAATCAAAGTTTCCAAGTTGTTCTGTTCTTGTATAATTTTACTGTGTTTCAGCCAAATACATAATTAAACAGTAACAACTTTGGTGGCCGTACTTCCGTTCCAGAAGCCTGAACAATAGCAGCTGTCAAAGGTGTATAGTTTCAGCTGTGTGACTTCAGGCTGCATAGTGCCTTTGATGGGAGGAGAATCATGGCAGATAGGTGAGAACTGCAGACCTGAGGCAGTTTGTGTGCCTTTACTGTTGTGTTGCCAACTTAGTAATTTTTATTGCAAGTCATGTTCTTTTGGTGTATTCCACTTTCCAAATGGGGAAAAAGAATTCTTGCTTCTGATTGTGAAGTTGCTTTTCAGTTCTTACTGTTGAAAACATCAATCTCCTCAGCTCTCAGTCTTTGAGAGATGCCTAAAAATCAAGTTTTACTCACATTGGTAACATCTTGAACAAATGTTTTCATTACTCTGAGCAGCACTGGGAGGTTGTTGTGTGAGGTTTTTTGTGGGTTGGTTTTTTTTGGTTGTTTTTTTTTTTTTTTTTCCAGTCAGTTGAGCTTATTTCATTAATGAAACTAGTGGAAGTTTCTCTGGTAGAACTACTAATGTCCTGTTAAAGTCATTGATGGTAGGACAGACATGCAGAACAGCTGTACTTAAAACATTTATCTTGGAAACTTTCTAATAAATAGACTGAGTAGCTTGCAGAATATATTTTAGTTCCCAAATCTATCTGTGAAACTTACAACCTGCCAGTCTTTCTCTTTTCTTTAGCAGTGCTGTGTTGGGATGGATGAGATGTGAGCAAGGAATCATGTGATGGGAGAAAGGCTCTGATACAGAGCATGGAAGTAAAGATGCAACTGTGTAGAAAGAAATGTGGTAAAGATATCTGCTTTCTGAATGTTGTGAGGGGCTCACTGACTTCTGATGTGTGGGTCAAAGAGTAGGACATGCTTTTAATACCATCAGAAATCTGAGGCAAGGCTTTGCCAGCACATTGGGTACAGGCTCAAGACTTCACATGTGCACATTTGCATGTGGCATGGATGCCAGAGCACAGAGAGAAGCATAATTCAGGGCAAAGAGATTAAAACAGCAATGAGAAACCTGAGTATTAGGTTACAGTTTGTCTTCACCAAAGGTGCTGGGGTTCCAGCTGCACACACAGTGAGGCTGGGATTTTACAGCTGGGCACTAAACAAGTGCTGTGAATGCAGGACTGGACTGAATCTGGGAGTGGGAAGTGTGGTGATATAGTGGTAAAAAATTAATGGGCTTGCAAGTTGAGATCCAATTTGTAGGAAAGTAGGAGAAAGAAAACTCCTTTGGAGATGTACAGTTGAATGCTAAGAACTTTACTTATGTGTATAATTAGGAGTATAGGTTACAGAATGCAGAAGTTCAACTTTACAAGAACTTAGAAGCAAAGACCATGGATTCATTTATGGGTCTAAAATATGTAATTCAAGCAAGTGCTTCCCTTTGAGGCATGGAGATGTTTCATTTTGGGTCTGAGTTAGTCTGTTTATGACAAGATGTCTTTTTAAAGATTGCTTTGACTTGCAAGTCACAAGCATTTGGGCAGTGCAGGTGTTTGTAGCAGGAAATTTTTGTATCAGTTATCTCTGTCTCCTTATGCTCCACATTTATTCTTTCATTATTATTACATAAAACAGATACTGGGAGCATTCCCATCTGTCTCTTTAAGTCATGTATCTGAGAACATTCTGTAGGACCTCATAGCCTATGTGAGGCTGGCATTCATGTAAGCTTTTTATTCATGTATTTGATTGTTAGGGCTCTGGTAGAAATGTTGCAAAGCTGATAATGATGAGAGTAAAAGAAGTACTGTGAGATGCTGGAGTTGAACATCCTTACTCTTCTCTTACCAACCCCAAATTTTTATATTACCAGTTTGGAACTATTAGAATAACCTTTAGCCAGTAACCGGAAAGATACCTCAAACTGCTTTCTCTGTTATTCTGTGTTACCATTTATTTACTTTCTTTTATCTCCATTGACAGTGGTCCCTGTTGTGTTTGATATTGTTCATAACTCTTGGAGCAGAAGCTTACTGCCTTTATTTGCCTGGGAAGCACACTGTGCACTGTAGACATCATTAGTTTTGTGCTTTTAGAGTACCAAAGTACTCTAAAAAACCCAGTACATTTTAGAGTGGTTTAGGGTTATGTTGCAAAGGGTTTTAATTAAATAGCTGGACTTCATCTTGTTCTGAAGGTAAAATTTTGGTTTACCAGAAAAATTTGGTTTATCCAGAAAATAACAACCAAACAGTTTCACCAACACTTCAGCTCAGAAGTCTCAAGTCTTACTCCGAGTAGCTATGATTGTCATTTAACTGTGGATCACTGAGTGAAATCTAACCTTTTTGAAATATTTTCCTAAGCATCACCTGGAATTTGCAAGGAGGTCATAAAATACAACAACAGAGATAGCAAGTGGAGCGTGACAGTTTTTTAACCTTTATATAATTTGGGAGTTTCAGCTGCTTTTAGGAACATGTTAAAACTGTTACAGGATGGATTGTGTAAGTATTCTACTTATCTATGTATTAGATTTTAATACTGTCTTAATATGGTTATTTTTTTATAAAGTAGATTTCCTTTTATGTTGTAGTCATTGTAAAACATGAGAAGAACAGGCAGCTCTTCAATTTTTGTTAATCTTTTGGAAAATAAAGACATGGTTTGTCTATGTGTCCATTTTAGTTTGTTTTTGCAGCAATCAGGTGCATTGGCTTCAGTCATTAATTTATGTATCTCTCCTTTCTCAAGTGAGCTTAGCAGACTTTAAATGCTGGCAAGTTTTTAAAGTCCAGATTCCTTACTTATTAATTATATTACTGTGTTATTCAGAGGACTTTTCCAAAAGATTGAAGATAAGGTATAGGATTAAACATTTATTTACAGTGCCCCATAAAAGGGGGAATATAATTATAATAATAATAATAATAATAATAATAATAATAATAATAATAATAATAATAATAATAAAAGTTTAAAGAGACAGGAAGAAAAATTGTGTTGATACTAAATGTTTCTTACAGGGGTGAGGTGAATGAGGGTGCTGTGGAAGAAGAAATATAAAGGCCAGTAATGCGAGGAGGTGTGAAGTGTGTAGGACAACAAGTTTCTTAAACATTATGAAATGGAAAGATGTAGAGAGATGTAGGAGAAAAGTCATATGCTCTGAATGACAGGACTGGAAAAAGATCTTATCAGGGCATGGATGGAAGTGACTTGATTGAAGTGATAGTGAAGAGGAAGGTGTAACAAGTACTGCTGAGACAGAATGCATATATTAGTGGCAATCAGAAAAAAAAAAAAAAAGAATACTGGATTTGGGAAATGCAGAGGATGAAGTGGCAGATTTGGAAACAGAAAGTACGTGGTCCAGGAGGCAGTGAAGTCCAAAATAACTATAACAGACTGGAGTAAGTAGGACAACATGATGAATTGGTGCAGTCAGAAAAAGTAAGATTGTGATGGTTTTTGGACATTACATTTGGTTGATTACAAACCAAGTCCGTGCCAGAAGTTGTAATGTGGGTGTGACTCAGAGATGGAAAGAAAGACTGCTGATTAAAACCAAGCAGGTTTGGTCAGAGCTTAATGCTGGAGACTGCAGAGCCACCACAGGTTTCTGGAAAGATTGAAAAAGGTCCCTGCATAAGCAGAAGCATGAATAAAGTACCAAAGGCTAATTAGGATAATCCTGTGGTATCACTGGAGGTTAAAATCTCTAGGAAAATGAGATTGTGGTATATAAATGTTGTTATAAGAAGTGTGGAGGATTCTGAGATAGTCTAGATTTTGAAATTTTACTGGCCATTGGGATCACTGAGGATTTTGGTGGAATTTATTTTATATCCTAGTTCTGTAGCTGTCAGAGCTTCTAGTGAACTCACAACACACTTCCTCTCCCCTCTGGCAAGTACTGGAGGCAGAGACTTACCAGAAGGGTAATGCAGGATGAAAAATCCTCTTGGGAAGACTAATTCACACCTACACTTAGTGAAACTGGCTAGGAACTCTTTCTTGTTTAGTTCTTAGCATAAACACTATTCCTTGTGGAAGACACCTGGCTGACCTTGCAGCCTGGCGAATTATTCCACCAACTTATGATCTCCTTATCATAAATGGGAATAGGGTTATTCCCTAGTGTAGGAAGCTCTAACTTCATCATTTATGTGTTCTTAATTTATGAAGAGAAGTAAAAAGCTTTTCTTTAGGAGGGTCTTTTTGACAGGAAGAAGTTGAGCTCATTTGTATAGAACACTGTATCCCTCAACTTAAGGGGTCTGTCATGGTTTCCTTCTGGTAGCAACAATTTTTGCCTTTTAACAGCTGTAAACATCAAATTGCAGCTATAGTCAAAAGGCCAAGAGCAAAGCACTCATCTCATGATTCTGAGGGCAACTGGTCCTCAAATATCAGTACAATAGCTGAGGACTGTAGTATCCAAAGAAAGTAAGTTACTAATTTGGAAATAACTTGCAATGATTCTGAAGTGCTTCAAGAGCCTGTTAATTCTTTTAACATTATGTTTACAGTTTTTAACTGCTACTGTGGTTCAAATGCTTGTCTGGATTTTGTGGTTATGCTTTTGTCCGCAAATCCACGTCAACCAGGGGGGCAGGGGGGAACCACTCATCAAGCACAGCTTTACCAGCACAACTCATTGTTTGGATGAAGCACTCCCAACAGAAGAACACTTTTGTTGACTTTGCTGATATTGTTCAGAGAAGTTGTGTTGCCATGTCAGGGGAAAAAGCTTTCACAGAATGTATGGTGCCTGTGTAGTTATCCTGATGCTGGTCTGTAATCTAAATTCTGTCTGAGGTTTTTGTTTAGTCCTGTCTTTATGCAGACCTTTCTATCTGGCTCTAGACTTTACCATGTCTGTGCTTTACATTTAAAGAAAAGCATTTGAAGAAATTATTGAATATTTGAAGAAAATAATGCTTTCTTATACCTGCCATTTTATGGCTAATTGTTAGGAGAACTGTGTGCTCCATATATGGTACACAGATCTAATTATGTCAGTGATTCCTTTTCAAGTTAGAGTTCTGCAACAGGGATTCAGACAGACTTGGTTTTGATAGGAACTATGCCTACTAACAGGTTGAGTCTTGAGGTTGTCTTAAAAAGTCTCAGTTTAAGCCTGAGATGGTGAAACCCAGTATCTGTGGCCAGCTGTAGAAGTTATGTTGATTCGTGGCTTTTAATTTTCTTTTGAAGTAGCCGTAAATGATGCACATGATGGACACAGGAAGACACTGTGGCTGAGATTCAGCTCATTTAAGATGGGATATCAAAAATGTAGACAGTGATATCTAAGCTTCTTACTCATCTTTCAATCGGTGAGGAGAATTAGGCCCTTTTAGGACACAACTCACCTACTCTAGATGCCTGCTTTAGGATGCTGATTTCCTTTTTCTCCCTGGTGATTATAAGGAGAGTCTAGATGTCTAGCTCAGATGTCAATGTCTACTACAGATCAGAAGAGCTGTCCTGCGTGCCTGTAACTCTAGCCCATGACTGCGTATACAAAGGGGCATTGAGACAGGGCCCTGCAAGAGAGAAATTTAACAGAAAATGATGTGGTTTTGTCCAAGCAGATGAGTAAATGAATATGAGTATTCTGAAGCTTAAAGGGTCTTGTTAAGGAAGAGGCACTGAGTAGGCCAAGCACCTCAGAGTAGGATGAAAAGATAAATTAGAAGCAGTTCAGCATCCCTTCCACCTTCCTGCCCAGAAGGAAATGTTTTCATATTTCTGGGAATAAAGAGGACAAGTTCTTGAAACCAAGCTTTATCTGATGACAGTGTTTAGAACAAGTCTTCATTAATTCATATCTTTCTAGTAAGTGGAAGACAACCTCATGTAATAAAGAGTATTCTTCTCAAGTAAATCTGTTCAGGTAAAGAACTGTAAATCATTTTTTACAAGCCTTTCTGTGCTTGCCCCAACCTGATGGAGGCATTGGCTTTCTCGGAAGTGCTACATGTGGGTGGAATAGCAATGCTCAGCTTTTAGCACAAGAAAAGCTTCATTTTGCTTGCTGTGTATCCTGCCAGCTCTTGAGATGTGAGGCTGGCAATGAACTCGAGAACCCTGGGCAGGTTGAGGCTGGGTAGGTTGAATGTTCAGTGAGTTTTGTGGGAGGGAGTGGCAACTGCATTGCCTGCATGTTTGGACCCAGCCTTTTTTTGCAGGTGGCCTTAGGAGCAGTACCCCTGGTGCACTTCCATTCTGCTAACTGGGACACTGCCCAAAAATCTGGAAATAAGAGAATATGAAAGGAGATGTAATATTTAGCCAAAATTCCTATATTTAAAAGGGTTGGTATAGTACTTGGATTTGATATAAATTCTTTTGGCCATGTGCTATTAGGAATGTCATGCTTGCTTTCTTCTCCAATTCTCTGTTTCTGGAAGTATGAAGTACAGTCCTATGAGTGACTGATTATGCTGAACCATAGGAAGGCTTACTTAACAGATGGACATTTCTGGCAAAAAGTTGTGTTTTTCTCTTTGCAATCTTAACTGCTATTTCTAGCCTTAGATTTTATTACTTCCCTAATTTTTTATTATATAGAAAAAATTGGGAAATTTTGCATTAAAAGCAAACATTCACCAGTCTACCTTCCTGTTGTACTTTTGCTGCTTAGGAAGGAGTAATATCTCCTACTGATCTAGACCTTGTGATGTCTGATGGATTGGGAATGCGATACGCATTTATTGGACCTCTGGAAACCATGCATCTTAATGCAGAAGGTAGGTAGTGTAAAATGTTATGAATATGAAGGGAAGGCTTGCTTTGCACAAGACTCTGGAAATGTTATGTCACAAACCAGGTTAGGATTGCTGCAACTATGACTTGTTTCCTTTTTTAATGTAATGGTAAGGAAAACAGACTTAAAACTTGAGGTCAGTGGAAGGAAATGGATATTGATTATCCTGTTACAAATGATCATGATGAAAGATGACAAGCTATTAAAACACTAGCTGTGTAATAAATTTTTTCCAAGATTCATCCCATCATACTTTGATAACATTGCTGTAGCTGTAGTTCAGAACTGTCTGAGTGTCTGTTCTAACAGTCTGTCTAAAAAAACTATTGAAAAAGTTTAGCTTGATAATCCAATGTCAACAGAAAATCACTCTTTCCATAGATGAGTACCCCTCTACTGCTGAATTTGTAGCACAGCTACTTTGTAAATATCTCTGGAGCTGCTGTGCTTTAAGCTTATATCCTGAGTGAAATAAAATTGCTTTTGTCAGCAAAATCCTGTGTCTACAAAGCTGACTTGACAAAGCAGTCAACAGTTTGACATCTGTCTTGCATAATTAATACAGATTTTAAGATGTGAATCCCAGATGAATAAAAAGTGAATTGTGTAAAATGAAACAAAAATTATGGATCAGTGTCACAAAGGTTTGAGCAAAGACTTAAACAAAACATGAAAGCTTCAAAAAGTTAAGATCAACTAGCTCTTTATATTATGGGCTGTGTCTTTGTTTTGCTTTTGTATGGTACCTGACATGGTAGGCTCCTGCTCTGCTGCTGACTCTTTTAGGCTACGCTGCAGTACACTTATGCACTGAACCACTTCCACAACAGCACTTTTTTGGCTGGTTCAGTGACTTGGATTATTAGAAGTATTGCTTCATTCCTGCACTTAGATTGTCTCCAAGTCTAGAGCTGCTCCTGTTTATGTGTTCACAGAGTGACTCAGGCTCTTGCTCTCATCAGAGACAGTTTGAATCAAAATTGCTGATGTCAGGATATGTGATGGCTTATGTTCATAGTTCCATGCCAGGGCCAACTTCTCTTCGGTTGTCCAGTATTACTTCACATAATGTGGAATAATATGGACCTCCTCTTCATTGCCAAGGATTTGCTTGACTAACCTGATCTCCTTCTAAAGCAAGATGATTTCCTTAGTGGATGAGGAAAAAGATATTGTTTACTTGGATTTTAGTAAAGCCTTTGACACCATTTTCCGCAGCATTCTCCTGGAGAAACGGGTTGCTTACTGGATAAAAGACTGTCTGGATGGCTGGGCCCAGAGAGTGGTGGGGAATGGAATTACATTCAGCTGAGGGCTGGTCACTAGTGGTGTCCCCCAGGGCTCAGTGTTGCACCCAGTACCATTTAATATCTTCATTGATGATCTGGATGAAGGGATCAAGTGTGCCCTTAGTAAATTTGCAGATGACATCAGTTTGGGTGGGACTGTTGATCTGCTGGAGCGCAGGAAGGCTCTACAGAGGGATGCAGGCAGGCTGGATTGATGGGTAAAGACCAGTTGTATGAGATTCATCAAGACCAAGTGCTAAGTCCTGCACTGGTGTCACAACAACCCCAGGCAGCACTACAGGCTGGGGGCAGTGGCTGGAAAACTTCCCAGTGGAAAAAAGGGATCTGGGGGTGGTGGGTCAACAGCAGCTGAACATGACCCAGAGTGTGCCCAGGTGGCCAAGAAGGCCGATGGCATCCTGGCCTGGCTCAGCAATGGTGTGGCCAGCAGGACCAGGGCAGTGACCGTCCCCCTGTCCTGGGCACTGGGGAGGCCACAGCTCCAATCCTGTGCTCAGTTCTGGGCCCCTGACTGCAGCAAAGACATTGAGGGGCTGGAGCGTGTCCAGAGAAGGGCAATGGAGCTGGGGAAGGGTCTGGGGCACAAGTGCTGTGAGGAGCAGCTGAGGGAGCTGGGGGTGTTCAGCCTGGAGAAAAGGAGGCTCAGGGGGAACCTCATCCCTCTCTCCAACTGCCTGAAAGGAGGGTGCAGCCAGGTGGGGGTCAGCATCTTCTGCCAGGTAACAAGTGACAGGATAAGAGGAAATGGCTTCAAGTTGCACCAGGACAGGTTTAGATTGAATATCAGGGAAAAATTCTTCATGGTTGTTAAGCATTGGAACAGGCTGTCCAGCCAAGCGGTTGTGTCACCATCCCTGGAGGTATTGAAAAGACATGTAGATGTGGCAGTCAGGGACATGGTTTGCTGGTGAACTTGGCAGTGCTGGGTTAACAGCTGGACTTGATCCTAGAAGTGTTTTCAAACCTAAGCAACTTTATGATTCTATGACAGCCTTCTCTGATGCATTGTACTAATACTGTCTATTTTTTTTATTAGTGGACGGAAGTGGAGGTAGATACAAGAAACTGGCTTTATCCTTTTCATTAGTCTATCAGCTTCACCAGCTTCACAGCAGTTACCCTTTTTTATATCTATTAGTTGCCCACAGTCTTAAACTCTCTGTTAATTGGTGGGGTAGGATGAAGGAAGCATATGAGAGAAAATAGTTATTTGTGGGAGAGTCCTTTCTTTTTTGTTTTGTTTTGTTTTGGTGATATGACATTGTTTGGATAGAAATAAATTTATTCCAATTATTTTTTCTGGGGTTAGTGTTTCTTCTTTCCCTGTGAGATGCATACATCAAGATCCTCCCATGAGCTTCCTGTGGGCTAATGTCACTTTTTGCCTGTTAGTTTTTACATCCTTTCCTCCATATTTATAAGTGATCCTATCAATCCACTTTAAGATTCTATCTAGGCCACTTTAGGTTACCATTTAATCAATGCATGAATATTAGGAACGCTGACTATATGGCAGTGAGCCAACAGTCTTAAACATGGAATAAAATGACAGCATCAAGTCATTAAAAAGAGCAGAGACAGCAACAACAGTTTGAGGATTGAATTGCAACAGACGGGAAGGAAACTGCTTTGGGGAAGAAAAAAGCATTCCCATAATGCATAATAATATAAAGTTGATTTTGATTCAGATTTTCAGCTTGTCCTCTTATGATTTCACATGCCAGCATCACAACAAATGCTGTTAAGTCTTCTACGAAGAAGATCGGTAGATTTCACTACAGTCGGTTTGCCTGTTTACTGTTGTGGGATTGTGTTAGCAGACAACATCCACCCTGTATATGTACTGGGCAGTCTGTGAATATAGTGAAGATGGTCCAGCCTCAGTGAGATTGTATCACCTAATTTCTTGTTTTTTGAGAAATCTCATTTTTTCTTTATTTTTAAGCCCTTGAAAGCAATCATCTGTAGAAACAGAGGCTAGACTATCATATCCTGTGTTTCACAGGTTTGCAACAAAAGTTCTTCATATATATTTGACAATTGGCTTAGATCAGTTATTTTATTAGTAGGTTATTTAGTGACCTATAATTGGAACTTGATCAAAATTGCCAGTATTATCAGAAAAGCTGAAGGGAGGGAGATTGAAGGATCTTTGTTGCTGTTTTCTCTCACACATTTATATAAACACCATTTGATGGATTATATTCTACCTGTCACTCACTGAGGTTTTCATACAGGTGTCTATAGGAGTTATATGGAAATTGGTGCTGATGTATGGTCCCCATAAAGTAAGTACAAATATCCAGTAAGCTAGAAATGAGTCTTCATGATCAGAATTGTGTTTCTCTACAGAAAATGGGAATATTTTCACCTGGCACCTGCCAGGTGAATTGGTTTTGGATGATAGGAGAAGAATGACTGTTCTGTGTGGAAGCACAAAATACAAAAAGGAAAGACTAGAGAAGCATAGGTCATAGTTCAAAGGGAGGAAATTTTACTTGTGTTTTTGGGCAAGACGTATCCAAGTGTGGTTTCTAAGAATTACTCTAAACAGATATGCTGGCTGGTTCAAGAGCAGAGATTATTTCCATCGCTATGGCCACTATTTCAATGCTGCTGTACAGAGAGCAAACTAAGCTTTAAGCCAGTTCAGGATCTTTTGTACTGCAAGCTGGTCAGCAGGTATGAGAACCTCAGGTAGTAACATCTATGAAAGGGAAGATTGCCATCTTTTCTGCCCAGATAAAAAAAATCTCAATTGATTCGAAATACTTGTAAGAGGGTACTACTGGGGTGAAGTATCACAGTGGTATATAATCACACAAACCCTTTCAATCTTCATAAACCCACCACAGATTTCATACGTGTTTACATGCATTAAATTCCCTTCCCAATAGGAAGAAAGCAGTTTATAGCCCTTCTAGAACTGCTGTTTGCCTCTGTGGAGCTGCAGGGCTTTTCTGTATGAAGGAATTTATATGCAGTAAGTCAAGATATGAATTTTTCAGGATACTGGCTGCTGTACACCAGTTTTCTTCTATGGGCTCTTAGGTGTAAAGTAGTTCCCTCTACTTTCTGAAAGGAACACATAGCTTTGCACAGGAATTCTGTATGCTTTATTCCTCAAGTCATTACAGATGGTTCCCAAAGAACACATCTTGATGCTTTAATGAAAGAATGTGTGATCACCAAGTGGCTCAGACTGAGTAATTCATCCCAAGTTTGAAACTCATCTAACAAAACAAGCAGTTCATAATGACTCATTTTAATTCCTTATTCCATCTCACAGCAGGTCTGCAGAAATACTTGTGCATTGCTGTTGAGATAGTAACACTGGCACAATGAGAAGAAAACTTTTTTTGGTGCTACCACTGTTTCAGTGTAGTTCCAAGTACTTGTGAATAAGTGAATTCATATGGCAATTAATGTAGTATACAAAACATCCTGTGAATTCAAACCCTAACTCAGAGCATGCATCTGTGTTCAGACACACCCTTGATGAAGATAGGATTACATTTAGAAAGTTGCCCTTGGAGCTGTAATGTCTAGAAATGTAATCCCTCTATCATTAAAACGTTTGGGACTTCTGTTTCTCTGAACATAATCTAACCATGTCAGATTCCTCTATGATGTTCCCTTTTTTCTGTTAAAATATGCCTTTTTTTCTGTTGTCGTCCATACTCATCTTTCACTGCAGCCTCTTCTTTGATTTTATGTGCTAGAGTCAACTCCACCCCAGTCTTTTCAAATTGTTGATGCTATTGCATCAGTGGCTTGACCATCATGCCTCCTCTCTTTGAGTCATTACAGTATCTTAAAATGCTGCTTATCAGGTTAAAAGTCATCAGGTTAATACTCAGTATGGTGGAGCACCCTCTTTTTGGCATGTTCCTTGTCCATACCAGTGACACTTGCTCCTGACTGTCGTTCTCTCTCAGAAGTATCTCAGTGCCTTGCCAGGCTGGTTTACCAAGTTTTCTTGCTTGTATCCTTCAGCCCTCATGCCTTTTGTCTTTCTTGTGAAGGGAAAGGGATGAGACAGCATACAAGAAGCTGATACTTTAAGATGCTTACAAACTATAATGCATGAATATACTATATTTTATACTGTTGTTTTCACTTCTCTTTTCCTACTACTACAATCATTGTCCTCTTTATGAACTTCACTTGTGTCTTCTCTCAGGGCAGTGAAGCATTTTATGCATGTTCTGCCCTGAGTTCCTTTTCCTTCATCAATACTGTGTTCATCTTGGTGATGCAACTATAGACACTGCAGTGGTAACCATGTTTGTACCACACCAGTGCAAGTTCTCAAGAATCTGCATATATTAAGTGTGGTTATTAGAACAAATTCTTGTGGGACAGTTCATTAGCCATTTTGGAAACTGCCTGGACTCTCATCCAAACCAAATTGAAACCGAATAAGCAGCAGTTTATTCCATTATGGGAGCCTTGTGTGTCCTAGATACATATGGGCAGCTGAAGAGCCTTGAATCAATGCCTTTGTGTAGCTTGTGGTAACACATTCTTGTAGATGACTGTAGAAGTCAGAAATGCTGAGAGAGTTTGGGATTTCCAAGGAAGATGGAGTGTTCCCCTTTTCATCACTATAATCCTCCATATACTGCCCCCTTAGAACTTTTTGTAACTCATTCCTCTTCTTTCACCCCTGCCATAATAGCTGTGACTAAGTGGTGGAAGGAAGATTCAGGAAACTCCTACCTTTTGTGGGGGTGTTTCTGTTTTGTGTTCTTAGTTCTCAGTTGCCTGCTGCAACATCTGCCTCCTCCCATGGCCTCTTTCCTCCAACATTGACAAGGTAAGTGTGTGCAAAAAAGCTGAAAGTTTAGACAGGGAGCCAGCAAACCACACAGACAAGAGGAAGCTGTCATCCCCTTCCTCTGTCCCAGATGCATCTTGTGTCATTCTTGTTCTCCAGCTGGAGATAGCAAGGCACAGTGTGGGCACAGCAGTGGCACTCAAAGAGAGATGGTTGTTTTTACCAACCCTGTTTACCATCTTTCTGTTTTTCCATCTCCCAGGTGCTCCTGTCTGTTTCACACCATTTCCCAATGCTAATTCTTCCAGCTTAAGCTGCTCCCTGGGTAGTATCAACAAGGATTAAAGAGATTTTGTCATACTTGTTTTACTTCTTGTCCCTGTGCTCTAGCCAAGGGCTCTTCTCATCCACCTTTGCAATAGCCCTGACCCTTGAACCAAAGGACTCCTAAGCCTGAAGGCCTGGAGTAAAACATTTGCTATGAGTTTGCAGTAGAAAAGCAAAGTGATTTTTTCAGCAGTATTCCCCATTGCTCATGTGCCAACTTCAAGAAGGCATTCAATCAGTTGATCCTGGTTACTGGAATCAAATTAAAATTGCATTTCACACTGGGAGAATTATCTTGAGTCTTTCATTTTGAGCTATTGATTTTTTTAATCCCTGAGATTGTGCGTGTATTCCAACTTTTGGTCTATTGACTTCACTTGAGACTTGAAAGATTTTGCAGTGCCCACCCCCCTACTTGGCATGCAGCATTTGTGTCTGCATGTTGCTGTGTCAGCCACAATGTTGAGATCAGCTGTTTTAATGCTGCTGCTCTTCTCTAGACCCCTAACTTTTTCTTCACTTTTTCCGCTTTTGCTGACATTGCGTAAGGCTTCTTTCCATTCATACACTCCACGCAGTGCATGAGTTGTGTTCCCCAGCCTGCATTTGGCACGTCTCTGCTGCATTGATGAGCTACACCCACACAGAAATTGTTCTGATTCATTCAAGCAGTAGGTGAACTGCCAGTAGGAGCTTGATTTCCAGGTCTAGCTGGCTGAGTGAGCTTTAAGGGCCATGTCCAGCTCAGGAGTTCATACTCAGCAGGTAAATGGTTCAGCCATATCCAAGCATTCAGCTTTCCCAAGATACTAATGCACTTGAGGCTTTTGAAAAAAGTGCACTGTCTTCTTTTGTACATTCTCATTACTTCCGCAATCAAAACTACTCTGATCTGTGGAATTATTGCACAATCTTGCCAGATGTTTGAAAGGTTCCCGTTCACTTTTGGGAAAGTACCAAATCTAAATTATTTGATCTAAGTGTTATAGACCTGTGTCAGTTGGGTAAACACCAGAATAACTAGTAACTGACACTACCCAGTTTACCATTCCTTCTGTTGCCAATTGCTCATGGGAATTTGCTTGAATTGCTATATTCAACTGAATTGCTTTTTTTATTTTGTCATTGTCCAGCTGGCAACAGCTGCTGGCAGAATGAATATGCACTTTTCTGCCTCAGTCATTTCATCTTCTGCATCTGGGAATATTCTGTGATGTTGCATGATGTGGGAGCACTTTTGCTCAGACTCCTCACTGTTAGAAGACAAAGCTCACATGAGCAAGTTGCATATAACTATCCCTGTCTTGTGGCTGGTGCATGAGTCTTGTACAGCATTGTCTTGGGTTCCCAGGATTGCTTATGTTGATAGCATACCCCTGGTAGGTCAGTCTGGGTTGGCTTCAAGTGCCAAAGTCTGTGAGCCCAGCTGTTAAAATGTAATAGATGAACATTTATGCTAATGGCAGGGTATGGTCAGAAAACCCTGATAACCAGTGGCCCTTTCCAGGGCAGTTATGGAAGTGGATGGTAGTCTCTGCTTGTTCCCCCAGTGAAGGGATAGGATGATATCACAACCTGTTCCACATCCCACAGTAATGTTCTCTTCCTGAATCTCACTTCCTGCTAGGGATGTTTTGAAGCCCACTAGGTAATCTGGAGGTTTCTGGCTGTTTATGTCAATCAAGAAAATTGAGCAAAATACTAATTTTTGGTATAATTAGAAAACCGGTATACCTGTATGACTAACTGGCATTCCTTCTTGTATTGGGGAAAGCCATAACGTGCCAGGTTGTATTCTAGCAATGCATATGCTCCATGGGTAGAGAATACAAGGGAACAGACTAACTGAATGCTGATTGTCACATTCTTAGCACCAAATATCAATTCAAGCTATTTAACAAGGCTGCTGTTATTCTCAGAGCCTCCTCCTCCTCCCTTAGATAATGGAGACTGTTTCTAGTCCATTTTTAAAAGAGTGGAATATTCTCAAATCTCCTCACATTTCTCTTATGCAGTGGACATATTCTCCTGTTCTGTCCTTTCAGTTGTTTAGCTGATGGTCATCATGACTTCAGAGTGCTGAAGGAAATGTAATACTTCCTTGAGGCTTTGTCCTTTGAAAGTTCTTCTTTGACCCAGAAACAAGCGTGTTCTCCATCCTCCTCCTGACCTCAGAGGCCTTTCAGGAACCCTGTACTTCAGCAATTTCAGGCGTGTTGAACACTCTAAGTAGTGTAATTTATGATACATAGTTGGTGGTAGTCAGAGGTTTCCATTCATTCATTCATTCCAACCTCAGCCATTTTAGGGTTAGACAGGTGTGACTTCTAAGGTATTGATATCATACAGTATTGCATTCCAGGGAACTGTTGAGGAAAGAGATCACTTAATGACTCTTGACCTGATTTGCATTCTTTCTTGTGATAGTCAGGCCTACACACTTATATTTCCTGCATTTTATTATTTGATAAGACCATGAGCAGTTCTTGTTCATACTTCTCAGTCTGTACAATGACCTGAGTCTTCAGGAAGAGTTGGTAACTGTTGTCTTTTGCATGTTTCTCCTTTTTGCTTTGATAACTAGCTAATAAAAGTAGAATTAAGTATGCAAAATCTTCATTCTCTGTGGTTCTCAGAAGCCTTTAGTGAATGTCCAGAACTTCTCAGATCTGGAGTGATCATCAGGATAATCCACATAGGTGAGATAGGCTGGACTCCATGATCTCAAAGTCTTTTCCAACCTAGTTGATTCTGTGATTCTGTGAATTTATCAGTGTCAGTTTTTTTACTGCCAGACAAGCAGTGCAATTTACTGTTGTGGCGCAGTTCCTGACGTCCTGATCAGGAAAGGCTGCCTTATCCTTTCTTGATTATGTGGTAGGTGATAGCACTAAAAAGCCTACTAGATATGTATGTCTGGCTATGTGACCAATTTCTCTTTTTGGTACTTGTATGATTTCATACGCTCTAGTGTCTCAGAATGATTGTTTAGAGATTCCTACTGGAGCTGATGGAAGCTGGGTCTGCCTGTAATTCAGCCAATGTCTACTTGACTGACATTTTACCTGTTATTACCAGTTAGCTGGTTCTCAGGTGTCCTGACCATGTGTTTAAGAGCTTCACAAATCCTGTGTGAAGGTCCCCAGGTCAGACCAAGCTCTCAGCTTTTCATACAGTCTTGAAAAACCCCAGCAGTAATGACTGCACAACTCCTGTGGGCAACCTGTGCCAGTGCTTGAGTGTCCAGTCTGAACCCTTCATATCAAATTGTGCCTGTTGTCCCTTGTCCTTCTGCTGTCCAGCAAACGTGAAGAGCCTGGCTCTGTGTGCTCACTGACCTCCCCACAGGCTTTGTTGCAGCACTGGGGAGCTGCTGGTAGGTTCTCCCAAAGCCATCTTTCCTGCAGACTGAATAAACTCAGATCCCCCAGCCTCTCCTCACAGGACAAGTGCTTCAAGCCCCACTGTTTTGGTGGCAACTTCTGCTGAAGTTGCTCTGTTTTGTCAGTGTTTTTTTTGTACTGGGGAGTCCCAAAGTGAATGCAGCATTCTGGATGTAGTCTAATAAGTGCTGAGTAAAAGGGTGTTAATCACTTCCTTCAGTCTACTGTTAATTAACTTCAATCTGTTAACACAGCTTAGGCTGTTGGCTTCTTTGCTGCCAGGGCACCGTGCTGGTTCATGTGCAGCTTGCTGTCTGCCACTACCAGGAGTTCTTGGAGTTCGCAAGCCTGTGTTATTGTAAGGAGCTCTTCGTTCTGAGGTGCAGGGTCTTGCATGTATACGTCCTTGTTAAAGTTTTATATTGGCTCATTCCTCAAGCCTTTCTAAGGGCAGTCCTGCCCTTCAGTGTATCAGCTGGTGCATACCCCTCTAGCTCCCACTCCTTCCCAATTTGATACTATTCACAAACATTATGAGCATGTTTTCTTAAGCAGTACCTTTTGTTAAGGTCTCAGGACAGGTTCCTGCAATACTTCATTTTTGCTGGCCTGCATGTAGAGTGCAATCCATTGTTTGCTACCTCTGAGCCTATATTTCTAACCCATTTTTTGTCAATCTAGCTGTCCAAACAGCTAAATGATCCTAATGTCCTAACTTTGATACAAAAATATCATGAAAACTGTGTCAAATGCCTTTCTAAAACTGAGGTTAATGATATCCACTACTTTCCTGTTTTTCACAAACAATTATTTAATCACAGAAGGCACTGAGGTCAGTTAGACATGATTTACACCATTGGAGACTACTTGCTGATTGTCACAATCACACTCTCATTCCTGTGTCCATGAATTTCTTTCAAGAGGACTTGCTCCTTGATTTTCTCAGGGATGGAAGAGAGATTGACTGGCCCGTAGTATCCCAGATTTTTTTTTACCTTTTTTGAAGATGGGTGCAATATTTGCCTTCAGTCATCTGAAGATCTCATGTGACATTGGTGCATTGACAGACTTAATGTTTGAAGTACAGTAGAAAGCAGACTTGCAAGGGCATGCAAGTAACAATAAGGACTGTTACTAACAGTAGAAATCCTTCTTGTTGCCCTTGATATCCTTGCAAGTTTCAACTGGAGCTGATCTTTGGCTTTCCTGACACTTCTACATGCCTAGCTGGTGTTATTTAATTTCTTCTTTACAGTCTGTCCCTACTTCCACCTGCTGTATGACACTTTTTTGTGCTGGAGCTCATCCAAGCTAATCTCTTGGTACATGTACTTATCTTCCTGAGTATCAGGATGGACATCTTGGAGGATACTGTGCTTTACTGGCTTGTCCACAGGCTCTCACTCAGCCAGTCGCTCTTCCCATGGAATAGCTCCACAGATCTGAGTTGCTTGTTACAGAGATAGTACACCCCCTCCTTGGTTTTTCTGCAGTGCATATCTCTCCAGTTGTGTGAGACATCCCCTCACACCTTCGTTGCTCGGGTTATAAAAGCCAAATCCCAGTTAGGGGTTGCAAGATACTGATCTGCAAGATCCCTCTGTTCCTCCTTAAGTCTTTTTCCTTCACTGGAGGCCACCTGTGTCTCCATGTCTTTGATGCTTTCCCCCTGAGCCATGTTGTTCTTGATATGCTCCAGGTTAATAAATAAAAATAATAACAGGAATGCTTCAAGATATGACACACTGACCTGGAAGAGAGGTGAGAGCATTTCCTGGCCAGGGAAGCTTTCTGGTCATAAGTAACAAAGCATGGGTATATTCGTGGTCATGCACTACACCTTCACACAACATTGCCTGCTGGTGTGTGACATTCATTGGTTTTGCAATGCAGCCGTGTCCTAAATAATTCTTCTGTGAACCTTAATGGAAATGGGGTGGACAGAATCAATCATCTCCTTGATGACATCTTAATCATAAGAGTAGACCATCTTTTGAGTCTCTGATTTAAGACAATGCTTAAGCACAATCAGCCTTACCGACTTTAACTAGGAATTTCTGTGGAAATGTAACTTTTCACTCTTATTTTCAGGTGTTTCAAATTATTGTGAAAGATACGCTGAAGGAATGAGACTTGTTCTGAACACCTTTGGGCCAGTTCCAGAATTTTCAGGTGAAACTGTGCAGAAAGTCAATCAGGTAAATATGGAGTTGATAAAAACAGTGACATTCAGAACAAAGAACGTTGGTTTTTATTTTACCATTTGTAGTATTTCAGTTTACTGCTGGGGGTATCTGTAGTCTGTATTTATTGTTTGAATGTTTACTTTAAGGGAAGAGATCAGTACAGCATGCCTGTGAGTCTCTTTT
This sequence comes from Certhia americana, assembly GCA_018697195.1. Classification (NCBI taxonomy): domain Eukaryota; kingdom Metazoa; phylum Chordata; class Aves; order Passeriformes; family Certhiidae; genus Certhia; species Certhia americana. Next base: position 44,262,415 of record CM031857.1, on the reverse strand, counting down.
GAAAGCACTTGGACAATACGTCATGGGAAAGTGACCTAAAAGTCACATTATTGCCAATGACATTATTACTAGACAGAGGAGTCAGCTGCTAACAGCTGTGGGTTATTGGCATTTAATCCTCCATGCTATTCCTTACCATTTCCCTCCTCTTACTGTATTATGCTCAGCCTCCTTTCCTACATGAATATTCATCTTGTGTCTTCCTCCTACTCCATCTTCCTGCATAAACCTGTAGCTTCTTTTCTTCTGGGTGTTCTTTTTATACTTTACAAACCAGAGTTCCAGTTTGTAATGTGTGTAAACACATGTTTAAGATAAGCTTGTGAGCAGTCTGGTAAGGTTACTTGCATGTTTAAAGATAAAATGTGTTTAAGTGCTGTTGTGGATTGAGATCTTGTTTATGTATTAACATTTCTATGCCCACACTTTGTATATACTCACTACATAGTCACTTTGAATGACCATAGGAATCAGCTGAAGTATCATTATTTCCTAACTCTGCCTTTTCAGAGGTGCCTTTTTTAATGATTCACTAAAGAACATGTGTAGGGTTTGAATAATTTCTGATCAGCTGTCAGAGATTAATCCCAAACATGAAGACAGTCTGTCTGGAAGACAGCATTTTTTGTTCATATTTATGTTAAGGCATTTTGAGGAAATATATTCTTTTATGCTTAAATAACATTGATGGCTTATAATAGCTATCAGTAATAATTTTGGAGTCATTCACAATCAGAAGCTTTTAATTAGTATGAAACTGTTTGGCTTTCTTTATAGAAGGCTGGATTCCACTTCAACGTCTGCTTCTGTGCCTCTATTATCTTCAGTCTTCAGTGCCAAAGATGGGCTTACAGGGATCCTCTGTTGGAGTAAATCATTAAACATTTCTTATCTTACTCCTCCATCCCTCCCTCTGTTTTTTTTCTGGAGTGACTGCAGCTTGCCAGTCATTGGTAGCAAGTCCGGGTTTCTCAACACTTGCCTTTTAAGCCTAGGACTTCAGGTCCTATTTTGGCAAAGATGACCTTGGGATTTCTATCTGCACTCTCAAAACAACTTTTTTTTCCTTGGCACTTCTAAGACAACTTTGTGCACTCAGAAATACTTTTTTTCCCTGAGTTTGCTATGTGTCTTCCCCTGTCATTTTTATTATAACTGGTATTCTTAAGACAGAATGTTTTCATAAATGTGATATCCCTTACTGCATTTATGGGGAACCACACACAGGAATCTGGTTCAGAACACATTTTCAGCAACATAAATGGCCAGGTTGTCTCCTTTCTACTTAATAAAAGATTATTAAAGAGACTAGACAGTGACTGTGTGTGGAGCAAAATGAGGGAAGAGGCTGATGCTTTGTTGTTTCTGTAGTCATCTTCATTGCCACATTCAGGATAACCTTATCCAAATGGGAGTATTTTTATTCCCATACATGTTAGCTCCTTTCCAGTCACTCATGTGAAGAATTAGTGACCTATTTCTTATGATAGCCTAAATTATAGTTTTTGTGGATGGTGACTTGGTCTGACACAGGGAAAGCAGGAAAACGTTGCTGGTGAAAAAAATTTCACTCAGAAAGTGAAATTTAGTCATCTTAAATTTTCTCTTCTAGGCACTGTCTGAAAAAATTCCAGCTGCTCCAAAAGCCCTGGATGCCAGGAGAAAATGGAGAGATGAATGTCTTACTGGTCTTGCCAAACTGAAAACACAAATGAAATCTGACTGAGGTGCACCTTGTCTAACAGAAGAGACTAAATCTCATCTTCACATCTTCATAAAAAAGTGGAAATTTTTGGTCATGCAGCAGAGGAGACTGAATGGGCAACCAAAGATATATGCACATCGAGACCAATGAAACATTTGGTCCAAATTTGCCAAATTCATGAATCACAGTTATTAAAAAGTTCAGTTAAAATTTATCAAATTACTATACAAATGCATTAGATGTGTAAGCATTAAGTAGCTTTAGCAACATTAATATTGTGCAATGCAGGAACACAATCATGTTTTAAATAATGCATTTTTCAACTTGCTTAGGAATTCAGCACTTGAACAATATTTGCTAACGCAGGGATCTGAAACAGGCAAACATCAGCTGTTTGTCACTGGAGAAAATAAGCCCTCCCCTGTCAGTCACTGTGACAGTGAGGTTAATTTGTAAAGCAGTGACTGCAGATAGGAGAAGGTTGTATTGAGCAAAGCATGGATTCACCCGAAGGTGAGCTGAGGCCTCAGCAGCAGTTAAGGGTCACTTCAGTTCGTATCTGTTACTGTTTCACAATGTGGGGGAAAGAACTGCTCCTCTTTTTCGTCCCCTTGGCACTTCTGTACCTGTATGGTGATCTAAATGTGAGTAAATAGAGCAGAATTCCCCCTTCATCCCCTCCCCTGGTTCTGTAAGACTTACCAGAGACGAACTTGGTCTTCAAGACCATGCACTTGAGAGCCCATGGCTTTGCTCACTGATGTTTGATGCTGGCTGTTGGCATTGCAGCATAAGTATGTGCCCGATTTTATGACTTGTCTGAGAAATAAGAGATCTGGATTTAGTAGCTGGTTTGGGAGACAGTATGGTGTAGTGCATCTTTCTGGGCTTTCTCCACAACCTTCCAAGTGATTTTGGGAAACCAGTTCACCTCTCTGCTGCCATGTCTGTTTTATACAATGGTTGAAGCAAGATCTGCTTCTTCAGGACTTAGCTGTAGTCAATGTAACAGTTGCAGCTGAAGGAACCTAGATATCTGAGTTGACACTAGATGATCTTTAAGGTCCCTTCCAATCCAAGCCATTCAATGATTCCAAGATCTGCTCTTCTGGTGCCCTACAGAGGGAAAGATGCAGTGGCTTAGATGTAGCATCTATGCTTTATTGATGCCCTTCCCTCAGAGGATACAACATCTCTACATAGAAAAACACAGGATACACTTGGAAGTAGGATCAACCTCAGGTGCTGCAGTGGCATGTTTTGGTTCACTGCAAAGTATTATTATGAATATCTGAACCCTGTAATATACTTGGACTTTGATCTTAGCAGGAACCTTGGGGCATTACTGTTAATACAGATATTAGGAATAACTTGAAACAGTGCATTGCATCTCCCATCCTGCTTGAGTTATACAATTCTGAATTTGTGCTGGCTGGTCATGACCTTCACAGTACAAATGCAGAAGTTTTAATTTGTCATTCTGCTAATTCTCATGTGTTTTTTATAGAGGATGCAGTACACAAACAAGCTGCTGTTTAGTAAAGCTGTAACTTTACTAGTTATCATGTTGAGCTTAGCAGAAATGTCTGCATAAACATACCAAACCCACTTATTTGTGCTTAGGTCACAGTAAAAGAGACCTAAGATAATTTGTATTACTTGACACAGTGGGTGGGCCAAGAACACATCTCTGGATGTGAAACATAGGATGGGAGGCATAGAGCAGAGGTTGTCCTGTGCTTCTTTATAATCAGTGGAGTGAACAGGAAATTCGTAAGCTCAAATTATTCCTTTATCCCAATACAGACTTAAAATTTTCATGTTTCTTCTTTTGTTTTTTATTGCCACAGTAACTAGCTGAACCTGGATTTAGATTTAGGACTGACTGAGAGGTCAGTCCTCATTCCTGAGGCCTTACTAAGAAATAGTAAAGTAATTATGAGGTTGATTTTCTCATTTTATGTATGGTTTTGCATTTCAGACAAGGCTGAAGAAGGTTCTGATTACTTTCAAGATTTGACCTGATTTTCTTGTGGGCATATGACATTGTCATAACTAATTAGCTTGCAGTGCTTCTGTTTACTCTGAGATTTTTTAAAACTTAATCATATCATGAAATATTTGCTGCTGTCTTTATTTTTTGCTTATTAATAAAATATTTTAATGAGGAAGGTATTAACTTGTGTGCTTCAGTGTGATTGATGCTTTAGAGACAGAGCACTTCTGTACAGTGAGCAGCTGCTCCACAGGGTTACAGCAGATTTCACCTCAGAGCATCAGCTCCTACACAGGTTTACAGCTATAAGTTGAGGAGGGGGAGATTCTTGACAAAAAGTGTACTTTAGCTGACTTTTGTGTAGGAGTTCCAGCCTCCAGGAGATACACTTTTTGCCCCATGAGGATTAGTCAGGCAAAGGCACAGGTTGTCCAGAGAGGTGGTATCATCTCCCAACCTGGAGGTTTTCAAGTCCTGACTGGATGAAGCCCTGAGCAGCCTGGTCTGACCTCAGAGCTGACTTACTGTGAGCAGAAGGTAACAGCAGAGACCTCTTAAGCTTCTTCCTGATTTCAAGTTTTATTTGATTCTGGAGAATTTTGTGTCAGAAATGTTGCTCCAGACAGAGTCAAATATTTATTTTGTTTGATTGTCAACAAAATGAGCAGTAGTTAAACATTCAAGTAACTATTCTATGGTAAACTATGAGATATTTTGGAATAATTTATCTTGTGGTTTCTTTTCCACACAATTGCATATTTTGAAATCCTGATTTTTTTTTATTCAGGTCACACCTGTAGAATTTTCTAAGGCAGTCTTTGTTGCACTGTGTCTTTCTCTGTTTCACCAGTTTGGTATTTATTGGGTTTTTTTATTGCATGTACTTTACTGTAAGTTACTGCTGCTTATTGGAAGCAGTGTCCAATGTGTTCATACCAAAGCCTTTGAATTAATGCCATTAAAAAGAAACCATCTATGATGTGTGAGATAGGCAGAAAGGACAGATGCAGGGAAATACTCAATTGTTTTACTGAGGGAAGTCTCTCTGTTTCCTAAATCTCTGAGTGTAATGGAGTAGTTTGCAGCTTGCAAAGCAGCTATATTAATTTTCTTTCCCTATTCAGTAGTTGTTTCCCTGTTCTTCTGATAAGTCATGATAAGTTTGAAAGTTAAAATGTGAGCATTTTTCTGATTCCACTGTAATCTAATTGGAATGGTATCAACTGTGTTATCCTAGCCATACCATTTTTTAGGCAAAGAGTGAATTCTGCTTCATTAGGGAAGCAGGAGTGCTTGTGGTGCTTGTATAAAAACAGAAAAAAATAATTTTGAGGCAAAGTGATGTCATTGTCAATCTTAGTTTCTTGAAAGATGAGATCTGCTGCCAGTGCCTATATAGTTCCACGTCAGGACTGCACTGCCATAATATGGAGTTCCAAAAAGGTGTTTGAGAACCTCTAACTGGTGCCCTTGCAGGAATGGAGATACGGAGGACAGGAGCTCTTTGTGAGAAGAGGAGCCCAGCAGATGTGAACCTGACAATTACTGGAAGTATCAGGAAGAAAACCAAATGGTCTTCTGATTTCAGCAGCCTACCAGGCCCAAAGGGAGTGTTTCTCAAATTAATTTGGATCTAGTTAGAGCAAACAAGTATAAATGAATATGTTTGCTCTAGCTGCCTGCTCATCTGCTCTGTTCCCTCAAGCTTCTGTCTGTGTGTGTGTGTGTGTGCGCACACGCACGCCCACGCACGTGCACGTGTGGGTACTATTGCAGAGCTGAAAGACAAAAACTGACCCCAGGGGAAAACTCACATTTGATTTGGTAAGGCCTTGTATGTACCAAGTCAACAGCCAAGGTTTTCTTTCTGATCTTTTCTGTGATTTCAGAAAGAGAAAGGAGTTCCTCACTTCAGCACGTTATTCAGAGCTAAGCAGGGGTGCAGCTCAGAGCACACCACTTACAGAAAATTACCTATGGGCTGGTATCTGTTGATAGTTCAGGTTTTTTCAGTTTTTATAGTTTAGTTTCAGGTTTTTTGTGTAGCCTTTTTCTAGAAAGGCTACACAAACCTCATGCTTCTATTGTAAATAGGAAGTGTTCTAGTTTTATATAGAGCAGTATAAACTATTTTCTTAACATATTCAAAGAAATATGTTCCATGGGGCTGCAAGGATGGATTGCTCTTTACCGGACACTTAAATGGAGAGATACTTGGAATGAAACAGCGCTCAGTGTGCATGAGATTTCTTCTTGAACATGGGTGTGAAATGGAGATTGTAACATGTGGCTTGGTAGACTCCTTCCAGCTACTTGAATTTCACATCCGTTTTCACAAGCAGCAGAGATCTGTAAGATGCAGAACATCCAGAAACTTATTTCCTTTTATCTATGGGTAGAATATAGTCTAACACGGAAAAGTTAACGTAAGATTTCATGTGGATAGAGGACAGCTTTATGCTGGACTTACTTTTTTAGAAAATTCTATACAATAAGAGCTGTAAATTTGCCCTAAATTGGATGTTTGTTCTGTTTAGCTTAAGCCTAGATGATGACACTGTTGTAGTTTTAACAGAGTGCCCAAGGACTCCACAAGGGTCGAACACCTCTGTGTCATCATAATGGAGATGTTTTCCAATATAAAACATTAAAAAGTCTCTGTAATTTAAAACACTATGAAAACCCTTCTTTGCATTTGCAATGTGTTTAACATCAGGTCTTGCACTAATTTTTCCAATACCATAATGGTACCTATGTTCCGCATCAAACCACGGTTGCTTGTTCTTGGTCTGCTTAAACAGGTAATGCTTCTAAGGAATACAATGGAGGCATTTTTTGGCAGTTCAAGGAGAAAGTGATGAGGCTGGAAAATCCTCAATGTGATATTACTGAAAAAATGAGGTTGTTGTTTATGAGTCAGCTTTACTGCCAGCTGTGTTGATGTGGAATTGTTGGGGTTTTTTTAATAAGCCCTACTTAATGGGGTGAAATCTCCATACTAAGTTTTTAGTAGTAAAATAGAAAGTATTTCTGTGCAGTTAAAAACATATTTCTGGAATTGCCAATGTAACACAAAGGCAGCAGTCACAGAAGTGTGTAGTTTTCCACATTCCAGAGCACCTTGCAACAACAAAACCAGATTTTCTGATACTACGCAGCAATGCCATTTCAAAGCCATGCAGTAATGGAAAGATGTAATTGTGCCATTAATGGAAAGATGTAATTGTGCTGTTTCAAACATGTGGGCGACTGGAGACAGCAAATAGCATAGCAAGGTGATTTCATGGAATGAGCAGTGCCTGTTGTCCATGTTGTACTGAAGTTTATGGAGTAGCACGAAGTCACATTTTGTACTTCTACAAACCAGAAATGTTTCCATTTACTTTTGATTTTTCCTTCTTTAGAACGAAATGTTAACTACAAACATCATTTCCCCTCTATCAGCATCTGTATCAGTGCATAGTAAAGGGTGATTATAGAAGTCTGAACATAGCTTCAATTGCTGAGACACCTAATACTACTCTAGTGTGTTGTTTACAAAACAAAAGCTATTAAAAATAAGGATATGACTGCAGAGAAAAATAGAAAATACAATTTTTCTTATGAAATGCAGATGTTATTTATATTATGACAAATAAAATCAAATTTAATCTGATCTTAGCGTCCTAATAATTTATTATAGGGGAAAACCTGTAGTTAGGGATTAATGCAAACATATTTAATCATCAGTAAAAGTGAGGTAGGTGTATGTTGCACTATGTAAACAGTGCTTACTGTATCTGAATATAGTTTTTGGCTTCAATTCTCTTAAGAAACTTCAGTCCAGACTCCTCTGGACTGCCATAGAATGTGCTGTAACAACTGTCCACACAGTGGCCACTGACTGTAGCCTGAGGTAGTTACTGCAATGTCCACCCTGCTGGCAGCCCTGTCTGCATGGCTATGAAGAGCAAAGCAGAGCAAAGCAAAGTGTAATTTCCAGCTGCCACCTCTCCTGTGAGCTGTGGGTGAATTTCTTGTCAGTCGCCAAAAGGACTTTGCTCTGACATGCTGCTCTGGCCATGCTGGTGCAGGTCAGTTAACAGGCTGTGTGGGTAGCCTAGCCCACAGTCCTGGAGTTTGTTCTGTTTCTTAGGCCAGCTCACTCTGTGCTGGCCTCCAGCATGGCTTGCTGCCCTGTTTCTCTGGTGAAGGGCTTTTGGCTGTACTGCCTGTGTAGGTCAGTCTGCCCAGCTCCTGAGAAGCCAACAGCCTGTTGCAAAGCTGGAAATGGATGTTAACAGCTCATCCTCATTTACCCATTTTCCAGGCTAACAAACTGGAAAAATAAAATCAGTTTTTTTCCTTCCAAGATAGTTTACCTGTGATAGCTGATGTCCATGTGCCCTGGTGCTGTGCTGGTTCAAGCTCTTTTCTGTGATCCCAGCTGCAGCTTTTCTGATTTTCACTGATGTGGGTTACTGCCAGCTGCCATCTACCTGATGGCATTACTTCAGTCTGAGGAAAGCTGCAGAACTTTCCATGAGGTAAATATCCATTTGTCAGCAGCATGGGGGCTCTTTTACCAAGATGTGTATAGGATTGCAGGACCTTCCTCTGGTGGTCATGCCAAAGGTTCTGAAATCTGTATTAAAAGGTAGAGGTGGTCACCACTGGATATTAGAGTCTACAAGGAGGGCTTTAACATGACCATGGTTATGATTTATGAGTAATTTAAAAACCAGATAATGTGTAAGCTGCCTAATTAAAGCAATGTTGAGACACTTCTAGAACAACACATGATCACCTTGTTTATAGCAGGAAAGCACAAAGACCAGAACTGAGTAAAACCCAGCTACCATGGGAAGACTGGGGTTTTTTTAGCATTAACACCACAGCTGTCCCTTACTTCTGGCAACACTCAGTGAGCTTATTTTCAATAGTGGCATTGGAACAGTGTTACTCTGGTTGCTTCTCATCCTTTTAGTGTGCATTTCCTCAAGAAGTTTCTCTGAAGGAAGCAAAACCTTGTATTTACCAGCTTTTTTTTTTTTTTTTTTTTTTTTTTTTTTAAATTTTTTTTTTATGATCCTTTGCATTGTTTCTAAGTTCATGTAGCCATATGGGTATATTCTATAGTTTGTTGTATTTCTTCTTTTTCATTTTTTTTTTTTAGCTTTCCTTGGACTTGTCCATTCACCATCCACCGCTCTTTCCACATTAGTTTCTTCTGGTGACCCTTTAGTACTGATGTTTCTCAGCTGCTGAGAGGATCATCTTTAATTTCAAAGCTACACATGGGGATTAACTAGATGCTGTACCAACCTCCCACTCCAGCCTCTACAAGCAAATTCTTTGTGGTGAATATTGATTATTTTCACTCAGTAGATTCACAAACTCTGGATCTGGCCATCTGGACCCTGTTTCATCATAGCTGATATCTCAAGGGTGTGATTTGGTCATTCTCATGGTAGTTCCCCAGGCACAGCCCAGCTGCCCATTGGCAGAAACTCCTCTGACTCACATTCCTCCCAGGACAGTGCTGTGTGCTGCAGGTGCAGGAGTGCCAAACACAGCCTTTTCCTAATCCTCTCTGTTGACAGCAATGTTTGACTTCTCCAATTTAATCTCATGATAGGTTCCAAGATGAAACTTCTCCCTATTTTATGTCTGACTCAGTATTTATCAGTCAACTTGGTGCTTGCTGAGATCGTTGGTGATCAGCTGCTCTGTGAGCCTTAAAACAAAGTTATTGGCAGAAGGCCTTTTTAGACCACAGGGATTTTATGTTTGGATCTGGAAGGCACAGGACAGTAGAAGCAGGACCCTTGTGGTCAGCACAGTTCCTGTAATGTGGGACATTATACTCCTTTTTTAGCCTCACTGGGCAGTTCTTCCAATCCTTGCTCCTGCCTGTTGCCTTTTCAACTCCTTGCATCCTCCCTGAGAAGCAAAGATACCACACAGGTGATATGTGTTGGATGTACCAGTGCTCACTGATGTAGTTTTTCTGAGTCCTCCTTCCCTCCAGCTCTCACTTCATATTCTTTCTTTTTATTCCCCATCAATGGGATACATTTTTACTTGTTTCCAGGCCTGTTTGGCAAATATTGTCCCTCCAGTCATGGTTTTCTCAAGGAGACCTTTCTATTTTTGTTACTTGAACTATTATTTTCACGTGTTTTTTAGTGGTATATCCAACAATTTTACCTGGAGAAAGCTCTTATGGCAAATCTGCGACAGCTCTTTCTCCTTTTTTTATTCCTTTTGTGAGGAAATTATGAAATGCCTAATATATGCTTCTACTTTTGTGAATGATTGGAATGGAACCAGCTACAATTCACACAATTCCACCCTTGGCTAAAATCCCCAATTTACAGACCTGGGAAAACCACAGTAACTGGGTGGAGAAAGTATAGTCTCCACAATTAAAATGCAAGCTGACTTAATGAAGGGAAATTTATTAGGGGAGAATTTTATGACAGTATATTTTCACCTTTGGCAATAATCTCATACACGGCACAGCAGATACCACAGGGCTGAACAATACCCTGAGCACAGCCCAGACCAAGGGAGGCTGCACTGGCGGATCCTTGGATCTGTGTCAGCCTCTCCCTTCACTGCTCAGGAAGGCAGGCAATGGTCCTGGGCCACACAGTTTCTTTTTGGTTTGTGCCTTCTCCTTTTTTATTTTTTTTTTTCCTTTTGTACCTTTATACAGTTTCTGCCTTAACTACTCCGTATTTCTAATTTTATTAATTCATACCTGTTTGGAGGTCACTTACAGTCTCCCTCATTTTCCAGTTGCCTACTTAATGCTCAGCTGCATCTTTGCATTCCTATTTTTCCCTCGGTGAAGGCCGGAAGTGCTCTGGGTCATGCACCCTCCCAGGGGAAAATGATTGGAGATGGGAGAGGGAATGGCTGCAAGACCTACACAGGAGCCTGAGCTGAGGGTGGTACCTTGGCAGAGGTCACTTACTCAAGCCATGTTCTCAGCCCTGAGCACGGCAAATTAAAAAATCTTGACTGGGATCTGATCCCCAGTCAGTCCAAGACCAAGTAGATTTATCACCTGCTGCTCAGCCTCCCACATCTCCTCCTTCTGATGCCCATGATTTTGGCTGACAGTTATTTTAACTGTTTGCTTGGTTTTGAGCTTTGTTCCTTTTTGTGGGCATGGAGAGACCATCTTCACATACTTATCTACACTCGTGGGTTCACTGCTTATGAAAAAGATTAAATAATATTTTTCAAGCTTTTACAAGGTTGTATGAAGCTGACCCTTGCTGCAAATACAAGTATCAGGAGAGTTTGATCCACAGCTTAGATTTTTTTAAAAACTCATCCTAAGTGTAAGTTAAGCAACTGAACAAGTTATTTAGAGCAGTTGCAGAGGTCTTTGAGTTTTTTTAGGAAAGGATTGACACACATCTCTTGGAGATGATGCAGATATAGTTAGCACAAATCAGAGATCCTTGATCCCTATAAACATGCAAATTAGAATAATTAAAATATACAACATGGCTTAATGCTTAATATAAGCATACACCCAATGCTCATGCAGCCACAAATTAGTTTATCTAAAGAGACCAAGAGGAGGATGAAGAAAAAAGGTGGGACGACACTTGATCACATTAAGTAAGGTCTAGCTCTGAGAAGGTGGTTTCCAAAGGGATATTTTGGGAGCATTTTAGGTCATTGTACAAAAAAACCCCCACGAACAAACAAACCAAAACCACAAAAAAATCCAACCCCAGACTTGTAAACAACAAGGCAAATATTCAAGGAAGCAATCCAAGATAGAGTGGTGGTGGGCATTTTGGGCATGGTAAAGCTACACAAACATTACATAATACAGTAATTTCCAGGAGGGTATGAGCAAGCCAGGGCTTCTGGGACATCCCCATTGCACAAAGTAATGAAGAAATCACAAGAGCAGACACTCATAACTTTTAGAAAGAGGAAGCTGTGAAGGAAATAGGAAATAAAGTCAAGGCACAGGCGTGTTGAAATAACCAGGGAAGGACAAATCACTGTCAGCATTGAGGCTGTGACAGATGAGAGAACAGAAGAGGGAAACAGGACATGGATGTGAAACTAGTGAAGAAAGGCTGCTGGAACCTCAGAAAACATCTGCAAAACCAGGAGAGTGTAACTGGTACTGACTAGCAGGTTTTACTGCCCTTTCCTGATTTTATGGAAGTCACCTCAATGCTTCCTTAGAGGTATGATGGCAGTCAGTATTGCAAACAGCCTTGATGAAAGTTGCTGTCAGTGGAGTAACATCACTTTAAAGGCAGCAGTGAGCAAGGAGAAGCCAGTCAACCCCAACTGTTGGGCAGGGAGCTGGGGATGCCATGGACTAGTCATGCTCATTCCTTGCAAGAGGCATCTGCTTCAGGAGGCAGCATTTTACAGGGAAAACAATGTGATGCAGACACTAAAATGACAACATTGTCATAAAACAAAATGAAAGTTTCAACAAGATTGCAGTTTTTCAAGAATTAGCAAACCTTCAGGCCATTGTCTGAAGTAAGTACTAACGGAGGCAAGGAGTTGTGGAGCTCCTGTGCTTCTCATTTCCATGAACAGCAATTTGGCATTTAGGGGCTGGGACAGAGATTCCCATGGAAGATCTGAATGCTGTTCCTTGGTCACTGCATGTAAGACAGTATAAATAGTGGACATATTTAAATTAGTGACAACTTTCTCCATTGTCCTGCAAGCATCAGTCCTTCCATCTTAGATTTACAGCCTCTCATCTCCAGTGTCTTCATTTAAGGCAAAGGGCAGAATGTTGTCATGCAGGAATTAATAAATAACAGATAGGTGCTATGTTTGTAGGAGATGGACTCTGCACTACTAACTCCTCCATGGATGATGACAAAGGGAGATTTGCTCAGCCACCCATGTTGGACAGTACACTGCTACTGAAACCATTCTTTGAACCTCTCTTTGGTGTCCAAGTGCAAATGTCTCTGATCCAGTGTGTGATGGGTCCATGGGTGTTATTCCATGGAGGATGGCTACAGCAGGCAAAAGAAAAGGCTGGTTACATTAAAGATGTAAATTTGAAAAACCAGGCAGTTTAAAAGGATTGTTTGTAAAACAAAGTGAATATGCAATGTGCTGCAGCTGAAAAGATTATAGTAGTGATATATAAAGAATGTCCTGAATTAATCTTTTCCTTTGTATAAGTATTTATGTTTTTCAAATCGTTATCACTTAGCAACCTACACTGTAATTTTTACTTTTTACAGACTTAAACTGTTTCCTGGGGGTATTATCTCTGTCTGGCTCAGCAAAATTAAAACAGTAGGTCACTTAACACTGTCTATAAGTAGATGGAAATAGTTGGCTCCAGATGTGTTATGAATTGTGCTTAGAGAATTAATATGGTTTAGATCATAGAAAGTGGGCCATATTTACTGTTCAACACTTTCTTATAGAGCAGAAATCTGTGTTTAGCTTTATGGATCTTATCAAATGCTTGTTCAAGCCAAGTCACAACTCTTGCCAAGAATGCTTAATGCCACGTTTGAGGCGACGAAATACAAACCAGGAGGAGACCTGGCAGGATTGCTGGGTTCCCTCTCTTCACTGAGACACCCCATTGCCAGGGAGCCCTGCCAGACCCCTACCACAGGCACTCAGTGCAGGGAAGTATCACAGTGAGGTTTGTCTAAGAACTCATGAAAAATCTTTCTGGAAAGGGATTCTCCAGCCTCTCCCCACACTCCATGCTTTGTACATCTTGGAAATGTTCCCTAGTAGGTTGTCAAAGCACTCTTTGTTGCAGAAGGAAAATTGATTTCTTCATGTCTTTGTCTACACAGATAATATAAAACAATCATCTCTTCAAGAAGGCTTTATGGTTAGAGGATTGTTTTCATCTCTGTTCCTAATATTCTTTCCTCGGACTAAATGAGCCATGTTTTTCATTTTGAATCCCTTGATGTACAATTCTCTTGACTCCTGTGCTCCTTGAATGCTTCTCACTTTGTACAGGTCTGCAGGTACCATATCCAGACCAGGACCCTGCACTCCAATTAATTCATGGAAACATCTTTATCCTCTATTAAATCACGTCATATCAGTGCTCACTTCTGTTTTAAGAGAAGCAAAGATAATGTGTGTCTTTTCCCAGTCCTCAGACTGATTTGCTGCCATGCCAGAGTGGCCCACACCATGCTCAGTAGTGATCCCTGCCAAACTCTGGCACACTCAGACCCTCCCACCTGGGCTGCCTGCACCTCTTGCCCTTCCTTTAGCATGCTGTTATTTTCAGCCCTATCTAGATGAGCAAAGAGTGAATCAGTGGAGAACACAGGAGTGGATGATGAGTGGCTTTGTCCTTCTCTTCCTCCCTGAAATCTGCTGCCCAGCACTTGTGGCTGGCAGGGAGGGAGGACTGGGCTGGACTGTGAGTCATCCTCCACTCCCTGCTCTCTTCCTAAGCCAGGAGCTGCACGTCCCTGCCAGCTGCAAGCTATGGCCATGGCCCTGGCCCCATGTTTGTAAGGAAAAGAAATCTTTCTTCCCTGTGCATATCCACTGCTGTGTCACAAACACAGCCCCATTTAGAGCAGTGCTCCCTTCCCTTTGCTCTGGTGGACAAGCCCTGCACTTCTCTGTGTCACTGCTGGCAACAGATGCCTAATGCTATCCTACTGCACAGCCCAATCAATAGCCTCACCATAGAGAATTTCAGCATAAAAATGGGTCTGAATGTTGGAAAAAATACAGCAGTTGTCCCGTGACATCTGATGGAGAGTGACGTAGTATGGATCCACAATGCATTTGCAGTTCCTGAGCTGATTCATAGCAAAGAAAGTTTAAACACTTGAACAATGGATGCATTAATGCCAGAGGTTCAGACCCAAAGGGAGAGGTGAACTGAGGGGTTAAACATTAAATAGCTTTCAACTGTTAAAAATAACGTCTATGTCCACAGCTTTCCACTGGGAGTTCCCTTTGACACCTGAGCCTCTCAAACTCACAAGATATCCAAGGAGAGATGCTCTCCATCAGGGCCTGTCCGCACTTCAGCTGTGGTGGGGCAGGACAGACCCTGCCTGGCCTAGGCTGGAGGAGCCATGCAATGAGAAAGTGGATGCACACACCTGGCACTGCTCCAGTACTGCCAGCATCTGAGAGTCAGAGGTCTGGGGTAAAAATCATGCAAGCTTTCATTGTCAAGAGCACTTTCTATTTGTTGTTAATAGTTTGGGAGGGGTTTTTAATTACTTCTTTATATTAGAGCATTTGGCTTCTTTAAGATGACTTTTTATTTCCACTATACACAATCTGCAGGATTAATAATGCACTGTGGGAGCTGGTTTTGATTTGACCTCTTCTGCTTGTTTGTGCTGTTTGCAGAGGTCTTCGCACTCTCTAGGTGACACAAGCAGCCCTGACTTTTCAAAGAGGGTATCTGTCATCAGTCAGCACTCATAAAATCCTGCAAACCCATGATCAGCATTGCATGGCTGTGCCTTCAACTTTGCTTGGAATTTGTAAATAATTTTTAAGAAGGTTCTGTATGAAGGTGCTGTGGAAGAAGTGCAAGAAGTGCTGGATTGCACACTGCAGCAGCATTTTCTGATTATCTTTTTCTTGTGAAATCTAAACCATCCTCATGTATGAACAGGTGAACTCTGCTCAAAATCTTTGAGTAAGGTGGGCCTTTTTCACCTGCCCTCCACTTCAGGAAGAGGTCGTCCTTCTCCCCTGCCCATCAGGGCTGTGGGGACCCACCAGAGCAGCAGGTAGCAAAGCCACCCTGGCTCTAAGTATGCCAGTGTGGGGCCATTAGTCATCCGCTCACTGCATGCCTCACTGCCTGTGCCCAGAGCAGACATGTTCCACAGCCTTTATGTAACCCCCCCCCAGAGGGCTGGCTGCTCCAGGGGACCAGCCACTGCCACCAAGTGCCCAGCAGCAACCTTGTGCTGCGGATGGCACTGAAGCCTGCCATGAAGAGGCAGAGGTTCCTGTGAGCCAGGTGCAGGAGGACCTGCTGCAACAGCGCCAGCCCCGAGCTGAAAAGCCCACCTGGGGAAAAACCCCCTGTCCTGGCTGGTAGGGCTAACCCTCTGTTCCCACTCTCCCAGCTGGGAGTGCCCCATCAGGATAGAGGGTTACCATCAAATTTTGTGTCAAAAGACATGTGAGGCTCAGATCCTCCTTGGCCCCCCAACATGCAGGCTCAGCCCCATCTCAAGCCAACAGTACTGGTGGATTTTTAACAAGTATGAAGGGTTGGTTTTGTCTAATTCTGTGTGTGCAACCATCAGGCAGGTTCTTATCTTGACTTAACCTACAGGTAGAACGACTCAGGTCATACTGCCAGCATATTTCAAGGGTTTATGTCCACACCCCTGTGGTGTGTGCACTCCGATATCCCTCAGGTCGTCTTTCATCATCGGTTACGCTTCAAGTCACTGCAATCAGATACGGCTATCTGAGCAAGAGGGAGAAATATTTACCAAAATGAAATTTAGATGGGAAAATGGGAAAGATAAAGAGAGGAGAAAAGAACTAAAGGTGAAAACTCAGTGTTGTTAGAAATTTGCACTGATGTTTGTTAGAAAATGAATTGGTTTCACTTTTGTACAATTGTCAGTTCTATACAAGGAGATTTATCTCACACAATATATTCTTTGCCTTCTAGTTTGCACGGCAATTTGATTTTTGAGATATTTGGTTTTTTTCTTTCCCACACATAAGTATACCATTTCCCACCCAAGTATACCATTCACCTACCAAAGCAACCTACTGGGCCAAGGAACACACCTGCCTTGGGACCCTTCAGTCCTTGTATGAGAGAACAACCTTGGCTACTCCTGTGACCATGACTGGGCAGAGCAGCTCAGTGACCTTATGTTCTTCTACCAAACTCTTTGGGGATGGCTGGCAATATCATTTGTCCCCCTGGTGTCCTGGTAGGAGGCTATGGAGAGGATGCTAAAAACAACAAGTTCATAGAATATCACCATCTATTGCCGTCTCTGTGTGTGAGCATTGGCAAGGAAATCAGGTGGGATAACCCTCACTGTGGTCTCCTGCAGCACACAAATCTGGCAGGACAGACAGTGGCAGAATTTATAATCACATTTTGCTTGTAACTGGGAAACAAAGAAAAGGAATTGTGATAAAACCAGAGCAGTCTTGTGGGAAAGGTGCCCTTAAGCTTGTCTCCTTGTCCCATGATGACAGCTGCTTGATGTTAGGGCACTCAAGTTGTCTTCTCCATGGTCCAAAACAGAAATTTCTGCCTCCTGATGGTAGATTTAGCTGGTTAATCACCATCAGCTTCTTTAAGTTCCAGAAATTGAAAGCTGCACCTAAACTCAGTGCTGTTACCAGAGCTGCTCTCCACAGCCCTATGAGGTTCAAATGGGATTCGTACTCTTTGCAGTTGTTCATCTGGCTCTTCTGGACACACCCTGACTTGTGACTGCCATCTCAGCACTTAATTAAGGGGTTAATGGACATCTCCTCCTGCTTCTTGCTCAATGTGGTTATAATGGCAGCCTGGACCCCTCAGGGAGGGAGAGCAGGAATCGGTTTCCTCTGCGATCTTCTTTACAACACTAAAATATATTCCCATACCATGCTGTTGCCTCATGAATATCTAATGTGGTTTGGGTTACAGAGACATCTTTGTGGACATGAAAAGTGTTCAAATGTACCTATTTACTCTGTTGCAAATGCCATGCATTGCAAACTTAGAAAAGTATCTTGAGTGGGGTGAATTTTGCCCTTAAGCGCTAAGTAATGTGTGAATTACTACTTAAAATTAGTACCCCATACTCGTTTGGATTTGTTTTCTTCAGGAAGTTCCTTTGCTCCCTCCTCACTATGCGTATGTCTGATGTGTGCCATTATTCTTTCAATTAGTGCAAACTTTCCACAGGGCCCACAGGGATCAGGGTGCTCTGTGCCAAGATTTTACCTTGAGAGATTTTGATCTGAAGGACAGGAGCTGTGGATGAGAACTTGGAGTGCCCCAGAGAAGTCTGGAAGCCTGTAGGTACAAGATGAGTGGCAGCACCAGCCCCCAGCCAGCCAATGCCAAAGTTAAAGTACTACTCTGACTTTGGAAAGGGGAAAGAGGACAGATCAACGTCACACATAAGTAACTCATGTGAAGGGGTTTTTTTCCTCAAAACTCCCTCCTGCCTCATGCCACAGGGTCCCCCAAGGAAAAGTCCCAGGGAACACTTGTTCTTTGGGGTTAGGTGGGGAAACTGAGCAGGGAATCTAAGTGGATGTGTGATTTCCCAAAAGGATTTGGAAGACCCCTGCATTGGGGACCCCTTCTGTATTGTAATGGGGCTGATATATGGGAGGTGATCTGTGTCACAACAAAGCCACAGAGGCATGTGAAACAAAAGCTAGTCCAATTCCCTCTCCGAGCTCTCCTACATGCAGATGAGATGGACTCAAGAGCCCTAGTGCTTAGCAGAGGGAGGACCTGAATGCCCCAAAGATGGGGGAAAATTCTGACATTTCAGAGCTTAGGCTTTAGTTGGATTGTATCCACTTCAGTAAGGCTGTTTTCATGACAATTTTTTTTTTAATAGAAGAAAAGGAAAATAAAATAGGCTCCTTGAAAGAATAGCAGAAGTGGAAAAGTAGATCTTGGTGCTATTTGACCAAGTAAGACTCTAGGTAGCAAACCATCAAGATGAGAAAATATTTTCCACTCCTGCGTAGCTTGTGGCATGATCCATGGCACAGTCTGTGGAGACATAAATTTCAGTCCTTTTGCTGGCCCAGCAAGTGCCTGTGCCAGCCATGGCTCTGCACCCCAGAAGCAGGCAGAGTCTCTCCTGGAGGTGAGACTCTCAAGCAGTTGCAGCAGCTGGGTCTTGGGCTGCTAAGTAAGGATGGTCCTGATAGGGTATGGGCCACACTGGGAAATATCACAGAAACACCTGACAACCCAAAATCCTCTGGATGTCTATGCCTTGAAGCTGTCCTTCCTGCTTACAGTTGGGATGTGGATTTTACGTGCAAGACTCATCTCTCATAAAAACAGGGAAAGAGCAGTTATTTAGCTCTGCCTTGTACTCTGGTTTTGCAAATTTACTATTAGCTTTATAGGTAGGCAATGGCTTTTATTTTCTCATTGGTGTGGTTATTTCATGGCTGAAGAAAGAGCAGAGTTGTATACGAAGCACTGGGTAAAGAAGTCCCTCCTGTTCAAGGCCCTGATGAGATAAAATGTACACAGAAAACTCCCCTACTCACATAAAATACAGAAGGCTTTAACAAAAAAGTCTCATGTTTCCCTTTTAAAAATTCAGAGTCTCTTAAACCAAGAAAAATGCATCCATGGGAAGGGAGTGCCAGTAATAACAGGCCTGCTCTCACATCCACTGGAAAAAGAGAAACAAGCAGCAGTTTCCCCTGAGGGAAGAGGGATTGTGGAAGTTGAACAGAAATATTTATGCTTGTGAAGAGTTAAAAGGCTTCACAGGCACCCCCTCATATCCTGAGCACCTCAGGGCAATGCATCAGCCCTGCAGCACAGGGAAACAGCCCAAAAAACAGCTTGCTTTCAGCAGCCCCATCTTCTGCGGAGAGACAGAGGAAACACCAGAACAGGGATGTGGCTAAGTGTCAGCAGATCTTGCCCTCCAAAATTCCCAATGGGAACTATTTACATATTTTTCCTGTGCAGGAGACCACTGGTTTTTCAATAGCTGCAGCCTTTGCCTGCCCATGTTGAAAACTACTGTTAGAAGACTTTCTTTGTTAAATTTAAGGCAACTCGCATAAAAAAGGAAGCAGACTGAGTTAGATGTGAATCATCCTTTACACACCAATCAACCTTCCTGTTCTTATTTCAGCATCTGAATAATTTTGTTAAGCTTGCATTTAAAACCTTTCCATAATGTGGCTTTTGGCTTGGCACAAAATAGAAATAATTATCCTGCTTTATTAACATGCATATTCTATGAGAACTCCTCCTGCAAATGTGCCATGTAATCTATACAGGCATCGATCCTAAATTAAAAGACAGTGTCAAAATCTGAGTCAGCTTTTCTACACATTATTAAGTGTCCATTTTGGTTATGCTGTTGATGGTTGCCAATCCAATTTCATACCTGCCTGTCCCTTTTTTCTTGTCTTCCTATCCTGCTGGCAGGAGATCACATAGATAACCAGAACGCAGTATAACATATCTTTGTGTCTGCCTTTCACTCGGCTTTCAAGTGGATGTTGTCTCATGTTTTATGTCAGGAGCACTTTGGTGATTCCATTCAGTTGATGGTCTCTCCCTTCTCTCCTATCTCTCCAATCCCACCCAAGATGAGTGGCTGAAAATCTTGTACAGAGAAGCTGAACTCCATAGTCCAAAACAAATTTCCTGTCTGTTTTCACTAGGTGGAGAATTATCTAACCAAAGCAAATCTGGTTTCATAGCTAAGAGGCAAATCTTTCCTCCCCTGCAGCCACAGGACTTCTTGACCGTGGTGGAAGGACAACAATTTTGCTGCATGCAGTGAGAGAAGGAAGAATACAAGGCAGCTTCCAAAGGGTGACTTCCCTTCTTTGCTCTACACAGAGAGGCAGGAAGATCCCCCAGTGGGAGGACACCCATGAGGCTGGAGGTTTGCAGCCATAGGAGATAATAGCCAGGCTGTGTAATTTCATCCAAAAAACCAATCCAAAACATCCAAACTGCTGAGTGCCAGAATTTCTGAGATGTTAGCCAGGGCACACAACAAAGGGGATGACTGTCAGGACAAAGTAAGCAGGAGTTCATTCATCACTTGGCAGAAGGTTGGGATAAATGGGAAGAGTCCATCCTTAGGAGGAAAACTGGTTTGCTGGATGGTGAAGAAAGAGGTTCTCCTGTAACTTAAACATGTCTAGCACAGACTCAGTGGGAACCTTTAAGTGTCATGGGACAAGGCTTCCCACGACCTGAGTCAGTTTGGTAATCCGCACACTGCAGATTACCACACACACACATGCACCCAAAGCAGCAGAAAAAATTGGAGATTGCATCCCTCATGAACCACAGGTGCTTCCCAGATCTTCCTGCTGCCCCAGAAAATGTCATCATGCCAAACCAGGCAAAGTAGAGGGTGTGACTGTCCTGCGTTGCCCAACCTCTGCCCACTCAACTGATGTCTCCCTGGCCACACTGGGGAAGAAGAGAGGAGGGCTAGATCGGCACCTGGACAGGGGGAGCAGGTTGGCATATTAGCCCATGGTTACCTAGGAACAACTGCGGCCTGGGGTGGCTTTTGATGGGATAGGCTGTCCCTGGGTGTAATCCTAACTACAGTGTCTGATTGGAGACAGCTAAGCAAGGACCATCCTATTCTGCTGAGCAGGAGTTAGATGAGAGGCACTCACTGGCCATTAAAAGTCAATAGCGTTGGCTGAATGAAAACTCTTAAGTAATCCTAATGGGCTCAGCAGACAGGCCAGAAGGGTGCTAATAGTCCTGGCTGATCTCAGCACCAATGGGATTTCTGTAATGATGTCCTGTGGGGCAAAGGATTTATTTCTTACTTCTTCAGGTAGGATCTCATACAGGCCATGAGGAATGAGTTGTACCTGACCAAATTAAAGAAAGGCTGTGATTTGAACTGGGACTATTCCAACAAAACTGACCTGACTACCTTGATCTCCCCATCTGGGGATCCTGGCACTAGAGGAAAGATTATCTCAGTGGCTTCAGTGGGAACTGAAGGGATGGATGAAAGCTGGAAAGATCCCTTTCTCCTTTCTCTTTCTGCAGGGACTGGCAGCCTAACTTAGTGATTCTCTCCTGAAAGGAAGAGGGGAGGTTTGTCAAGACCTTCTTTAGCCACTCCATCTCTGTAACTTAATTCTTTAAAAAGTTAGGCAAGTGTTGGGGCTGGGGACAATGCTGCTTGAGCAGGAAAATGCTGCTAGCTTTCTGCTCATGTTGCAGAGTCCAGTTTACTCAGCTTGCGTGAGGAGTGATTAAAGCATTTTGCATTTAAGATGCTCCTGTGGGCACGTGCTGGGAATGACTCCTGTTCTAATCCAGTAGCTGACATAGCAAAATCTTACACTCCATTGTTACAAATCATTAAAGCAAAGTCACAATCCATTTGGAGTAACTCATGGAAACTCATTGTTATTTTGCCACTGCTTGCTGAAGTGCTTAGATAATCAAAATGCTTGTGAGAACAGGGAAAAAAAAAATCTCACTCTTGGCCTAGAAGGTGCAAAGAGCAGTGACACACCCCGAGTGAGAAGCAGTAGGATGTGTGGGAGCAGAGAAAGAGGACTTAGGAGGATATGAGCTATGAGACCCCCTGGAGTTCCATTGACTTCATCACAGTTAAACGTAATGCTTTCAAGGCAGGCTCTTACCTGCTCTCTCATTTCATTGGTAAGGTGCAAGGAAGGTAAGGAGGAAGGTAATGTGAATTAGTTCTTTTAAATTGCCAGTAAGGGAAAAGCCCCTGCCATTTCTTAAGAATCCCAGCATTCCTTAAGATAGAGACAACATAGGATACTTGGCCCAGATGTCTGGGGAGATGTGCGAAGCTCTGGGAGAACTTGTTCTTTTTTCCAACTTGGAAGTCTGTGAGTAGGCAGCAAATTAATGGAGAATGTTTCCTTTAAGTTATAAGGAAAAATGTGAATTACTACTGAGTTTTTCGTTCTGTACCAGCAGGAATCCATTTTTACACTCTGGCCAAAGACATTAAGGAACATTTGGCACATGAGGACAGTGAAGACAGCACTGATACTGTGCATTTCTATCACATGGGCTTGAGATTGATGCCCTTTACTCTTTAAGGCTTGTGTCTGCAAACATGTAGGTAGGTTACCTGCTTATTCAACGGTCCCTGTGAATGATTTTGCGGATTTATGGAAACATCCATGTCAGACCCTAACAGCCCCAAAGGCATCAAGGAAAATGTACACATGGAGCTCTAAAGATTGACGTTAGATGTGACACTTCCAATAGGAAGGTAAATGACAGCATTTCTCAGACATGATCATTTACAAAATGAAATTGTCAATGGAACCAATAATACTCGAAGCTATTTTCTCACGACTAATTATACCTCTGAAAGTGAATATGCAGCTGCAGTTACCAAGTGATGGGGCAAATTCAAAAGCCCATAAATACATTTTAAACATAATCATCCTTTTTGCCAATAGAAACCATGGCCTTCCACAGCTGAAGTGTATTAAAAAACATAAAGAATCTATGAAAGCAGTGACACTGTGGAATTATGCAGGTTCTAAACAATCATGAAAGAAGACAGCAAAACATTTGAAGCAGACAAGTCATTTGAGCACTTGGCAGCTAATTAATTTTGACTCTTGTGCTGCATTTCTTAAGCTCCCACACACATTGTTTCTAAGACTAAATCCTGTAGGCCCTTATCAGCTCACATTTAAGGGTTAATTTACAGGGCCTCTGTCCTGCAGAACATGGTTCACAGTTCTTTGCACAGCTGCATAAAACATTGTAAATCCTTTTTAGCAAAAAATGTTTGAGTAGAAAATAAAAGGCAAATCTTAGAGGAAGACCATTTTTTAGTGGTGAGTCTGAATCCTATGACAGTGAAGTAGCTGAACCAGAGGATTATATATATTTACCCTGCCTGAGCCAGTAAGGCAAATGGACAACTTGTGTGTCTATATAGCTTTGTATTTATATATTCCTTCCCAAATTCACGTCTCTTACTGGCTGTGAAATAGAAGCAGGTACAAATGGTTAAACTCCTTTGTCTAAATTCTGCTGTTACCTATACTCATTAATTTTCTATGCAGAACCCTCTGACCTAGCCCCTGAAATGTGGCCTCTACAAGATGCTCATTGTGAGACCCTTCTTGCTTCTTGGAAGTTGACCTTCTAACAGAAAAGTCTAACAAATACTTTCCAAATTAGGGCTATTCAACCACCCCTGCCCAGAGTCACAGAACATAATTATGAACATGATTTATCTGGAGAATTTTCAGCTCTTGAACGTACTGGGGTGACATTTGCTGATGGTATTCTTAGCATGCATGGGAGGGGACTGCACTTTTTGTAAACATGTATCTCTAAGGTTATGTGTGTAGGATATGGACTTTTCAGCTCCCTGTCCTAATGTTAACTATGGGCTGGCATGTTAGAAGTTGGCCTGTGTTTCTAAAAATCATATGGCAAAGCATTAGAAAGGAAAGCCAGAAGGTTGTTGTAGCAGACAAGGAAGTTCTTGGCTAAAACTGTTGTTGCTGACACCGCTTAGCATGAAGGGAGCCCCCACAGCTCTGGAGACATGGGGTGAAGCCATATGCTGAGCCAGTGATCCTGACCCCCATCAGGATAATCCAGAGAAACATCTTGTCCTTCACCATAGCTCTGTAATTTGAAATGCAGAGTAAGGAGAACTACGGGATTACGACAGAGGAAGACAGAAAAATCTTCAGATATCTAAATGTGGAGAAAAGACCTCAGCTACCTCCCAGTGCATAACCAGTTCTGCCTTTCATGACTGCATCATAACAAGCATCTCACAACACACTGCAATTCCTCCCTACATGCAAGTGCATCAAAATGGCTACACATCTGATTTTGTGTTCGCTTCTCAGTTTGAGATGAAACCACTTGCATAAACAATCTTATAAAACTTCTGGGGGTTTTTATCTCTCGTATTTATTAGAGCATTCTTGACACCATGATAATTGTCACTGCAATGATACCAATTGAAAATTCTGATGAAACGACTTGCACAGTTCCAACTTCATTTCTGAAGGAAGTGTGCTTGATATCAGTGTTTTCCCAAAGGGCAGAATTATCTGAAGTGCAGGGTGGGGCTGAAAAAGGGAACAACTTCAGACAGTCATTAACATTTTAGAAAAAGATAAAATGCTTCACACCAAATAAAGGTAAAAGGACACAAATAGGGTTTAACCATCTGTGCAGCATGGGTTTTGCCATGGGAGAGCTTTGGAATTACAAATGGAAAGGCAGACTGTACGTTGAAGTGCAGTCCTTAATTTTTCTTAACATAGTGCTCCACACTATGACAAGGCTGGAGCATCCATATTCTGTATGTACCAGCTCAGTGAATGCATTCACTATCAGAAAAATGTCTTACCAAACAGAGAAGATGGAAGATAACAAGTGTCTGGCACCTGCGAATTCTGTTTCTAACTTATTGTTACTTTAATTGCCATAATGGAGAATGGAATGAAGATTCTGAGGCCCAGTGCTGTTCTCATAACATTTTATGGGAGGTTTGGCACCAGCTTTCATGGGAACAGGACTGGGCGTCATACCTTCATATCCCAGTAATGTGAGAGGGATTGACAGTATCTGTATCATCTGCAAAGACTGATGGCCTCTGTAAATTAGCAAACGTGCAGAAGCCAACAACAGGAGAGAAACTGTAAAGATGAATTCAAAGGGAATTGCCTATAGACGGGAGAGAATAGATGTTAGATCAGCAGAAATATGGCTGAATTGCATTAACTATGGTACAAAAAAGCTGATTATTCTGCCTACCATGCTGGGAGAAACTTAAGAGAAGTGGACTCAATTTTAGGAGACTGTAAGAAAAAAAAATAAACTGAAATGCAACTGAATTAAAAATTAAAATATCCCACCAAAGAACCCATAACACATCAACAAAAAAACCAAGCCCCAAAACCCAAAGACTGAGCTCTCCTAAAGCATCTTCCAAGGTTTTTAGATATTTGAAATCAATGGAGTCAACCATATGAAACCCAGAAGGGTTTGAACAAAAATGCCCTAGGAATACAGTGACTTTTACATGCATGAAAAAAGTCAGAGACAGATTAACTCACTGCAAGTGACATGGAAGACCCTCAACCATGCAGTGTAGGTTTCTTCACTGAAAGGTGGTCAGGCACTGGAATAGGCTGCCCAAGGAAGTGGTGGAGTCACCATCCCTGGAAATGCTCAAGAAACAACAGGACATGGCACATAGTGCTATGGTTTAGTTGTCAAAATGGTGTTCAGTCAAAGGTTAGACTCGATGACCTTGGAGATCTTTTCCAACCTAAATGATTCTGTGATTCTATAAATGAAGGTTCTTTAAAGAAGGGACTTCTTTAACTTGAAGGGGAGAGAGGTATCTTTGTAGACAATGAGATTCTCTCTTCAACAAAACATTGACACACCAGTGAAAAAGAGAGAGGCAGAGGAAGGAGGGGAAACACACCCCATATCTGTTCCCAGAATACAGAAGCCAGATGTCAGCTGGCAACTGAATGATGGTATTTACACTGGAGAGACACTCATTCCTGACTTTCTTCCAACACATGAGAATGAAAAATGGATAAATAGAGAGAGTGCAGATGAACAGGATGTATATCATGGCCAACAAGGCCTGGAAAATGCAAACCCAAGAGGGATATCTGCTCATACAAGATGTTGTGCATACTGGACTGACAGCACAGGCAAAGCTGACCTCACCTGTATGCACTGAACTGAAGTGGTCATGGAGAAGTCTGGGCTCATGCTGATCATTAATATAAATTCAGACTTACACCTTGATACAATTACTTCGGAGAACAGTAATTCTCTGCTTGAACAAGTGTGTGCCTACTCCCAGACTGACATCAGATGGAATGTGGAGCAGAACAGCAGAGAAAAGAGGACAAGATCTACCTATATCTCATATTTCTGCTGAATGGAGACAGTGAAACACAGAAAGATAAATGAAAGTGATCTGGGGAGACTGGGAATGAAGTAAGGGCCAGAAAGTGGAGAGTCAGCAAGAAACCTGAACCACCATCAGAACATCTTAGGTGAAAACAACAGGCTAAAGAGAAGGAGTAATCAGGGAAGATACTCTTACAGTGGACACACAAATCTCAAAGCAAGTGAATGGATCTGGGACGGGGAACGGATTAAAAAGAGCCAAGAGCCTGGAGGACGCTAGATAACTTGCAACAAGAGGAGGGACAGACTTCTGGATGATACCTCAAAGGAAAGAAAAAGTAGGTAGGGGCAAGTAGTGGAAATGAAGGAAAGAAAGAGAGCACTGGACAAGTGCTAATGCCTGCATAGGAATCCTCAGCAGAACAGGATACAGAAAATCCCCCTATACAATCTGTCATGCATGAAATAAGTGAAATGCAAAGCCTCACTGCAAGAGCAGCTTTAGAGGAATCAAAGCAGGGAGGGTTACAGTCAGACACAGTGGTGAGAACTCCAGGAGAAAAAGTGGAGATAGTCCCAGGGCTAAAGACAGGAAAAAGCAGAGGAGAATGGAAAGGAGAATTCAGTGGGTAAGTGAGAGGAGCTCTTTGGGTAGGGGATGAGCTACAGGAATAGAAAAGGGAAGCAGGAAGGTAACAGGATGAGTCTAGAGTGGAACAGAGAACAGGTCCCAGGAGAAGTGCAGGTTGGTATAGGACAAGGGGCTGAGGTAGACAGCACTGATTAGGAGCCATGAGCCGTGCTGGCAGCAAGCAGCAGGAGCTTGCTTATTCAGCAAGTCAGGCGGTAATTAATTAAATCAAGTCAGGCAGCAATCAGTCAGTTAAATCGGGTAACAATGACTTAATTAAGTTGAACTGGGGAACAATGAATTTATTACATCAAACCGGGGAACAATGAACCAATTAAATCAGCTGGAAGCCTCCACGGGTCCATCCAGAGCTGGGCTAGGTGCCACCGGGCTGGGGGACTTGCTGCAGCCGCCTGCTCCAGGAGAAACATCACCACAGCAACTGAGCATTGCTGCTGACAGCCTTGCTTGTCCCCCTCTGCCCAGAGCGGAGAAGGACACCGCAGTCTACAGCCCGTCTGATGAAATATTTGTAATAAACCAAAGGGATGGGGAGATGGAAACTGTCAGCTTCCAAATTAGCAATAGTGTTGCAGAAATTACTGGGCTGCCTAAGGACGGAGAAAGCTCTGCCTTCAAATCAGGCTGATGCTGGATATCCGGAGCTGTCAGTTTAAGAAATGGAGAGGCTTTGATGGGTGCCTGACAATGGGTTAGTCTATCCTAACTAGCATGCAGGAGAGGTATGCTTTCCAAGGGCATCCTAGAAGAGCATGGCTATGTACTAAAACAACTGGCCATACCCATTTTGACATTAAAAAGTGCAAATGATATGGATTGGTGTGAGTCAAACTGCTCATGTACTGGCAATGCTAAGAACCATTTTCATCCCCTTTTGTTGGTCCCCCA
Source organism: Certhia americana (assembly GCA_018697195.1). NCBI lineage: Eukaryota > Metazoa > Chordata > Aves > Passeriformes > Certhiidae > Certhia > Certhia americana. Next base: position 44,234,559 of record CM031857.1, on the reverse strand, counting down.
TATCATTTGGGATTGAGAGGGGTTGGGTTTTTTTTAATTTTTTTTTTCTCTCCTGTTCCTTTTTCTATCTCCAGAAGAAGGGGACATCACTAAGATCACCAAGTTACCTTAGAAGGAAAGTAGCCAGAATGTTTCTCTTGGGACTTCTCATGCATATCACTAAACTGAAAATAAAAAAGGGAAGTTGTCCTCATCTCATTGATGAGGACAACCTGAGGTCAAAAAGATGAGGGAGACAGCCATCTGCCCATCATTTAAGAGAAGTGAAATCATAATCATTTTCTCAGGCACCTATAAGTCTCTTGCAGGTGAAAAAAACATAATGCTTTTCTATGCAGTACAAATGCTTGACGTGCTGCAATGGTTAGTTAATAAACAGGGATATTACATGGCAACCTTTATCATACTATACATTGTCATTAAAGTAATTATATTGAAAAGGAAATGACTCTTCGGTGTTTTTTATGGCTTGATGAGGTCTGGGATTTGCCCAGAGTGTATAAATCAGGGCCAACACAATCCCTGTAGGAATGCTGACCAGTAAATTAAACTGAAAATAAAAGCTGAAGAAGAACAGCTTCCTGAGCACCATACAACAAAGATGGGCTTGGTCCAAGAATTAGTATATATCACCAGTACCATATGTATCCCTGTTGTCCCCTAATATATGTGCCACAGGACAGCATGAACTTTGAGACACACTGGCACAATAGTCTCACACTGAATGACTGGACATAATTTTCTTTTCCCTGCTCCGAACTGCTAAATAGTCAGAAGGCAAAAAGAGTCTAATTAGAGATGTGAAGGTCTGGAAAGGAACCAGAAATTTTCAAGAAGAAAAACCTCCTGCTTCCAGTCTGCACCACAGTGTTTGAGCAGCCGTCTGCCACAGAAAAATGGAAAAGAAACTTCCTGGGGTTTGGGGTTTTTTCTCCTCTTTTATCCCTTCTGAATAATATTAAGACTGAGCAGTTCTTGTACAAATCTTCAGTCTAATGAAGTACATAAAAATCAGGTTAAAATTTCAGTCAACAGTTCTAGTTGTTTCAGACTCTGGTTTATTAGTGCTCAGAAGAAAAACTTGACCTATGCTAATATTTCAAAAAGCATAATTTAAATGCTCTACAGGACAGTCAGTGATTGTGATTATGACCTTCTAGATGATGACATGCAGTATCAAAAAGGCTGACATCCTAAATTTGGGCTTTATAATTTAAAGCTACTTTTGGTCAATATGATGTTGTGACAACTCTATCTAGAAAAAAAATTATTTTCAAACTGCATTATCTTGTGAGGCATCTCACATGTGTCCATCTAGCAACACAACATTTCTGAACCCTGTAACTTTAATTTTCCTATTTGTTTATTTGTCAAGTAATAGATGTGGTTTATGTTTATCCATCCCTTTCATCTCACTTTTTACCTTAAAATCATGTCAATAAACAAAACATACTTATATGTAGTATAGTGCACTGCAGAGAAGGGGCTGTCATAATTCAAAGCAATCAATTCACATGTATTTATTTCACAGTTTTATCAAACAGTAATTTTTATATGCTAGCTAAATAATACACTATATTTTTATATGCTAGCCATATAAAAGATTCCTCATCTGTAAAAAAGTAAGTACAATTTAACTCTACTGAATGGTCAATTACTAAATATATGTCATTTTACCCTCATAAATAAAGATAAAACACTGTGATTAAGAATAGGTCTTCCAGTCCTTAAATTTCCAGCACTGACACATGCCCCATTCTTTTTTTTTTCTCTAATGTCCCTTGAGTCATCATTTACAATCAAAGAGGGTGCTGATGCTACTGGGTCAGAGAAATATCATGCAACAGATGAGAGATGAAAAAATGACCCCGTAGAGTACCGGGTCTGTTTCTCCCTGCCACTCATACACCTGGTGCTCCCTACTATCCAGGGGATAGAGAGTTTGAGACTATCTAATTTTGGAAAGACAATATAATTTAAGACTTTTCTTTGCTGTCAAAACTGGGTGCTTCTGCCTTGGGAGAAACACCAGGTGCTGGCCTCCAACTGAGACACTCTCAAAGGCAGTGCAGTGCAAAGACCTGATACAAGGCAGCTCAGAGAGCTCCACACTCTGCCCATGGCTTACCTCCTTTAGGATTATCTGCCTTTAGGCAACAGTGAGACCCAAAGGGTCTTGTTTCCACTAGTTTTTCATGGAAAAGACTTTCAAGATCACTGAGTTCAACCTTTGACCAACACCATTTCAACTGAACCATATCACTAAGTGCCATGTCCTGTCATTTCCTGACCACTTCCAGGGGTGGTGACTCCACCACCACCCTGGGCAGCCTCTACCAATGTCTGGCCACCCATTCAGTGAATAAATTCTTCCTGATGCCCAACCTCAACATTCCCTTGCACAGCTTGAGGCTATGTCTTCTTCTCCTGCCATTTGCTGCCTGGGAGAAGAGGCCCTACCTCATTACACACTCCTTTCAGGCAGTTGAACAGAGCAATAAGGTCTCCCCTGAGCCTCCTATCCTCCAGGCTAAATACCCTCAGATCCCTCATAGGACTTAAGTTTTTGATATATATTTTCATAATATTTCTCTTACTGCAAAAAACCAAAAAAAACCAAAACAAACAAACAAACAAAAAACCCCAAAAAAACCCCCCAAAAAACAAACAAAAAAAACCCCAAAAAAAACAAAACAAAAAAAAAAACCCCCCCAAAAAAAAAACAAAAAAACCACAAACCCAAACCTCTCTTTGGTGGTGGCAAACACAGCCTTGAAAAAACAGCACAAAATTTAAAATCCTCTGCTGCAGCTAAACATAACCTATGTTTCAAGTATTTCACACCTTAAAATGACATATTTCACTTTTTCAGGGTCACTGAATCAAGCTGGAGGGTGACTGGAGAGAGAACAACATGAGTTCCAGATGTCTCTTCTTAATCTTTTCTTCCATTAGGAGATAGGCTTTCCCTTTTTCAAAGTGCAGATGCATGGCCAGGCCCAGGGCCACCTCCCTTCCTCACACATGCCACACAGACGGACCTTGTACGTCATCTGAACACACAACTCCCACAGAAGTCAGCGAGCACAGGTGAACTCAGCCCTCAGGTATTTATTGCATGTCTAACTCAGCATCATGTCATATACCTTGGGCCTGGTCCTACAGCTGCTGCAGTGGACCAGTTTCCCTAGAATCCCCTTGGATGGGGTATAACTAATGAACGCTCCCAGAGCTGATCCAGCTTTTGACCAATGGGTTGGATTGCAAGCCTTCTCAGATCTCCTCCAACACGATTTTCCTTATGGTCCTAATGCACAGGTTCCATGAATCTAACTGCAAGGGTAAGAAAGGTTGGGAGGAAAGATGAGCAGCAGCGACAGAGGCTAAAGCACAGCTTTATCTTACAGGTATTAGACTGTTTGTGCTAGAAATTCCCCCTAGAATGCCCCTGTTTGTGCTAGAAGTCCCCCTTCTTCCTGAATGTGAAATCAAAACTAAGTAATTGATTTTTGCTAAAGCTCTTCCTGGGGATTATTTGTATTCTAGAAGGTGGAAAAACAACGCAGTAGAATTTTCTTGGAAATCATTTATCATTTGAGTCCTTATACTCAACATGCACAAACACTTGAGTTTTTCACCCGAAGTCTGAGCACCTAAAGAAATGTCCTGTTTGTCCAGTTGTGGTGTACGTTTTCTTTGGAAATTTAGTTAAGAGGTTTACAAACCATTTATTTAGTTTGATATGCCTGTGTGCAAGACAGAGTACACAGTTTGGGGCAGGGATTTTTGAACCTAAAGTGAATTGTTTCCTCAGCAACTGTATTCCTTGGAAACAGAAAACTTTCCAAAATAGGTCTTTGCACTGGCAAATATGCTCAGCTCCGTGAAAGCCTGCGAGTCTGCAGGGCACTGCTGTAGCATTTCAATCGCACTTGGAAAACAAACCTCAAGAAGCCAGAAACTACTGGCTCTTCCCTCTGTGTTTGGCCACTAACTTTTTTAATGATTTCCAGGAGAAAAGACCTGGCTTTTAACAGTCCCAAGACCCTTCGGAATACCTGGATTCCTCAAGATGGAAACATGACCCTGTTATCTTAAATAGGTAGTTGCATTTCCCCCAAAAAAGTTCCCCCGTATCTGTTGTTACCTTGATCTCCCTTCCCCTCAGGGTCTCCCCTGCAACCCCAAACCCACCCCTTACGCGGCGGGAAGCGGCCCCGGGGCGGACACAAGCCCTTCCCACCCCTTCTTTTGGCTCTTTCCTCCTCACCTTGGAAGCCCCGGTGGCCACAGCCCCCTCGGCGGGGATGGGCGCTGGGCCGGGCCCCGCCCCGGGCTCTCACCGCCGCCGCCGCCTCCGCGGGCGGCCGGAGGAGCGGGGCGCGGGCGGGGCGGGCGAGGGGCGGGTTAAAAGCGGCGGCAGGTGAACGGGGAGGGACCTTCAAGCGCTGGGGTGGCCAGGCTGGGGGCCGCCCGCTCTGCAGCCACCGGCGGATCCACGCTGATCGGCGCAGCCTGCCCGCGGCGCTGGGGGAGCTGCCGGCGGGGTGACCGCCCCTCAGCAGCCGGCGGCGCTGAGGCAGGTGAGGGGCGCGGCGGGCAGGGAAGGGGGACGGCAAGGGAAGGGGCACGGCACGGCGGGGCAGGTCCCACCGGGCAGCTGAGGCCGCACTTGTTGCACTTCAGCGTGGGGCCGGGGCTGCGGCGGTGCAGCCGGGAGCTCTGGTGGCGCTGCCCGCTGGGGAGGGAGCGGGGCCGGGCGCGGAGCCGCCGTGAGCGCTGCCCACCCTGCCCCGCGGCTGGATTTACCCTGCTCGGCATGGGCGCTCTCCGCTTCCCGTCCCTAGCCGAGCGTCACCGGGAGTGCTCGAACCCCGCGAGCAGTTTTGATTGGGAATGCTCGTGTCTCTGTTGGTTACGCGTTTAATTTACAGCGAAATCTGTATTCGCCTCCCAGCAGCTCTCCGTAAGCGCGTTATGTGAAGTACATACGACCAGCTACGACACCAAGCAAAATCAAGGCTCCTGCGATTACAGGTAATTTGCGACACGCCTACAGATGTTAAGAGAGCTGCGGGAAGGTAAACAGCTTGCATCAGTAAAACTGACAGGTCCTGTGAGTGTCTGATCACACACTGGAAACATTCCTTAGAATTACAAGGGAAATAGGAAATGAGGTGTGAGTCAGAAATAAATGTATTTTTGAGTGTCGGGCTGGATAAGATCGCAAGAATAAGTACTTATGGCCTTAAATAAAACATGAAGGACATGCTGGAGTAAGGGCAGGAGTGCTTGCTTAGCTCCTGGCACTAGCTAATACCTGGGCAGGTTCTGGGCATGACTGGCTTTTCCCGTCATCAGGCTTTCCTAGATTGGGTGTTAATTTCACAGTTTCTCATGTTGAAGAATTTCTCCCCTGTTCTCAACAGAGGAAGCTATTTCCCTGTTTTGTATCCCATTAGCTTTCACCATGTAGCCTGGAAATAGTCTTGACAAAACAGGCAGAGGGTTGCAAGAAGGAAGTGGTGTTTTGTCTTAAGAATGCTCTTTTAAACCCAGGTTTTATAACGTTGATGATCAATGCCTGTGTCCTTATGAAATACCATGAGGGTTTGGGTCCAGGTTTGGTCTGGGATCACCACAGTGTATGCGTCTACACTGAGTCAAAAGCAGAATAAAATACATTTTCATCCTTAATTTTGTTAAAGGAGTTATGTAACTTTTAACGTTTCTTGGCCTCTGCTGCTTAGCCTTGGAAACCCTACTTGCCAGATACATCCTTTGAAGAGCCCCAGAGAAAAGACAGTAGGCAAAAGGAAGTACATGTGATTGGGTTAGTTCTGTCTTAGAGAACAAGGCAATGGTGGGACAAACCTCAGCCTGGAAGAAGGTGGTACCTCCATGTGTCAACTGGGCATTGCAATGTAAATTTCCAGGTGGGCTTTTCAGTACATTTCCAGAACCATGAGATTACATCTGCACTGCATGTGTCAGGGTTTCTAGGAGACTTCAGGCGGCCCCCAGAACTTTCAGTCTCATAATTGGTAGGATTGCATATCTCAGAGCTTAAAAATGGAACAGTAAAACCCCATTAATTAGCATACTTCCCCGGAGAAATTGATTCTGTCCTGACAGGGACAGTTCCCTCAATTTGCTGAAGCTGGGCCTCTGACAGTGTTTCTGTTTTGTATCCCTTGATGGACAACCCAGGTAGGTTATTTGGGCAGCCTCTTTTTTTTTTTTTTTTTTTTTTTATGTGAGAAAAAAAAAGGTAATTGTACATTGAAAAAATATGTAGCAGACTATCTTGGGAGCTGGAAAAATAAACCCACTTTGAGTTATACGTACAAGTTCATAACAGTCACTGCATAATCTTGTGGGTACTTGTGAGTAAAGAGGATGCTTTTACAAGTTGATTCTTGTGAACAGTTCCAGTTAAATCAGCAGTCCCAGACACTTCGTGAAATAGGAGTATGGGTTGAAGCTGATTTTAATGATGACTGATGAGGTATCTGAAAGGAGAACTGTAACTCTTGCCTGGCTAAACACCAGTTTGTGTAAGGTAAAGCTGGAAGTGATGATATGAGGAGAGATAGTGTGCTATCAAAACAGCAGGAATGTGGAAAAAGAGACACACATCTATTAGTTGATAAGGAATGTTGAAACTAATTCTATTCCTTATCTCACACCTGCATTTCTTCCTGTAATAGAGTTTTAAAAAGGAAAAAAGTTGCTTTTGACTTTACTCTTGATGAATGAAATAACAAAATACATGTTCTAGGAAAAACTGCAGTGCAGTGTTAAATGTTAGCATTTATAACTTTAATTAGTGTTTCCAAAAGGGAATGAGCTCTGTGTGTGAAAGAGGACAGAGGCTTTTTAATTTTAGAGGAAAGGAGAGACTTTTAGAGGGGATGTAGATGTTTGCCTAGGTGTAGGGGGATGGAAATAAGAATTGGGTAACAGGCTTTAAAAACAAAAAAAAGTAACATTAAAAAGTCATAACTGAAGTTATTTTGATGACCAGAAGCAAGGCACAGTATCTCTAAAACTTTGAGATTTGGGAAACAGGGCACTTGTATCAGTGGAGACTTGGTCCTCACGGCTTCAGCTTTCTTCTGAAGTAAGAAGCTTTAAGCACAATTTGAAGGAAAGGTTTACAGGGGAAAATGGCTGAGGGAGGCTAAACTCTAATAGGACTTGTGCTGTCTTGTTATGCCTTCAAGTGTGACCTCTGATTTCCTGTTTTGTACGAGTGGAATGAATTTTTGTAGAGATGTTCTGGAGGGATAATAATCTTCAGTTACACTTGCAGGCTGGTGAAATAGGTGTGGATGCTTCCAAGAATCCTTGGAAAATGACTTAAAACTTATGTGAGGGTATGAATATGGGACAGGCATAAGAATGTCATTGTGGGCAGAAACTGAAAACCCTTAAATGCTGTTGTTATTTAAGTAGCATAATTTTTTAATAACATTTAACTACATACAAATTGGGTCCTAATCTGTTGGGTTTCTCTGGATTTAATTAGAGCAAAGAATGCCTCCTGTTTTCCTAAACTTGAGTAGAAGGAAAGAACAATGCTTGCAGTGTTCAGACCTGCAACTGTCAGAGGTTTCCTGTTCCCGATTAGTCTTTGCCTGTTCTTGTGTCAAATCAGATATACTGTAATCCTCTGTCATGGCTGTTCTCCTCTTCAGTTTCCACTCTGATCTGGAGATAGGTGTTCAGAACAAAGTTTGAGCTACTAGAGAGAATTGCACAGGCTTTTGTGATTGTTAGGCTGCTCCTTTGATCTTTTTCAGCTTTTTAGGAAAGCAGTAGAGTTGTTGATATTCCAGTCTTCCAGCTGCATACTCCTTGAAGTTTTTAATATAATGCTGTAAAATTAAAATAGCTGGAAGCTACCTATTAAAGGATTTTAGTTGCCAACGTCTAAGTTCAAAGCTTTGTCTTCTAGCATTTTGAACTCTGCATTAAAGCTATGCAGGGAGCTGCATTCTTTTTCAGGTGTCAGAAGTATCCTGGATGATTGAATTTAAGCTCTGTGATTCTAGCTTTGAACTGTTACTTATCTGTCTTGGTCCATTATGCCTGTGAAGCTTGTAATTGCAGTGGAGCATTTCAGGAGAACAGCCCTGTGAGATGGTGAGATTTTTTTCTTATCTCCAGTTTAATGTCTGGGAAACTGAGGCATAAGGCAGACTGACAAATTAGGCAGGAAGTCTGAGCAAGTTAACAAGTGATTGGTGGAGCCTTTGTACCCCTTTCTTGGTGGAATAAAAGGATGCTGTCTTTTGGATGATGTTAATCTGTATTTATTAGACGCTTCCTTGCTGCAGCCTTGGCAGTGCTGCTGTTCTTGTAGTACAGCACCAAAACTAGCTCAGCAATAGGAATAACAAAATCTACACGCTGCCAATTAAGGTCTTGTTGTAAACCAGATGCCAGGTTGGCAGGGTGGAGACATGCTGATGAAAAACTGCTGAAACCCAGACTAGTGTGTTCTTCAAATCTGAGTAATGACACAGCATTATGCGGCTCTGGGACACCTCAGTGCTGGTTATCAGCTTTCCCCTATGAGCCAGTGCTCCATTGCAGCTGTTGAGATAACACCTGAAGGGAAAGTTGTCTCAGCAGCACATTTGAGCGTATGTTGAACCTCAACATGCAGCAGTACTTCTTGGGCTAAGTTAGGTCATAAAATAATTTTGGTAATGATTTTGTGTCTGTTAGAAAAGCTTCAGAACATCTAAACCAAGGCAAAAGTTCTGCATTAAACTGCCACTCTCAAGTATGTGAGTTACCTTTGTCCACTGCTTGGGGGATAGGCAGGGACACTTGAGAACAATGCTTTTTGCTTAAAGATTATCTCAGTTAACACATTCCCACATGGGATAAAGTGACTTTTGTCTTGGCAGTCTGCTGATCTTTTATCAGTATCTGGAGGCACCGCTGAAAGTGGTGGAATGTCACACCAAACTGGTAACTCCTGGTACACTAAAATTCTGATAGAAGTGGAGTCATTGTTAACACTGTCTAAATTTCTGTGTAAATCCAGTACAGTAAACAAATTGATGTCCAAATTGAGGGTGAGAATGGTATAGTCTTAGTTTGACATTATGCATAAATTAGGGGTCTGTGGACCCCTTCTTGAATGGGACTCCTAGATGTTCTTATAGCATAAGCAGGTATCGTAATACTTGCTTATGACTACTTTTTATTTGCTTGGTAATGACCTATAGCACAAGCACCATGTATGTATGTAACAGAGATGCATCTTCTATTGTTTTCACACCTTCACTGTATTCCAGCTGTGGATTTAGCCACTGAGTAATGATTTTCCAGTATAACAGTCTTTAACAAAGGGAAATGGTGTCTGCTAACAAGCCAGCTGTACTCATAAACAGGGGAGCTCAGTGATGATTGTCCTCTGTGTTGTGAATTGCAGGGATTTTCACTGGGTGTATGCACCGTGCTGTGATTGCAGTTTAATGTAGGCTTACAGGAGCTAGCTTTTAAGTAGAAGGCAGTCTAGCCATGGCAGCACAGAGCTCAAAACACTGCCCATAAGCTGAAGAACTACAGAAAGAGTTAAGTTGTAGTTCTTCTCCTGCTGCTGTCTAGCTTACTAGTGGGAAAAAACCCCAAACCAACAACAACAACAAAAAAGAAACTCCAAATGAAACATCTGTTTATGTCGCTATGTTGTATGATCATACAGAACTGTTTCCTTTGTAACTTAGCTTTTCAGTCAAGCATGATGATCTTTTATGATTGTTTTTAACTGTTAACTGTAACAACTGTATCCCACTGTGGTCCTCTGTTGAAATGAGACAGAAGGTGCTGCTGGTAGTAGAACAGATATCTGTGAGGAGGCTTGGAAAAGCTTATTTTCCTGCCCAGCTGCAATTTTTGTGAAGAACAATTTAACACTTAATGCACTCCCGTGTTAGAAATTGTTCTAAATGCTTAGTTAATCAGTCTCACTAACTTCAGCTGTCTTCTGTTCTTCTCAGTTTCTTCCTTTATAATCAATCCCTATCCTCATTCCTACTTTACATTTTTTCCCAAAAATTCACCTAAGCTGTCATGTCTTTAATGTGTTTTAGTAGTGCTCTGTACCAGCAAACTAGGTAAGTCCTTGTTTGTCTGTATACTATTATTTCTGTAAGCATTTGGCTGGGTTTGCTCCCATAGAAATAGTATCCGGACTGGCTCTATAAAAACAGGACTTACCAACCCATTAAAGGGATGTAATTTTCCTGCTTTCTTCTCCTTTGGTCAGCAAGACAGTTAATATTTTACTTGTTAGTGAAAAGGAAAGCAAGTATTTGAAAGAAAAATAACCTGTGATCAAGGGTCTAGCTTTTGAGTGAGTAAAGAGTAAGTGAGCCATGACATCAGTACAGGGAGCCCTGACGGGGTGTTTAGTTGGAGTGATCTGCAGTGGTGGCTTTTAATAGTGTGAAGGGCCATACTTGGCTAGCTTAAATTCTGCTTGGATCACTGTGTCTGTTTGTTGGAGAGTGGTGGACACTTTGGCAGTGTCTGAATTGGATCCCCAAAGTTGCATTGAGAACTGTTTAAAGCCATCTAGTAGGAAACACTGTGGCCAAAGTATTTGGACGGCATTCAGGCTGCCTGGATATGGCACTGCTCTTAGATGTGCCACCTTTCAGGGAGAAGATAGGGAGACTTCAGTGGTGTCTGATCAATGCCTGTAGCCCTCTGGAATAGCCCAAAAGTCATATGACTCTCCAACAATGTCAAAACAAGCCTGAGAGGCCATGAGCAAGGGGCAAAGGTTGGTGACTTGCTCAGCAAGCAGTGGGAAGAACAGTGGATGGTGGCAGGAGGAGCTGAAGAGGTAACTGGAAGATTTGGTAAGGTATATGGGAAGGGTGAAGGGAGGAATGTTTGGGCAGATATGAAACACAAAGGCTATTTTGGAAAGGACAGGAAATGTCACTGGGAAACTCTGGGGAAAAGACTGCCTCTTGAAAGTACGGTGGCTTTTTCTTCTGTCTTGATCGAGATATGGACATGTCTTTGCTAGAACTGAAGCACAGTTTTTTGGTTTAGCATCCACAGTATACTCTCAGAGAAGATGGAGCAAGTCAGATTAAGAGGAGTGTGTATTATACTCAGCATTCAAGCTTTGCCAACCCCTCTTTCCCACTGACTGCTCATTCTTACCCATGCTTTGCAATTTGCAGCCTTGGGTTTTTGTTTTGTTGTTTGGTGGTTTTGGTTTTGTTTGTTTTTTTTTTAACGAAACTGTCCTTTTCAGATGATCTGTGTGTCTGTGCTGTTAAGCAGATTGATGAAATGGATCAGGTTTAAAAAAAAATCAACCAATCAAAACATACTAGTCCTGGAAAGAAGTTAAGGACAAGTCACCTGCTTTATAATGCACCTTCACAAAGTCACAGGAGATGAACTGTAGTGTGACCTTAGGACAAAACAGGACTAGGGGAGCTTTTTGAGCTAGCTACACACTGGGGAACTTATATTTTGAATCTCCTTCTGTGCAGGGAGGAGGAAACAAATCCATGTGAAGCCATAACAAAATGGCAGCACTATTGGTATGCAGTGAGATGTGAAGCTAAGAAACAGGTCTTATGAGGAATGGATACACAGGTTTCACTTCGCAGACTTTTTACTCTAAGAAGATGATTGACAGGCAGGGAGAAGAAAGTAAGGAGTCTGGTGGAGTTACAGGATAGGTGGATAATGTGTGTAATGCTACAGTTTGCATGATGCCTGTCTTCTACAGGATTCATTTTCAAATGTTCAGAAGAATTTCTAGTCATAATATTTAGTTGTGGTGTCATTTTATAAGTACCGTGATTGCCATATGTGTGTAATAGTAACAGAGAACACTAAAAAGTTGTAACTGTCCTTCTGTTTAACCATGCAGTAATTGCCAAGGCAAATTCTGAAAGAATTCTCATCAATCAGATGACAGAAAAAAAAGGGTGGAAACAGTTAAAAATCCAGTTGATATGTTTAGTAAGGATCTCTGGTATCCTGTGTCCTCATAGGGTTGTTAACCTACAGAGACTCTCTGTAACTCTATGCTAGTGAAAAAAGAATCTTCTTGGAAAAATAACCTAGCAGAGTAGCAAGGTAAGTCTGTTTCAGGATTGTTTTCAGTCACATACAGAGGAAATAGCCCATATAGATTGTGCATCCTGAAGGAGGCTCAGGAAAAGTTCTCTCCAGTCTGAAGGAGATCTTCGATCTCCCCCTTGATTTTCACCTCCTGGAGTATAACCCCACACAGTCAACCAGCAGGATCTGAGGGAAATGTAGTTTATGGAACTAGGGAAGGGAGATTACATTTAAATCCCAGTAATTTAAGGAAAATAGACTATTGTGTTGCATAACAATTAAGTGTCCTCATTTTCTCTGAGCTGTTGTGTACTTTGACTGATACTCAGTCAAAGTATGTGGCCTACTGATTATATGTAACTCACAGTAAACCAGGAAGGTTTTTGACATGACTCAGAATCAGAGTGTGACGTGAAACACAACTAAAAAATAATGTCATTATTTTTTTCCTCATGTGATCCAGCTCAGAGTCAGGAAAATCTTGTGATTGATATGATGACCTATTTGCTAGTAGCTGCTCTTTTAAGCAACTTTGAAAAGATGATACTGCTTATTGGTTGCTTTATGCTGTAAATGCCAAAGAAATATGGGCTCTGAGATACAAACAAATTAACAAAATTGTCAAATAAATACCTTCATGAGCAATTCCAGAGCCAAGAGATCTGTGAGCACTCTTAGAGGGTCCTGGCTGATAGGCGCAAGAAATGTCAGTTTCTTGAATACACAGTTTCTTGCAAACTAACTTTCTGTAAATCCATCTGAAGTGGAGGGGCAGGGGGAAACAGGCTGAAATGTCTCTGAATGCTCTTCTGTGTGGAAGCTGCCTAAACCCAGATAGTTGTGCTGCTCCCGAGGAGACCAAAAGGTGAAGTCCTTAATTCATTACAGTCATAGTACTTTGAAACTCATCTGCTGGAAACTATATGCTTCTTTCTGAAAAAGTCTCTGAGCTGGCCTCTCTGAACCCTTCAAATGTTCACTATAGCACTCTCCTAGCCTATGAAATATTTCCCCTAATCTAGGACTAATGAAGTCTGTGTTATGAGGGGGGAAAAAAACCCAACCTGACAGGCACTCAGAATGAAGGAGTCTTCATCTAGTTAACCTAGGCCTTTTTTGTAGTTAGTGGAAAGAAAAGCAATTTTGGTATGAATCTTAGGCATTGATTTTAAATATCCAGCTCAAGATGGATCCAACTCGAGATGGATAATGACCAAGATTTTACCTTCATTTCTTCAAAGTAGTGTAGAGTTTGCTTTGGCTGAGAATGCAGTCACACTTTTTAAACTGATGAATGCAGGTTATCCACACCTTCTTGTGGAAGGTGCAGAGCATCATCAGCAGTTACTCAAGGTCTCTATTTATTGCTGAAATGTACTCAAATCATTATTTACACTCTAAAGCTAAGGATAAACCAGTTGGCCTTGATTTATATAGGAATTCTATCTAAAACTTTTTTTTTAAACGCAAATCTACCTAATTTTTGGCTGATATCTTCTATTATTTTGTTAATGTTATCAAGCTACTAGAAGTTGTATTTTTTCATTTAAGGCTGTATTCATCATTTTCCCATCTGTCTTTCTTACTAAATGTGGCATTAGCAAATACACCTAGGAGTCAAATGAATGTGGTGCCACGTGTGTAATCCAGTATGAAATATTACCTGCTGATATGTGATTAGGTTATCATTTATGACTAGTTGTAGGTAAACCAACTGCGTCAACAAAACATTACCACTTCCAGTGGATGTGCTACAATTAGGATATTACTTTTATTTTAAACCACGTGCTTGCTGGTATTTGTTTCCTGTCTTGATTAATCTTAGTTTTGTTTATTTGTCTTGTTTTAGGTCAGAGGATTGAAACAAGACAATGGATTGGGGAGCTCTGCATACCATTTTGGGAGGTGTAAATAAGCACTCCACCAGTATTGGGAAGATATGGCTCACTGTCCTTTTCATCTTCCGTATCATGATCCTGGTTGTGGCTGCAGAGAGAGTCTGGGGAGATGAACAAGATGACTTTGTCTGCAACACACTTCAGCCTGGCTGCAGAAATGTTTGCTATGACCACTTTTTCCCCATCTCTCACATCAGACTCTGGGCCCTGCAGCTGATCTTTGTCTCCACACCTGCACTGCTGGTGGCCATGCATGTGGCTTACAGGAGGCATGAGAAGAAAAGGCAGTTCAGAAAAGGAGACCAGAAATGTGAATTCAAGGACATTGAAGAAATCAGGAAACAGAGGTTCCGTATTGAGGGCTCCTTGTGGTGGACGTACACCAGCAGCATCTTTTTCAGACTGATCTTTGAAGCAGTCTTCATGTACGCATTTTATTTCATGTATGATGGGTTCCGAATGCCTCGCTTGATGAAGTGTAATGCCTGGCCCTGCCCCAACACTGTAGACTGCTTTGTTTCCCGACCTACTGAAAAGACGGTGTTCACTATTTTCATGATTGCTGTGTCCAGCATTTGCATTCTTTTAAATGTTGCTGAATTATGTTACTTACTGACAAAGTTTTTCCTCAGAAGGTCTAAAAAAGCTGGAAATTCAAAACAGCAACCCAACCATGAGAATAAGGAAGAAACCAAACAAAATGAAATGAACGAGTTAATATCTGATAGCTGCCAGAACACAGTTATAGGGTTTTCAAGTAGCTAAGGTGGTGTCAATGCTGATGTTCACTCTTTTTGGAGTGAATGTTTTATTTAAAGGCTGCAAATGAAATTCGTTGTATGAAACAAAGTTGGGTGAGATTTTGGTGCATAGTGTCAGATGTCGAGTATGGACATGTCTGGGAAAAGTCAGGGCAGCCTAAACGTGTGAAAATTGCATGAGGATTAAATAGGAAGATGCACTTTCCTATGAGTACCCTTACAAGCTGACTATTACAAGTGGGATACCCACTGCTACCTTCATGCTGACACAGCTCCCAAAAACTAAATGCAACAGCAATAAGAACAAAGCTCTTTCCAAGCTAGGTATTCTAGTAACCCAAGATGTTTTGTAATAGTAATAGTTTTTACTTGTGAACTGATGATTAAAATATTTTTCTAAAATCTAAGATCCCATGTTACTTAAGGTGTTATAGTATACACTAATTGCCTTTCTTAACCAGGCATATGCAGATGAACCCTGTAATACCATTTTCATAGGGAAGAGACAGCAATAGGCTACATACATCTTCACAGCTTTGCAAGTGCTGCTTGAGTCTGAGCAGGTAGCTTGAGACACCTGCATACATGCTGCTGGCTGTAGGGGAGTTGTATGAAAGCCCACCAGTGTGGATAATTGATGTAGCTAGAATTCTGAGTGCAAACTCATGCCTAAAATCAGCACAAGAATATAGTTACAGCCTATGTAGACTTGTTTAAACATCTAGCAGACCTGGTAATCTTACCAATCTCTTAATTGCATACTGCCAGTTTTATAGAAATTTACATATGTTTATGTAGGTGTTATTTCTCTAATGTATTAGCTGTATTTGTTTCTTTATACTGTATCACATCACGGAACTTTTTGGGTTTGATTTGTTTGCTTTTTTTTGTAGTAGACTGATGGTGCTGTTACGAGACTAGAGTCTTTCTGGTTTCAAGGACATGGAAAAGTATTACTGGAAATGGAGCAAGTCTTCTGAATAAAAGGCAAACACTTTAACCTTTCTTAGTGAAGTGAGAGTCTCTATGTGAATACTCAGCAAGATTTTAAGTAGGAACTTATAAAAAACTTTTTTGAGTAGAGACTCTACATCCAAAGTTACATAATCCCTAGATACCCCTCATTCCCATCCAGGACACTGATGCCCTAATTCTGTTGTCCATACTCTAATGGACATACACAGCTAACTCTGAGTGCATAGCAGCATGTGGCTTTGGAAGGGGTGTGCTTGTGAAAGCAGGGGAACCTGAAAGTCAGAGGTGGGTGCAATGCAAAACAGCTGTACTGTCTTGTATGCTTCCTGTTTGCGGCCACTTCTCACCACCATGGGTACACTGACCTCGGTAGAGCTAAGTTTTGGGGACTTATTTGTTTGTTGCCTTCTTGCAAATAGTTTAGCCTCACTGTTTTTGTATAATTGAACTACTCTTCCAAGGCACAGAACAAAGAGCAGGTATCCTTAGGAGCACATATTGCAGAGTGCCCTTTTCTTCATGCTATTGTATCACACTTCTTACAGGTGCTGGCACAGCTCTGTGTGTGTCCATGCTGTAAGTGGTTTGGTTTATTTGTGACTAGTAAAACAGTAACAGGGGCAGGCAGAAGCAACAGGAGAGAGAAAATACCTAGAGTCAGCTTTGTTCCTGCATGAGGGCCTGAGCTGAGCCCTGTCATTTATTCTCTTCCACTGGCAAACTCCTGATCTTTCCTGCCTTCACAGCACATTTTCTTTTTTAATCACTGTTGTGAAAAGAAATTGCTGCTAGTCTTCTGAATGCATCTACTGGCAAGCTCGAGGAAAAAGTATGCACAACTGTAGTATATTAGTGTGTATTATTTTCTCTACAGATTTAAGGAAGCTGTTCCCTTAGGGTCAGGAAGGTGGATGCTCAGGCTGTACCTCACTGGATCACCCCCAAGTCTGCCCAGGGCTACAAGCAGAGTGGTGGTTCCAGGATGTGGAGATACAGCTTCTTCTCTTCCACGACTATGTTTCATAGAACAGTTTGAGATTTGACTTTCCTCTGGGACATCGGTGGATCACATGCCATATTGTGAATATGAATGGAGATGAGTTAAAAATTATGCTTGATTCTTATCTCCTTAGTGATCAATTTGAAATAGCCCTATGCTGAATGCCAATAAACCTGTGAAACACCTTGAGGTAGATGTGTTTTCCTCAAATGGAGGAGAGGTAGTTTTTCTTTGTCTATGATAAAATGCAGGCCTGCAAAACCTCAAATGGAGTTATGATGATAGCTCTCTGTCGTTTTTCTTTTCCTGCTCACAAGTTTTCAAACAGTGAGTTCTATTCCAGGAATTAATTTTTTCTAAAATGTCAGTTCCATGACTTTTTCTTTTCTTTTTCATCCTGGGTAAGTGGGCAAAGTTTCAAAGAAGAAATCAGTTGTCTCAGTTCTTTGTAGGCCAGCACAACTCTGTGTGTGGCAGTGCTGTAAATGGATTTGGGTTGGCTGGACATTTCCTGCGTGGGAGCAGGACCTGGTAGGGTGCAGTCTGGCAACAGTGCCCTGTTGCTGCGGTGTCCTGGCAGCCAGATGGGTTGGGAACAAATGTGCCAGTCCCCATACAATCTGCACCAAGGACAGCTGTAAATCAAGGAGCCGGAGCTGATCCAAGGCTTCACTAGCATGAAGCTATTGATCATCTCAGCAGGCAAGACCAGTAGTGACTGATGTGTTTGGCTGAAATATTTCACCTCACTCTATGTACAATCCTCATGAACACCCTTCTCTGAAATATTCCTAACTTCAGTTACTACCAAGGTAAAGTCCCTGACAGTTTCAGTGCCCTCTTTAAATTATTCCTAGTAGGTGGCATCATTAAATGACAACTTTAGTGACTTCTTACTTCAAGTCAGCTTCCCCCTGCCTGCTGCATTCTGTGGCCTCAGCAGAGGAGGCAGATGTGTTTAATAGGGTAACAGTTAACCCTTTCTGCAGGGAAAAGCTGAGCCGCTTTTCTTGATTTCCAACTTCTGTGCCTTTCCAAACTGCCTGAGGCTGCTCTGAACTGCAAAGCATACCTACCCCCAGACTCTCTCTGTGCTTACCCTTGCTCCTGTCCTGCAGCCATCCCTCTGGAAGAGGGTCTCCTTAGCTTTCTAAATCTCTAGTGGTGACTGGTTTGTCAGCACTGCCAGCACCATCGTTCTTCCATGGTAGTTTAGCCAGTTTTCTCTGATGGCAGCTGGCTCAATTATCTCTGCCCATCCCTGCTGCAGTTCCCCACCCTGTGATTTCTCCTTTGTTACGCCTGGGGCAGAGATTGCTTAAATTTGTTTTGATGCCAAACGATTAATCAGAGCCTCTGGAAAAGCTCTCTTGCCAATTCCCCGCATCCCCTCCCACCTTCTTCTCTTACTATCATTTCAAATAGGCAGGAGCCCTGACTACCTACAACTGCAGCAGCACGGGCTACTGGACTCTATTCCTGTTACGCACCACAGCCCTTGACTCCAGCACCACTGCACACCCTCCTCCATCTTCTCTCTTCTCCTAGCCCAGCCCCATTGCAACTTTGACTCTGTTTTTCCATTGACCTAGGCCGGTCCCAGCAACCCTGGCATGCCAAAGATCTAAAAGCAAATGAAACCAACTGTGGAACGGTCTGAACCCGCTCACCTCCTTTTTCACAGTCAGGTTGCCTCCCCTACACCAGGTGCTGCAGCTATGAGCTCTTTGCTGCCAGGTTAGTGTCACTTTGGCTCCCCAGCCCTTTCCATGGTGGGTATTGTGTCAGCCCAATGTTTCATCCATCCTTGCCCTGCAACAATGTGCTGAGAAGCACTGGCAAAGCCAACAGGAGGCAGACCTCTGCTCCTAATTGCCTGGTATGTTTTTTCTGTTGCCACCGTTATCCATATTCCCCTTACTGAGCCAAAGATGTATTACAATCCTGCTGAAATAAATCCATTTCATAGAATCAGAATAGTTTGGGTTGGAAGAAACCTTGAGAGGTCATCTAGTACAACCCTCTTGCAATGAGCAAGGGTATCTTCATCTATGTATCAGGTTGCTCAGAGTCTAATCCAATGTAACCCTGAATCTTTCTAGTGATGGGGCACCTACCATCTGTCTGAGCAACCTGTTCAGTGTTTTCCCACCCTCATTGTAAAAAATGTCATTCTTATATCTATCTAGTCTGAATCTTCCCTCCTTTAGTTTAAAACCATTACCCTTGTCCTATTGTAACAGGCCCTCCAAAAAAGTTCATCACTGTCTTTCTTATAAGCCACTTTTAAGTACTGAAAGGCTACTAAAAGGTCTTCTTGGAGCCTTCCCTTCTCCAGGCTGAAGAACCTTAATTCTCTCTGCCTGTCTTCACAGGAGACACCTTCCGTTCCTTTGATCATTTTTATGGCTCTCCTCTGGACCCACTCCAAGTGGTGCCTTTGCTGTTCTGAAGACTGCAGAGCTGGCTGCAGCACTGCAGGTGGGGTCTCAGCAGAGCAGAGCAGAGGGGCAGAATCCCCTCCCTGGCCCTGCTGCCCACGGGGCTTTGGATGCAGCCCAGGACAGGATTGGCTCTCTGGGCTGTGAGTGCACACTGACAGCTCATGGCCAGCCTCTCATTCACCAAGTCCTCTGCAGGGCTGTTCTCAATCCCTTTGTCGTATTGATATTTAGGGTTGCCCTGATCCAGGTGCAGTACATTGCATTTGACTTTGTTAAACCTTGTGAGGTTCCCATGGGCCCACCTCTTGAGCTTGTCCAGGTCCCTCGGGTGTGTCATTTGAAAATTTGTTGAAGGTGCACTTGTTCCCACTGGGTATGTCTCATATCACTGATGAAGATATTACAGAGTATTCTGAGTTGGAAGAGACTCACAAGGACCATGAAGTCCAACTCTAAAGTAAATGGCCCATATGGGGATCAAGCACAACACCTTGGTGTTATTAACACTATTCTCTAACTAACTGAGATAATCTCAGTGGCTCAAATTAAAGGTCATATGGTTTGCAACCACCTGCCACAGCAGAGGAAAGGAGATATTAAACAATCTGGCCCCAATATGGAGGTGGTCCCTGAGGGACACCACCTTTTACCAATTGGGACATTCAACCATTGACCACTCCTTTCTGGATATGACCACCCCCCAACCTATTCCTCGTCTACTGAACAGCATACCCATTAAATCCAGCTCTCCATCTCACAGAGAAGGATGTTGTGAGCGGATTGTACCAAAAGCCTTACAGAAATGCAGGTAAATGACACCTGTAGCCCTTCCCTTGTGTACTGCTGTAGTCACCCCATCACAGAAAGCCTCTGGGTTGGTTAGGCAGGACGTGCCCTCAGTGAAGCTGTGCTGGCTGTTTCAAATCACCTTCCTGTCCTCCATGTGCCTTAGCATAGGTGTCCTCTCAGGGAGCTTGGCCCCTGAAGCCAGAGGGACTGTCAGGATGAGATCTTATCCACTGGACACTGCTGTCTCCTCAGGTGGGCCCATGGGCAGAGACCATCTCCACCTCAGCAAACTTCCTCTTGGAATGTTGCATCGGGCTGCAGTGAGAGCGTGACTGGAGTGGCAGCCTTTCCCCTGCCAGAGGCAGTGTGTACACCCTTTTCCCTGAATAGCCCTGTATTGTCAGGCTTGTATTTCTCAGCTTAGGCATGTAAAGGTGAATGGCCTCCTTTCCAATTTTCACAGAAGCTGAAAATTTGCTTCACAAAAAAGATGGGGGTGGGGTGCAAATAACACTTCTGTAGTTTCCCACCTGCTTGGCCCTGCACCGCTGATGCTGTTTTGGAGTACAACTGCTTCTCCAGCATGCACACAGAGACAGGTGGCTCGAGTGGGCTGCTCTAGAAAGAAGCACCCAACTCTGTGACTGACACACAAAGCAATGGGCAGGTGGGTCCGTGGGAGGAAAAGACAGGGAGGGGTTCTTGCAGAGCCCTGACTCAGCCATCAAGTCCCAGCAAGGGCCCCAGTCAGCACCCTGTTTCATCCCTGACAAGAGACATATGGACAGGAGTGCCACTCCCTGCACTTTGTCACCACTGGCTACCACCTGCCTGAGCCGCTGGGACACCCATCAATGCCAGAATTTGCACTTCAGCCTCCCCACACCTGCCAATGCTGTGAACATCATGTTAGACCTTTCTGCAAGCTTGCAGATATTTCAGGGTCATATCCAAAGCTTCTCACTGCCACTCAGCAAATCCCTGTTGATTCCAAGCAGGCTTGGGCCAGGCCCTTAGGAAGGGCGTAACTCCTTAAAAACACTGCAATACAACCCTGATGCTTCCTGCACTCCCCTTTTGCAACATCAGGTCCCGTTTCACACAGCAGCTATTACCTCCTGGCAGCAGATCTCCACACTGGATATGTAATTCCCAGTTCAGGCTGTGTCTAACTGCGGCCAGAAGTGATGGTAGCCCAGTGCTGAGCTGAAGAGCCTGCACTGATTTGTGCTCATGCCCTCAGAGCCATTTCAGCCACTTCCAGCTTCTGCTGGTGGCTACAGAAAAGATTTTATTACTAAGAGGAGGAGGGGGAGACCTCCCTAGAATGTTCAGGCTTAAAAAATCCAAGTCTTTTTTTTTCCTGCTGTTTAGGATGTTGGGTAGCCATTTATTTGTGTAAGAGCCTATGAATCAGAGAAGCCTGGGACAGCAAGATCAGAAAAGCAGGAAGGTTTTACACCCTGCTGGATCCCAACCCGACAGGGCTCCCTGTCTGTGGCAGTCAGGCTATTTGACTTCCTTCAGACCCAAAGGCAGAGCTGCTTCTGCTCCTGACAATCCAGAGCAGCATGGTGCAGCCTTTCTATATTAGCAAAACCACAGTGGAGTCCTGGCTAATCTAATTTCTCCCAGTATTTTACACCACCATCCCATCGTTCTAATTTACACGATGAACCTCTCAGGCCAGTGACCCATCTCAGTGATATCTTTGGGACAACTGGGAAATTTAGGCAAGTATTAAACAATGATGACATTATATAAAACAGACAACAGCCTCGAGAAAAAGTCCTTAGATGCCACCTAGGATATGTGAAAAGCCTGGAAAGAAAAGCAACTGGTGAGCCTGTAGCCCAGGTAAAACTCCCTGTATGTCCCTGGGGCTAAAGTTCACAGAAGTGAACCTGGAATGGCTCTTACAGCTTTTAGCCAGATGTGGATGACACAGGAGGGAGAATTTAATCTTGTTATTAGGGATGATGGCTTGGATTTAATTAAAATATTACCCAGGTAGGCACAGAGTGTGTGTTCAGCTGAGGATAATAAAAAAACATTTGAAAGCATCCAACAGAAGCTATCAGAAAAAATTGCCACACTCAGTTATTTACTCAGTTTTCATTTTCTTATCTGGTAAAAATTTAACTAGTTCACCAGTCCCTGCAAAGTTTCCCAGAGCAGATAAGGCTTGTCCAGTGAGCCAGAACACGTGTGTCTCCCACACCACAGCTGTCCAAATGGGGCTGAACCCAGCTCTGATCCCACAGTTCCAAAGGGAGGAATAATGAAAATAATAGTTTGTATTCACAAAATGAGTGTAGCAAAAAGTAGGATTCCCAGCAAATATATTAATACCTGGGTTAAGGACTCAAGTTTTACTTTGGCATCCCCTATAATTATTTATGTTTAAAGAGGTATTTTCAGCAGAAGAGGCTGATAGAAGATAAAATCATGAGATGATGAGAGAGAATTAGCTTGGATCAGAAAATAATTAAGGCACATTGGGGAAAGATCTTTTTAGCAGTAACACTATGGTATGTGAAAAATAAAATTAATTTCAAGGAGAGATTTTAACTCCTCATCCTACTCCCTGGTTTTCAGTGGCCTGAAAAGCTTCAGGAACAAGGACTGTCTAGGCAGGTACTTCAGGCAGCTCTGCTCTGTACCCTGAGGTGAAAGAGGGGAAAAAAAAAAGCAAACACAAAAATACTTAGATATTTAAAGAAAAAATTGATAATGAAATAGATAATTGTACCATCCAGTTGTGCTGGTGGGTGGGAGGCAAGTTCAGCTGTTTTTGGGGGTCAGACACCTAAGGGAGTTACTCCCAAAGACACATGTGATTTCTGGTGCGTTCCTCTCTATGGAGGGCTGGAAGGTGTGTCCACATTCAGCAGAGGTGAGAGGTGATGATCAGAAACCCCTTCCTTTTTCTTGGGTACTGTAAGGAAAAACAGCAGCCCAAATGAGAGTAACTTCTTCACTTGTTCACAGACACCTGAAACTGATAACCCGGAACTGCATTTACTGAGTACTGTTTCACAGGAGTTGGAGAGGAAAGGGGAATGCTGCATAACTCAGTTTTACCTCCTCACAGCCAAGAGGAATAATCTGTTTATCCACTGCTTATTGTAAAGATTAAAGTCGTGCTGGGGTTTCCTCTGGAGGGAGAGCCTGACTTGCCAAACTGCCACCCACGCTTTCTCCCTCTGGCCTTTCTCCCGTTCTTCCCAGCACCAGGTGGGGTTGATATGGAAGTTATATGGGGGTTACACAGAGACACCCCTTGTCCACCTCTCTGGTCCCTCCAGTGACATCAGAGAGAGGAGCTGTGGATGAATTTACAGGTGATAGGAAGCCACACAGTGAATTTAAGTGCCTGGAGGGTTGGGTGGCAGCTGGATAGGGGTTTCCTTTATTATAGCTCTGAACTGAGTAGGTGTCTGACATCTGTTTAAATCCTGTCAAGTACCTTCATAGTCTCTTGGATCTCATCCCAAAACCTATCTAACTCCTTCATCCCTGTGTAGGGAAATCCTGATTAGCAATCAAAGGTTTTGGCAGTCAGAGACATCCTTCCAGCTAATCACCAGCCAAAGGGAACACTTCACAGCCTCTGGAGGACCGACAGGTACAGCTGTATGTCCTCGACCCAATGGTCTTGTGCCATCTCCTGGTTCAAACATAATTCACCAGCTTCATTTACTCATTTAATCCTCAGCAAGCTAACTCTCACTTTATTTATTTATTTTTTAATAGTTCTGGTGTTTTACATCGTCAGTCACCAGAGAGCTGGGAGGTGTTATCCAATCGATCACTGAAGAATAGCCAGCTATTAAATATGATTAAAAACCAGCAGAAAATGCATTGTTTCTTGATGGATTGTTAGAAAGATAGGAAGAAATGTTGTTGGTTTTTACACATTAATAACCAATGAAAAAAGGTGAATATTAGAAATAAGATGTCACAATCTGCAAATCTGAAGCAGAATCAAATTCACCTGGATCATACTTGAGGTGTATTTGACTTGAAGAATTCTGGAAAAATAATAATAATTGCTTGAACATTTCCTATACCAGAAAGGCTGCTTTGGTTAACTAAATTAATTTTATATTATCTTGATAAACTCCTGGGAAATTGCTGTGGTAGATATACTCCAATTAATCTAGAGCTTGGATACATTATTTTAGCTTGTTTTGGTAAGCTGTCAGTGCTGTGAAACTGATTTGAACATTGCATAAATTCTCAGCACTACTCAAGCCCAGCAACACTGACAGCAAAAGCCTGAATATTTATTATTTTGGGGTTTAACTGTAATTTTCAGAGGGTGGAGGACACCACTGAGGACTGAAACACGTTGCTGAAGTGATTCCTTTAGACTGCAGGGTACAAACCCACATCTCCATCTAACTTCAGGAGAGAGAGATGAGAGTGCCTCCGCCACCACTGGCACAGCTCACAAGCCCTCACTAGCTGTCCTGGGCTGTGATACAGAAATGTAATGCTTTCCAGAAAGTGGTGGACTTCAGAAATCTAGCCAGTTACTTCTAGGCCTAATTGGACAGTATTTAGACAACTTTCCCCATCTCTTCCTTTGCTCTCTGGAATTTCAAAGAGAGCACAAGATGTTTTATACCTGAAGCTGGACTATGGCCATAACTCTGTCATAGCACATGTCAAATGAGGAAAAGCAAAAATAATAATTAATTTAGCTGTTTTTAGAGATCATGCTGTGATTTTCACATCAGCAGGCAGTGCTATTACATTACTGGGGAGTGCTGGAAGTGTACTGAGTGTCACAGAAAAGGAAAAAGAGATGCAAATGCAATTAACCAGGCCAACTGGAGCTATGCATAGCTAAAAGGGCATGAACAATCTTGGGTTTTATTCCTCTGTGGTTTTTTATTTCATGTCTCTGAAGTTACAAACATGCATGCGAATTTTGCTGACTTGCAGGCAAAATACCTGTTCCCAGGACATACAATGGGCTACACAACAACGCAACATGTCTTGACACAAAGAAGAATGACCTCACCTGGGGCTGTGGGTTGCAATTTGGAAATAAAGTATTTCAACAGCAATTTCAATCCCTGGCAAGAACTGAAAACTCTGCACATTCTGATCTTGAATGGAATTTCCTTGTGGCTTTGCATAAATGCTGTCAATCCAAATAATTTCCAGTAGATTCCATCTCTTTCGAAATAATAAAAACTACTGCAAGTGATTTATGAGCACTCTTGCCTGATACTCTGCCCATAATGATAAAATATCTAGCAGTAAAACACCTGGTATGGTTTCGACTTGATTTATTTTGTACTTCTCCCACAAACTAGGTATGTAGTGTTGCTGTAAGGCTGTTTTAATCCCATTTTTCTGGTGCCCAAATATTCACTCAGGACTTCAGCCAGCCCATAACAGGCAAATGCCAGCAGGAGCACCATGCCTTCCTCACACTGGTCCCAAGAGGTTAACCCCACTGTGAATGCCTCCTGGTCTCATTTTGGTTTGAAACCTGTGGGTCCCCAAGACCTGAAATTTGCCTCTCTTCCCATTTGTTCCATTTTCTCTGAAACCCCAACATATTTGGGGAGCAGCTTTTTCCTGCTTTTTGCATTTGTACACTTAGCTATGTGCCAAGACAGCCCAACACCCAGCTCATCTGTGCTGCCTTGACCACAAAAGACATGCCAGTCCTTCAAGGTGCCAGACTGAGAAGGGACTGCACACACACAGGTTGGAGAGAAGAGAGAGATTGAGGTGTGTGCAGCAGAGGGACAGCAAGCCTGTGGCTGCTGCTGAAATCAGACACAGCATGGGGCAAAAATGATCTGCCAAAAGTGTTGGGAGTTATATTGGGGGTCTCTTGGAGGGGTATCCTAGCACAGGTAAGCAGCTCTGGTAAGGAAGCCCCAGCTAACACAACTCAGCATGTGCTTAATGTGTGGGGTTTGGGCACTTCCCCTTGAGCAAGCATCAAGCAATTCCAACCTCTTTTTCAAAATGCTACCCTTTTTTGTCATCAAATAACAAAGGAACAGGTTTTTTTTTCCCATGGTCAGTTTATTCTGCCACCCACCATTTACTTATAAAAATGTCAGTTTGAACAGGAACCACCTAGCAGCAGACACGTGATGGTGCTGAGAAAGAATCTCAGATAAGGAGCAGCCTGGCAAAAATTTATTTCTCAGCAAAAGAAATTATCTACTGACCCATTAAATTAAGCCAGCAAGTCACCAAGCACCTGTTCAGCTGGAGCCCTTGACTTTGTGCCAGATTTTATGTATTGAGAGTATGTTATGTACTGAGAGTACATGGATAATGCAAACATTGCAAAAGACAGTGGTTTTGTTGAATGTCCACCTTTTCCTGCCTGAAACAAATCCTTTTATGGTGCACTTGAATAAAATGAAGAGCAGAGGTAGAAACATTCCTGACCCAAAGGGAGGTTTTCCTTCTTTTGGAGTGCTGGTTGAAAGGCATATTTCTTGTGTTTATCTGGAGTTTTTGTAATCCTGAATGTCTACGTTTCTTAGGAATAAGCTCAGTGATCTTTCTAGGAGATGCTGTGTGGCTCTTTGCAATTTCTTGGCATAATATATCTGTTTCTTCCATGCCTACAAGATCCCTTCCTACAGATCTCTGCAGTGGGCTCTGCTGGGACTCCTGTGGTTAGCAGCATGATGACAAGCAAGGAGGAGAGACACTGGTACCTAGAATATTATCTTCGCTGGTGCTAAACCACCCTTTGAAGACAGAAAACAAGAACTCCTTCCTCATATTCATTTAGCAATAATTGCTGATCCAGTCGTAAATTATCTGGTCCCTTTGGCTTTTTCCAAGTTCAGCTGATTCAGTCTGTGTCTAGATTTAACAACCACCTGAGCTCCTTTTCCTGGTTCTGTGTAGTTAAAATGCAACTGCAACTGCAGAGAAATCCTTGATATCTTTCAGGGAACATCTTGGCAATTTGCAGCTTACCTTCTTTTCAGGTCTGCCAGAACAAGTCTCCTCAAAGAGCTTGACAGTCACCTTCTACCACCCAGTCAGAACCAGGGAGAAGTCTTTCTCTGGGACTATTCTGCACACCAGAGATTTCTTGGCACCCAACAAAAACAAACACAGAAGTGAGACAAGTTCTCAGATTTTCCAGCCCTGTGGCAGCTCCTGGCAAAGAGACTGGGGAGAGTGACAGGGCTGAAAAGGCACTGTCCTTTGGGCAAAGAAAAAGGGGTATTAGAAAAGTCAGGACTCAGAAAAACACATGCAAAATATGTAAGGATGTCAGGGAGAGCCTAAAATAGCAGACAGATAATTCAGACTACTGGGGCAAGAGTTCCAGGGATTTCTTCACCAGCAGCCTTTGTACCCCAAGGATACTGCCATATTCAAAGTGTTCTCCACCTCTTATTGCTCAAAGCAGGGGAAGAGCCAACATCCTTATGCCTTTCCAACCTGTTACAGACAAGAGCTATGAAACTGATGAATACAAAACCACCACTTCACCCTTTCCATAACTATTCATAATAACTTATGCTGTCATAAATTATTAACTTTTTAATGAAATACTGGTTCAGTCCCTAGTTGTTATCTCCAACTGTCATCTCAATTTATCAGTAAGGGTCATAAATTATAAGCATTGACCATTACTTAACCCTTAAAAATCAAAAGTTCTTCTATTTATACCTCACATTTGTTTCTCATCTGTGGAAAATGCAGAAAATGAACATAACAAACCAGAAACACTTGGGCAAGAAAAGGGTCATACTGGCCCATGAACATGTTATTCAGGTCCAGAATAATTATTTTAGTTAAAAAGTTGTTGGGATTTTTTTTTTTTGTTTGTTTGTTTGTTTGTAATATTAGCAAGGCATCTAGCATTTTCCCCGGCCTTATTCATGCATTTGTTTTTGAGACAAAGACACCAGAGATACTATCTGAGACTTGTGCTGCTAGTCTGGAGTTTGTCTATACCACAGAACTGAGAAGAGTCATTCTAAGCATCAATGCTATGCTGTAGTCCAGTCCCACATTCCCCAAACCCCTAAGTAGCATGATCTGCCTTCCTCTGACAAAGGAAACTGCCCTCAACTCAACAGCATTTTTGTGTACTTTGCTGTTTGGTTTTGTGTCTGGTTGTTTCAGGTCAGCAGAATCATTCCAGCAAGCTGATCACTCCCCACTCTGCTGGTAACATTTCCCTCTCAGGTACAAGGTCGTGTATAACCTGGATGTAGATCCTATTTTATTACATACTTAGTGACCCTTGGCCAAACAAGTTTTCCTGAAACCTACTTCAGCTTCCTTTATTATTTCCTGTGCAAAGCAGAGCCTCACAGTCTTGCATAATTTCTGTCAACAGATCCAAATTTTTGCCCATTGACCAACAGCAGTCAAGCTTGAGCATGCAGCTGCCTGCTTGGTTCCTGTCAGGACAGGAGCTCTTCTAATGTTGTCTCTGCACAGGGGCACCAGTGCCAGCTTTGCACACACCTTTGTGCGCTTCAGTGCCCAAGAGCTCTTCAGGTGCTGCAGCTTTTGCCTCATCAGCATAGCAATCTTTCTCTGCCACCCTGTGCTCTTTCTTAATCTCCTGTACTGAATACAGATGGCTGCTGAAAGTCAGTAGATTTTGAGCTTTCTCCAAATTATGTGCAAACCCCCCTTGCAATGTGCTAAATTTCTTTCAACCCTCAGTGGCAGTGGAGCCCTTGCTCTTGGATACCCCAAAATGAAGAGAGAGCCACTTGGCTTTGAAGGAGCCATCTGATAGGATGTGTGGCAAGCGTTTCACAAATAGTTGAATTGCCAGGAAGAAAGTTTTGAAGTGGAATGAAGAAAACCTAAGGAATGAAGAAACAGAGAATGGGCATTTGAGAATTTGACTTGTCTGTATGTCCTGGGGCACAGCCTGGATACATCCCAGACAGCTTCAAGGCATGTTCTCATGCACACTGCTCCAGGGAATAGCACTGGACATGGGGAGACCACCCAAAGGGCTCTGAGATTGTCTCTGACTGAGAGCACCACACAGACACATGAACTCCAGGGCACAGCTATAACCCAGCATGGATCTGTTGGAGGAACATGTTGGTGTGGGCTTGACCACACCATAGCTTGTGCCTGGAAGGCTCTTTTATAGTCTCTGCTTTTCTTAATTTTGTTAACAACTTGAGATTTCAGTTGTATCCCTTTAGTTCCTCATGACTCTTCCTTGCCAACTCCTTTCAACTGCCAGTTCAACTCCTTTATCTCTGAATAGTTTAGCAAGAGGAAATGTTTCCCATTATATATTTGCATGCAAGAAATGACTTGGTTAATATTATGCATACATAGGTGCAACCAGGTGGTTACTGAATCATCCTATTCTTGTTTTTAATCTGATTCAGGACACAAATTTCAGACCTTGGCAAACTGCTGGATCAGTCACGTAGTCAGTGATTTGAAAATTGACAAAAGGAACAAGAGAGTGTACTTTATTCCCTTTAAATTAAAACAATGCAAAAGATGTGAATCCAGCCCAATTTCCATGGAAGAATCATGCATCGTTCTCAGGTACTGCCTGCTTCCCCACCATCCCCCTTGAGTTCCTGTCACTGGGTCCAACGACTCATACCAGAAATTTTAATCACAAAACTTCCCACCCGAATCTTCTTCTCTTTGTGCAGTGTGCAGAATCAGATCTTTTCCAATTGTTGTCATCCAACCTCTCCTCAGTCTTCACGGGCACTGCCCTTTGTATTTAGCAGCTTTTATGGCTGTCCATAAAAGCCCCATCATCCCGGCTTTTAGCACTTTCTCTCCACAGCCTCGGGTATTTGCCACTGATATTTCTCATTGTCTTCTTCCCGCCCTTATCTGAGAATAAGCAAATTAATGAGGGTTTCTTCTATTCTCTATGTTCTCCAAGAGATAGAGAAGGACAAAACCTCCTCAGATAAGCATCAAAGATTAAAAGTGTTCCTGGCAAACCTGAGAAGTTTGCCTGAACTCTAATAGTGCGTTTACAGACATGGAATATGCATGGTAGAGGGTGGGAATTAGTCAAACGTAAGGTCTGCCCCTACTCTGGCTGTGCCCTACACCCCTCTTCTTTGAGGAAAGATTATTTCTGAAACACAGTTGGAAAGCATCTCCCCAGATGCAAAGAAAATCACGCAGCTTCTTTATAGACACTGCTCTGCCTGCTCCTGGCTTTATGGTGAATCTTTGTGACTCTCTCTGTGTAAAGGTATCAGTCCTTCACATGAAACTCCCCATCCTATCACGAAACTTCTTTTTCTTTTCTTTTTTGCAACAGGTAGGAAATAGGGGTTCAACCCACTGTCTCTGTCTTACTCATGAAGAGGTTTGAGACTTTATGCACCAGCAGGGCCAGAAGCTGTGGCGCTGAGGGCAGTGGAGAGACACCCTGAGAGCTGCAAGGAGAGTTGGGCCAGCCAGATGCCCCCTGAGGGGACAGGTGGCACCCTGTGAATGTGTCTCTGGAGCTTCAGAGCTTGGACAAAAGACCTGAGAAGTTGAGGGAAGCATACTTATCTATTTTAATTAGGGAGGAAAGGCAAACAGCTACTACAAAGAAAATTCTGGTTGCCACAGGGGGTTGAACCAAAGGATGGGACGGCTATTGACACTTTAAAATGTGTCACTTAAGTGTTGTGTTAAAGTGTCTTTTTTACAGCTGGACAAAATGGTGAAACCTGTTTAACTTCCTTGTTATCCTGCACAGCCAAGAGAAAAGGCAGAATCCATGCTGCCTTATGAAATTAATTTAAAAGATGATTTTGAGGAACTCTAGAAGACAGCTGACAGCTCTTACTCAGAGAAGTAAATCAAGTGCTGGGTCCATCTTCAGAAATCTCCTGAATTGTTTGAACTAGGCAGCAAACATAAAAGAAAAGGTTGATGTCTTCTGTGCTGCCTTCTTTAGTCAAACTATGTCTGGTGAAGAAGCCTTCGGAGACTGTAATGATCACAGGACTGATGCCAGTGGCCAGAGAACTGAGAGTTGATGCCTTCTGGAGGCTGACCTGGAACAGAGACTAGACAGAGCAAAAGGATAAAGTGGGTATTTATTAAAATGCCTCAATGGGTACACCTGGACAGCACAAGAGCTCAGCTGGACCACATCCAAGATGCACCTCGGTTACAAAAATGGTCACAAAATGGACACCCGATCATGAGGTCTCACACTTCTATAAATTCTGCTCCATTAGGATACTGGAGTCAATTGTCCAACCATGGCTTCAGGTTATGAAGCTCCATCCTCCTTGATTTTTTCTTCTCATTTCACCATTGTTTTGGTTCTTGGGCTTGAAAATTGTCCTTGGTATCAAACTAGAGAAGGAATTGTTTTGTCTATCTGCTCCATGAAAAGAGCTTAGTAGCACTTAATATGAAACCTAAAACTACTCACCAAAACAGCACAGTCTAAAAAATATAATAGCTAAACTTAAGGCATCATTGTCACCTGCAGCAATATTGACATAAACCAACATCTTTGCAGCCCTTACATCAAGTTGAATTTACAAAGCACACTGAGTGCTGTTTTCACACACAGAGCAGCCTCTCAATCCCTGGTCCTCCTCCTACAGCATAAACCACATCGGTAGTTTTATCACATCAATATTTTATTGTAAAAAAAGCTGAAAGATGACAAAGTAACACAGTATTTATGTATAAAAAATGAAAATTTGTTCTTTGTAAATAAAATGTTCCCTGGAAATGACACATGAGACCATTACTTCTGTGTGGGGAGGGAGGAGACAGAGTTGTACCTAACATGGTGTCTCTGTAAGCTTTAAGAATTCAATGTTTTGTAATAGACATGGAAGCTATGGCTTTATGGATTTGAGTTCCTGCAACCATGTAGTTGTATTAGCCAGACCTTGCCAATAGCACTTCAGGCACTCCTCTATAAAATAAAAGGCTTATATTTTAAAAGGCTGGGAGGGCAATTAAAGTGAACATAATAAAGATGACTGGGTACCTATTTCAGACACTAATATAAATGTGAAGATATTGAAGGAGACAAAATTATTTGCTCAAGGGCTAAGCAATTACGGTATTTTTGGTCATATAATGACTAAAAAGAGTGTTTGAACAGCAGAGTCAAATTGGTTCCACATGCTGAGTTGAACTGGGAAGGTGCTTTTATTGCTGATGTTAGTACAAAAATGCCAGGTGTTACATCTTTAATCCAGCCTCAAAGAAATGAAAACTATTTCCAAAGTTTGGCCTGAGTCTATAGCTGCATTTCCAGTTGACTACTGACAATTGTGCACAACAAGTAGTGAGTAAGCTGCTAGGTGTTGAAAGAGTCTTATTTGAAGCAAAAGTGGTGAATAAGGAGGTTACTATACATATGAATCATCCAAAATAAAAATCTTTGTGAATTATAAAAGTGGTGATTTGTGGTAGTCAAGACTAAACTTGACCATGAGGAGTCGCAGATTTTATCCACTGTAACAGGATAATAAAATTGCAAGTGAACCTGGGCACTTGCTGATGCAAATTAATACACAGTGTGAAAATCAGTTCAAAATACACCTACTCAAGTGTATGGGTATATATATAGCCCAGGAGGTGCTGTTCTAATTTCAAACAATGCTTGGGAAAGAATCTTGACTATAAAAAAATCAACTTATTGCTATTAACGTATTTGAAAAATGAAAACAAGTAAATAGGAATTACTGGAAAATGATGGCAAATGCCACAGGAAGCATTGCTCTGTGAATTTATAAACTGTGCAGATACTTGGACTGCTCTTGTAAAAATGTCACACATCACAAGTTGGGATGAGAATAATAAAGATATTTACACAGCTCGTGCATGGAGCTTCAACAAATTTGGCCTTTCAGCACAGAATAAAAAGGATGGAGAGGGGATATGACAAAAGTTTATGCACTCTTAAAGGAGATGAACAGGAAAAGACAATTACTCCCAATTGGCAGGACTCAGGAATGTCCCATGAAATTATCTAAGAGCAAGTTTTCAGGAAATGAAACTTATTTTCACTTTCACCACACAAAATTAAGCTATTGAGTTAATTACTCCAGGATGATGTGGATTTTTATATCTCTATATATGGAATAAATATTAAATATTTATATGAGCCATATAGAGGTGACATCAAAACATAGTTAGGCAAAGCACAGAGTGAAACAAGTTCTATTAAGAACATGAAAAGTATAGATCCAGACAGAGCCTCTGGAGGTCCCTGGGGGCTGTTGAATGCACAGATGAAGACACAGCCTTTGGAAAGCCGTAGGGCATTACTGGGAGATGATGCCAAGATTTCTGCTATCCTGAGATAAGCTAAAACCTGTTTCTGAGTTGAGGAAGTTACAACAGTATTTATTTTCCTATTTTTATGAAGCTTTTATTTCCGCGTTACTTTATGACCCACAAGAAATAATATTTTGTGTATACACAAACACTTGGTAGCATTCATCAGCTCAAATGCTACCCCTTCCTTACAGATGAACCTTTACAGATTCCAGAATTGTTAAAACTTGTCTCTTGTACCTCCTACCAACGAGACAAGTGTTAAGAAAGGTGCCTGCAACAAACCTGCAACTTCGGATTTATGCTCTGTGAGAATTCCTCGCTAGGATTTACCTCTCCTTCCCAAATAAAGCATTACATACATAAGCAAGCAAACAAAAATAAGGAAACTAAAAATAGCACTCAGCTTTAACATAGAGTTTGTTTGGTTGTAAATGAAAAAAGCTGTGGCAGTACTGAGCAACAGGAGCTGTGAATTTCTTCCAAGCATTTACAATTACTATGTACCAAACCTGGGTTGGACACAAAGGGTTCCAGTGAATGGGGTGACATCAGACTGGGGACCTGTCACTACTGGGGTTCCACAGGGCTCCATCTCAGGCCCTGTGCTCTTCAACACCTTCATGAATTACTTGGATGCAGGACTCAAAAATATACTAAGTTCGCCAATTTACTCAATTCATAAATTGGGAGAAGCTATCAACTCCCCTGAGGGCAGGGAGGCCCTGCAGAGAGAACTCAGCAAATGAGAGGGCTGGGCAATCACCAACCAGATGAAGTTCAAGAAGGGAAAGTGCTGGATTCTGTATCTGGGATGGAACAACCCTGGGTGTATGGACAGACTGGGGAATGAGATGCTGCAGAGCAGTGCTGAACAAAGGGACCTGGGGATCCTGGTCGATGGCAAGTTGAACATGAGCCACCAGTGCCCTGGCAGCCAGGAGGGCCAACCCTGTCCTGGGGGGCATCAGGGACAGCATGGCCTGTGGGCAAGGGAGGGGATTGTCCTGCTCTGCTCTGCACTGGGGCAGCCTCACCTCGAATGCTGTGGACAGTTCTGGGTGCCACAATATAAGAAATACCTTTAACTCTTGGAGAGTGTCCAAAGAGAAAAATGGCTTTGAGGGAAAATGAAGTGGCTGAGGTCACCTGGTCTGTTCAGCCTGGAGAAGAGGAGACTGAGAGGAGACCTCATTGCAGTCTGCAGCTTCCTTGTGAGGGGAAGCAGAGGCACAGACACTGATCTCTCCCCTTTGATGACAAGCGACAGGATCCAAGGGAATTGCCTCGAGTTGTATCAGGGGAGATTTAGGCTGGATACTAGGCAAACATTTTTCACCCAGAGGGTGGTTGGGCACTGGAACAGGCTCCATAGGGAAGTGGTTACAGCACCAAGCCTGACAGAGTTCAAGAAGGGTTTAGACAGTGCTCTCAGGCGCATGGTGTGACTCTTGGGGTGTCCTGTGCAGGGACAGCAGTTGGACTCGATGATCCTTGTGAGTCTCTTCCAACTCAGAATATTCTATGAAGTCCAAAATAATCTTCTAAACCTCTGAGAGCAAAGCCAAATTAATTTGTAATTTTGCAGATACATACACAAGTTCAAGTTTCTAGTAATTGTTATCTACACAAATAATTAGATCAAGTTTAAATGTTGTTTAAGTCTCTACTGATGAAAGCATTTCTACTTCCAAATATATGTCATAAAACCAAGCTCAGTACTGAGTGTAACATATAGAGCTTTACTTCAATATACAGTAACAAACACAGTATTTTCAGTAGTACTTTATATACTGAGACAAATTTTTATTATTTTTCCTACACATCCTTTTTAACACAGCATTTATTTCTGGTAGGAATTTTTATCAGTGTTTTGAAAAGCCAAGATTCTTTACTAAGTTGTAATCAAGCATCATTTAATAGAAGTCATACTTGGTTGGATGCTTTGGGTGAAGTGCAGACTGTGCGATGCTAACCTGAGCCTGAGAGCAACACAGTGTATACTTTATACCTTACAAGCAGAACCCAAGGGAAGGGCTTCTAGTGCTGATGCAAGTAATTCATGCCTCACTGGCTTGGATTTTGTCCACAAAACCTTTCCTAAAAGATGAGGCTTAAAGAGTACTATAAGAAGAAGAAACTTTTCTTGGTTTTTTTTTTATTGTGAACAACAGAACTCAATCAACAAACAAATAACACCTAGTGACAGATCTCCACATGGCAAGTAACTCTGATTTGAGTCACTCTTTATACTTCCTGCTAGATTACTTTCTCTCACAAAACCAACTTTAACCCCCACATTCTTTGTACAGTTGCAGTGAAATCAAGGCTGTTCACTCTAGGGAGGAATTCCTTTCCAAAGGAAAACCAAGCATCTTCTATCCTGCCTTTAGCTGCCTAATGCCCTTTTTATCCCTACATCTAGCTACCCGGATCAATTTTTTTTTTTTTTTTTTTTTTTTTTTAATCAATTCATTAGCTGATTCACCTATTCCTGGTCTTCCAAACTCAGGCCCTCTAAGAAGGTCTCTGAGGTTTCGTTTGTGAGGCCCTGCCTCCCCCTGGAAGCTCCGTTTTATCTGACCATTGTCCGAACTTTCCTAAGGTGACAATTTCCTCCGGCTGCTGCGGCAGGACAGGGGCAGTTTCGGAGTGTCCCGCGGGACTGATTTCCCTCCGAGACATGTTTTCTACCTGGGAATCAATCTCGGCTCCGGGCCGCATTCGCAGGGTACCGGGTCCGCTCCGCCCGATGCGCACCATGTGCACATGGACATCCTGGGCGAGCCCGAGGGCGCTCCCACAGGTGCACCGTCCGCAGTCCCGCTCCGTCCGCAGCAGCTCCCGCCCCGCGGGCACGGCCGGACCCAGCACCGGCGGCTGCGGCTCAGCCTCCCGGCCCCGCCCCGGCTTCCCACCGCCGCCTCCGCGGGCGGACGGAGGAGCGGGGCCGGGGAGGGGGCGGGCTGGGGGCGGGTTAAAAGCGGCGGCAGGTGAACGGGGAGGGACCTTAAAACTCGGGCCCGGAGAGGCTACGGCCGCCCGCTCCGCAGGCACCAGCGGACCTGGGACTTGGGAGCGGAGCAGCGCAGCGCGTCTGTCGTGTCCTGCCCTGCCCTGGTGTGCCAGGTGAGGGTGCGGAGCGGCTCCCGCGTGCCGCACCCGTGGGATCGGGATCGAGGTTGGGATTGGGCTGTGCGCCCCTCCGAGCGGGTGGCGATCCGTGTGCCCGAGTAGGGCTCGGGTTTGGGGCACCCCGGACAAGCCGTGCTTGGGGGGGGCTGTCAGCGGGCCCCGGGGGCGGTGACTGCGGCTGGCCGGCACGTTCGGACCGCACAGACCGTCCCGAAAGGAGCCGTCGGACCTCCGAGCCAAACTCGGTGTTTGCCAACGGTGCCCGCTAACAGGAGTGGACGGCAATCCTGCCGCTTCCCTCCGCTGAAGGCTCGGGGCTGCGCGGGAACTCGGCGGGTTAAAGGTCGGCTCGGAGGGAGGGAGAGGCTGGACTCCAGCTACTAACCTCAAGTGGGGATTTGGAGTGGTTTTCAATAATGGTGTCTTGGTTGGCAAGTTGGGCGTCCGGGTAGATTGACTCCCTAACAGCCAGTTGCAGTGTTTCGATAGTGGCAGATGAGAGGGAGAAAAGTTTCCCCCCTATCCCAAAACTTGCAGCCTTGGTTCAGAATTGCAGTGTGAGACGGCATTTTGGACCTAGGCTGTTCAGCTCAGCCATATACGCTTCCCGGACTTTCCTCCAGTTCTAATTAGCCTCTTGTGAAGTTTTCATTGACTTTATTTTAATGACTATACAACAGACACGAGGAAATGCTTTCCAGAATGATGTAGCTATCTCATAATAGCCTGCAGGTTAGGTCAGAATAAAACGCTGCATAAAATGGTGCCGGTTTCGGCAGAGACAAAGTATGAGAAGTCTCAGGAATTCCAGCCATCTTCTCAAAGTTGTTTTCTTTTTTGCCTTACCCAATTTCACCTTTCCGCATCACAGTAAATCTGACCTCTCCCTCTTGCCTCCAGGCTTGTCCGTACAAGCGAGGCCCTCGTACCAAGGATATGTGTTGGTACACGTTTGTCCTTTGTCTGGGATGTACCTATACCAGGGAGAAATTTTCCTTTTTTTCCCTCTCTGCTGTATGAGAATGAGAGATTTTTGTAAACTTTGGCCCGTGTTGCATTGCAAGGTACCATGCTCTCACACAGCCAGCACCAAGAGGAGATGGAGCACTTATCCGTGGCCTGTGTGGCTCTCCCAGTCTAGTTTTGAGAGACGATGGACCAGCTATCCAGGTTCCAAGCTCGGGTTGCAAAGTGTTTTGTCCAATTCAGTGATAGTTTCCAAATGGCTGCAATCAGTGACAATTGAGCCCTGAGACTGGGAAACTTTAGGAAAACTTTACTTTCAAAAGGGCAAAGAGTGTGGATTTTAGTTTTTAAGAGTAGGAGGAAAGCTGAAATGGAACTCTTCTGATGTTTGACTTTCTGTATTCTGTTGGAGTGTGATATCATCTAGAAAATCAACATGAACTCTTTAGCTGAGGGCTTTTTCTTCTCAACTCTATAACTCTTCTTGCCTCCTTTTTTGGATGACATAGCAATGAATGTGGAAGGGCAGGCTCTGCTCTGTCTGCCTTTGCCTGCTGGTTTGTGCTATATAAGCATGCAGCCCTGACAGAGCTGGCTTGATGCTTCTCACCGGTGTTAGCAAATTCAAACGTTGTACTTTTAAGATTAAGGGCCTTGTCTGAGATGCAGCAGAAAGACTTGGAGGCCTGCTAGAGGTGTCTGGCTGGAGCAAGGACTTCTGCTGAAGGCCAGGTAGTACTTACCTTAGGGACAAAGAAAGCAGCTCAGCCTTCTAGGACTATGGTGTTTGCAAAGAAATCCTATAAAAATGCTGGAGAAGTCTCTACTTTGTCTAGATGTGGCTTAACTCAGGCAGTAATAATAATTTCTATTGCTTTGGGAAGTACACTGAAAGGCCAAATGCTGACCAGAGTCAATCACAGAAAGGGAAGGAGAACACAGGGGAACTGTTTTAAGCTGTACTTTTTTCCTGCCCAAAGCCTTGTTGTGCAATACACTGAGGTATACTTGTCCCATCATAAACTGATGGAAAGGGAAAGTATAATAAATTCTTTGAATTCATTAAGATAAGGGTGACCTAAATGAAAGTGACTTACAATTGCCTATGTCTTTGGAAGACTGTTAGGAAATTTTCTTTTTTACAGGTCTAGAAAAAGTTTGAAAGTTTTTCTACAGTTTGAAAAGTGACCGTTCTGTGTATTGTGTCTTCCTGCAGGTAAAAGGACACAGGAAAGAAGATGGACTGGGGAACTCTGCAAGCTGTTTTAGGAGGTGTAAATAAGCACTCCACCAGTATTGGGAAGATATGGCTCACTGTCCTTTTCATCTTCCGTATCATGATCCTGGTTGTGGCTGCAGAGAGAGTCTGGGGAGATGAACAAGATGACTTTGTCTGCAACACACTTCAGCCTGGCTGCAGAAATGTTTGCTATGACCACTTTTTCCCCATCTCTCACATCAGACTCTGGGCCCTGCAGCTGATCTTTGTCTCCACACCTGCACTGCTGGTGGCCATGCATGTGGCTTACACCAGGCATGAGAAGAAAAGGCGGTTCAGAAATGGTGAGAAAATTGATATTGAAGAGCTAAAAAATGAAAAGATTCACATTCGGGGCCCCTTGTGGTGGACGTACACCAGCAGCATCTTCTTCAGGATTGTCTTTGAAGCTGTCTTCATGTATGTGTTCTATTACATGTATGATGGCTACCAGATGCCCCGCCTGGTGAAGTGTGACGCTTGGCCCTGCCCCAACACTGTGGATTGTTTTGTGTCTCGGCCCACTGAGAAAACCACGTTTACTATTTTCATGCTTGCTGTATCTGGGATCTGCATGATGTTGAATCTGGCTGAGTTGTGCTACTTAGTGATAAAAATTTGCATGAAAGAATCCAGGAAAACAACAGTTTTGAAATAAGTCCCCAGTTACAGTATTTACTGGCTCCCCATTTCCCTTAAACTTTCTTAGGTGTAAGAAACAATAAACAATATTTTCACACTCAAGGAAAAGGATAAAAAGGAAATGTTCTTTTTTGTTTTAAAACTGATAGCCTCCCTGGGAAGCTGATGCTGAGGCATGTTTTAAAGATCATAAACTAATTCAGTATTCCTGCATCCACAATTAGAGCAGCCTTCTGGCACCAGCTTCTCAAAAGTATGCCTACTGCTGGGATCCTATTGTTGGGACAGTTAATTCTTCAAACAGTGGGAGTGGAAAGGACCAGAGAAGGCTCTAGTGCCCAGAGGAGACCCAGGAATCACAAACGCACTGTGTGGGCTCAGAGGCAAAACAGTATCAAAGGTTTTTTGTTAAAAGTAGAGTAAAGAATTTTTTGGGGCACATCACAGCTTTTGAGAAGGAAGAAGTCAGGGAGGTGATTGTGTTCATAGTAAGTGTCCTCCCTAAGTAATCTGGAGAGCAAGAAAATGGTGTAAGGGCACAGGTATTCTGGCAGTGCATGCTAACAGCTTTGCTGGGCACCAGCATGGTTTTCTCATCTTCTTGCCTGCACTGAGAAGCAGTTCCTTAAGGGCTGGGGGATGGCCAGTCTCAACTGCCTGTGACTGCCAGTAGGTCTAGGCTGCCTCCCCATAAGTCACAGAGACTACAACAGTGGGAGGAATGAAGTTCAGTTTTCATTCTCTTGATCAGATGAAAAAGAGGATTGTCACCTCTGGGAGGGTGGAGGCAGTGCAACTGTCTTCCTCCTCTTGTTCTTCCCCAGTATGTTGTGAGGAATCTCAGTACAGTAGACTTTATCTGATGAAGAGATGTTTTACCACCTGGCTGTGCTTCACTCAGCTGTATACTTAATTTTTTTTTTTTCCTCAATAAAAACCAAGAAAAAAAGGTTTTTTTTGTTCTGCTGGTTATCCAAAAGAAGTGCTTCAACTTACAACATGATATCCAGTGCTCCTTTCATTGCTGCTTTTTTTCTATCTAGCCTGCACAGCTTTTCTTCATAAGACCTTCTCCCTATCTGAGGTGCCTTTCAAATGAGTTGTGCAAACCACTCCCAGTCTCTCTGACATTCCACATTGTGAGATTAAATCACCATTCCTTTTTTTAGAGTTGATCTAGCAGGAATTACAGACAGCTTACAGAGCTAAAATAGCAAGGGGACCCAATCAGCAATGAGGAGGAACTTGATATTTTTCTTAAAGTTCACACTGCTGTGCTGTAAGTTGTATACTAATTTGAAGGACTGAGTCAGTCTGGTCTTGTCTCAAAAGATGTGTTATGCCTTTCATGGGCAGCATATGGCACTTAGGGAAACACACTTATCCCCCAAATTCCTGCCCATTGAACCCACTTCTAGAAAGCTGTCTGTTTCTCCTCTATATATTTAATAACTTCTTTTCCCCGAATGAATGAGTACTATCTCAGCTTCTCTATTTGCATTCATCTTTTACTGTACATTCAAATTTGTCACTGTTGGAGTAAACAAAGCTGCATGATTTAGGACCCATGACCCTTTACTGTGCACTGAAAGTAAAGCATAAACAGACTTCCCTTGCTTGTGATCTACATCCAGTATTACAACTTGACTCCAGATGGAAATCTGTC
Source organism: Certhia americana (assembly GCA_018697195.1). Classification (NCBI taxonomy): domain Eukaryota; kingdom Metazoa; phylum Chordata; class Aves; order Passeriformes; family Certhiidae; genus Certhia; species Certhia americana. The sequence goes on along the minus strand of CM031857.1, from coordinate 44,193,627 downwards.
ATCCAAGAGGGAACAATAAAACCATAAAAACACCATCCTCAGAACCATGAAAAAAAAAGATAGAAGGTCATGCATAATGAGCTGGACAGGAAACTTGGACTGTGAAAACATCCTTAATTCAACTCCAAGGAACACAGTTTGGCATATATCAGGTTTGTGCTTGATAGAGTTTCCTGCATTGTTCCGTGTACAAGTATGAAGAGAGCAAACTAGTCCCTGACCTCTTGTATTACATTTCTTTTATAACAAGATTTTTTTTCCTGAAATTACTATTAAAGCACTTTCGTGGTGTCTGTTTTCTGTATGATTTGTACATGCTGTGTGTTACCTAGTGTGTCTAATGAACATCTGTTTACCATAATGGAAAATGTATGCACCAATACTATACTCCATAGCCAAGGGCTACATGGGGATTTTAGCCTTCTGCTGCAGGTTGGTGATTCCATTGGTTACACCACCTGTTACCCTGAGGTTTCCTGAACTCATAGTGGAAGGTCACATATGTTCTTGAAATCAAATATGCTGCTTTCGACAGCCTTGCAGCTAGAAAAGGCCAATGATAAACTTAACCAGCTCCATACGAAAGAGTTTGTTTTTGCTGCTTACCTTTGAATTTAGCTGGAACTTGGAATCAGTCACACCACAACTGTTAGCACTAACACTATGAAGCTATCTTTAACTAGCAGTTTGGCAAACAGATTATCATACAGGAAAAAAAGAGAGAACTGGGGAAAGTGTTTGGATGTAGCCAAGCTTTGGTCCAGAACTGCAGCATCAGGCACTGATAGCTCTGAGATCTGTGTATATTTAATTTGACTGAATAGCTGCTTTGTATGTGAAAAAAAAATCAGATACTTTATAGGAACATGGGAATTGCAACTATTTCTACATGTGTTACATGGCATAGTTGACCTTTTACAGATGGATTTCATACAGATTAAAATATATTGCTGTGTTGAAATTGTGTGTGTTCTTTCCTGAAATGCACTAGTAGTGTCTGCATTTCTGGTACTTGGTTCCTAGTCTTTCCTCAGAATAAAGATTGCAAAGCATGTTGAAAACTTAAGCAGCAAATCTGAGATCATGACTATAAAAGAGGTTGATTTCTCATTGTTCAGTGTCCAGCGTAGCCAGGATGTAAAGTGTCTAATAATGTAGTATCAGAAATGGGAAGTGTAGGAATGGAACTGGCTGAAAGTATTCTTTGACTGAAATTGCCAGGAAAAATCACCATTGATTCAATCAGGTTAAACTTCTATCCAAAACCTTGAAACCAAAACTACAAACATGTTTGTCAGAAGAGTAAGGAGATGAGGGGAAACAAATTTCATTGGTAACTCATGGACCCAGACAGAGAAAAAATCCTAACTACCTTGGGATAAAGACTGATTTAAGAGGAAATCAGAAGTATAGATCTTCTGTATTTATGACTTCTAGATATAGAAGTACCTTTATTAGAAGTTTTCTTAGACAAAAATAAGACTATCCTTTGGTTGTTTACAGTTATACTAAGTCATGTGCTAAGTTATTTTATATCTTTTAGGACAAATATAAAAGACAAATTATATGGTCCATACAGAAAAATGCACTCCTGTACTGTAGAGGTTCACTTCAAAATAGCAACTCTGTTAAAAGCTGCTTTATTTTGTAAAAAGGGTACTGAAGCAGTAAGGGACATGCTAAGAGCACTTTGCTAGAAACTAGGTGAAAATCTTTTCTTCATCTGAAAGTTAGGCTAATGGGGTTTACCCCACAACAAAATCACACTCAGAGAATTGCACTGTATTTTTGTTCACTTGTTCTGATATTCAGGACAGCCACTGACAGTTAATTACAGGGTCATTTGATTTTTCACCATCTTATTATCTACACAGTCATTTGAACTTTTGTTTGCAGACAGTGGCAAGAGTAATGGTAACTATTTGAAGCTTAATGAGCTAAGACTAATGGTAATGACTTTCAAGATAGTTCAGAAGGTACCTACACTTTTGTCCCCAAGTGACCAACCTAGCTTGTCATTGTCATTGTCATTTTCTCTTATGGATTGTACTTCTCTTCTATAAAGCTGGCTCAACTTTGACTTGGCTATTTTCTATATAAAGTTTCCTAGCCACCAAAAGAAAATCTTTATAACCTAAGCTTGGGAATGCACTGATCTTTAATTTGGAAGGCCCAGATGAGGAAACAAGTCACATCTCATACTCTCCAACTCTGAGAACATTCCTTGTTCTTGGTATGGTTGGTCCCCCATCCAACTGTAGATTTAAATATCAGAATTGGTCAAAATCATTGTACTTACCTTCTCCCTTTTGCTGACTGTTTAATCACTGCCACTAACTCAGAGATTATTTCACATCTATCTGCTCTATGAATTTGAATAGCCAAATCAATTGTATTTGAATTAGCCATCTACTGAAAACATCCTCTCCAAGAATACCACCAGGCTGACAGATGATTGCATAAGTCTTTGTGGTAAAGGAGTGATATTGTATCAGTATGATGCACAGTTTGGGGAAGTATGTTTTCAGTGAACTGAGAGAACTTGTAGTCATGAATGACTGCAGGTTGTAGATGAGTGTTTTGAACAGCAGCATTTACTCTGTGTGCTAAGAAACAGCATTTCAGTAACAGCCTGGCACAGTCACCAGGAAAAGGAATATTGTAGTGTTTGGTGCAGACATGCTGGTCTGAAGTACAAGGCATTTTTCAGTGGACAAGCGGTTTACTTGCTTATGCAAAATATATATTTTCTGTTGTCTTGGCAATTATGGCAATTTAGACATGTCATCTGGGAGAGTAGCACGCTTAAAACTGTGTAAGTTGAGATAATGAAATAGGGTTTAGAAGTGTTCTGCAAATAATTTGCTGTGGAGGTTCAATCTTTATGACAACATATAAGAACTCCCACACCTCAGCAATCCACACATTAGTAGGAGGAACACTGCACTTCTGTTGTGATGATTGGAAAACTTGCTATCTGTTTGGTATCCAATTACCAACATTTCCTTCATCACAAGACTTCTTTCATTTGATTTACAAACATAATGGCAGTCCTGATACACAGAGTCAACACTGACTCTCATTGCTCCCGAGTTTTCCCTATTGTAAGATAAAGGTGACAACTGTGTCATGTTCACAGGGATCAGAACAGTTTAATCAACCACTGTTTGTTAAGATCATTGCAACAGGTGTCAGAAAAAATGTAATTATTGTGTGGTAAAGATTTCAAGCCTATTGTGTGTTGCATCATTAGTGTAATGTCTGCTTACAGTTTGTCATATCCCTGCCATAGGTATTGCATCCATTCCAAGGACTGAGTGTTTAATATACGTTTTAAAAAACTTCCACAATCTGTCCAGAGCAGATAAAAAAATCAGTGTCTTCATTTACACAGATGTGCACAAAGACACAGAACATCAAACTGACTTAAGTCATTCCCTCACTGTTACCTGATAGAAGACTGATGGAGACATTGCAACATGGATTTGTCAGGCATAATATCTACCTATTCCATGATAGAAGCTTTTGTGTATCACAGTAAAATAGTTATTAATGACTCATTGTCAGAGCATCAGGATCCACCAAATGGGATAAACTCTTGCAGCTGGGAGGAGCTGCACATACATGGGAAGATTAGCTTAAGATTCAATAAGATCTTTATCGCTGGGAAAAATGGTTTAACAATAAAAGTTTTAGAAGGTAGGAAGGTCTAAGTGCTTTTATTGTGAAACATGAAGCTTCAAAAACCACTTGCAAAACTAGGATGGAGACCTGTTCTGAAGCAAAGAACAGTTTTGTAAGTGAGAACTGTAGTTTGTGGAAGATCATCTGTGAAACATTACACAATAACGTGATTGACCTCAAAAAACATCATACTGGTATGCATTCAAGATTTGTCAAAACCAGGATGTTTGAAATTAAATTTTCAGTCTTTTTATCACTCAAAAGCCTATTTTCCAGTGCAGGGTTTGTCCAGGACAGTCTCTGTCAACATGGTTCTTCTGTGCTTTTAGCAACTGTAATAAGACATTGGTGTGCTATAGTGCGTTCCACCTAACTAAGTAAATGAGGTGGTATTGTGAGTAAATAAAATTCCAATTAATATAAGTGAAATTGGTGATGGATTTTTTTTTTCCTCGCAGTTAGAAAAAAGCTCCTTGTGCCTTTGTTGTGTGTCTCACAAAACAGGCATTCGTCCTAACAGGAGAAAGGCAGAAACTCCGATCACTGTTCAGTTTTGATCACTGTTCAGTTTTGCTGCCCATTTTACTATATGTGCAAACATTGGTGGAGTTCACTGGAGCCTGGTCTGCAGCCAGGAGACTATTTCCCACTAACGGCATGCCATTTTGTGCTACTGATTTCTTTAATTCCAAGGGCAGACCATCACATCATGCAGCAGTTTGAATTTTGTAGAGGCATTTTCCCTTACATAACACTTTTTTTTTGGTATTTTAAAGCAAGATGCCTACTGCTGTTCCTTTCTGAGGAAGGCGGTAATTACTTGAGGCCTTTACAAATTTGTCATGCATGACACCCAGGTATATTCCTGGTAAAACATACTGTATTTGCTCTTCCCCTGAACACAATGAAAAAGAACATCCTTGTTTAGAAGCCTTGGTTGTGGCTTGGCACAATGAATTGCCCACTGGCAATACTAGTTTAGGGCAATAATACTGTCACTCCTCCCTGCTCATTCTTATCCTCTCTGTATCTCTCTCCCACACCATTCAAAACGGTGCCTCCAACTCAGGACCTGCAGTGAGCCAGCACACTTGTTTGCACAGCTGTGCTCAGCACTGGACTGGACCACTGTTTTAGCTGATGAAGAAACCAGTGTTTTGCTTTGCTGGATTGTTTTTCAGATGGATTAATTCTTTGATCTTCATTACAGGGAGGCTGTATGAACTTCCACACTGACAAGACTGTGGGGCAGTGTTCCATGTTGTTGGGCAAGAAGAGCTGCAGGGAGCGAGTGGAAGGGGTGGAGGAAATGGCAACATGAAGTGTATTTGCTGCTACACATGCTGTAATTTCAAACCACAGCCTCTGGCTGTGTTTTCCCAAGTGACTGCTGCCAGAAAGGCAAAAATCTTAACTGCCTTTTCTCCTTTTGCTGCTGTACCTTTCCATGCTCCATATTCCTCTCTACTGGCCCTGCTTCTCAGCTACTGGCCATCTTCTTCCTTGCTGCAACACAATTTTTTCTCAACTTTTGTATAAGTTGATTTAACTCACTAACTCAGCAGTGAACTGTTTGAGCTCTGCATTTTGAATTTGTTTTCTTCTGCTCAGATTTCTGCCAGATTTCCTGTTGTGGCAGGAATCAATATGTTTCAAACACCAATATTTTTATTTCATATTTCTGTCTGTAGCGTCAGAAAAAAATAACATCACACTATGACAGAATGATAGCAGGCATAATTTCTCGTAGGACTTTGCATGTCCTGTGTCTCTTTGATTCTTCCTCCTAACAGATACCCGGCTTGTACAGTTATAGTTCTTCCTCTCCTACATCTTACATGAAGGTTTTGATTCCATGAAGATGAATGGAAAGCATCTTGCTGTTCCATATCTCAGAACATTCAGATTGTTATTGTTGTTCTTGTTGTAGTATTAGGAGACTTCCCATGTTTCCAAAGGAAAGAACCAGAAAGGGCCAGAGGAAGCTGGTTCTGGTGGGCGAAACACCAGCCTAGAGTCTCTCAGTGCTATTCTCAGAACCATATAACCTAGGATGAGATATTTAGTCTTCCTGTGCCTCCATTCCTACAAACAAGAACTCATAGTGTTGTCCTACAAAACTAGAAATAATAATACTTCCTGACACCAGTTCTAATGCTGCCTTCTCTGATGTGCTTAGCAGTAGTGTTGCACAGAACAGATCACTCATCAGTAGCTACTATATATAATAATGAAAATTAGTATATAACATGAGATCATACTACAACTACTTTTTATTGTCATGTTATTTACTATTTAATTAATTATAAAGTCCTTCAATTCATCCTTGTAGAAAACAACTAGATTTTAATCCTGCTTGCTTCAAGCTGTGCCTCTGGAGATAGCAATACCCTTTCCCAGATTTAAATATCTTTAGTGCCATCTTCTGTAGGGAAGTGGCATGTCAAGCACAATTCTCTTTACCTACATACCATTCAATGCCACAATGAGCTGAACTGAAAGTATTTGTAGCTCTTTTTTTCAGCTGACTGTGTGGACAAAACTGCTGTCAGCACTGCTGAGACGTGTGTCACTTTGGCATGGCTTCTGACTGAAGACATGTACCACAGTTTAGGGGTCTTTCCACCAGACTGTGCTTGGATGCACAGATACATAAGAGTGATTCTCTTCTGTACTTCACAATAGATGATTAATTTAGAAATAACAAGGGCTAACACTGTTTTAGATCAATACTGATCTAAAAAAGTCTATTTTTCTTGCCAAGCAGCAGGTCAGGTTCAGACTAAGCTCAATCAAGAAATATCTCCTTAACTTACAAGATCTTTTTATCATTTCCATAAAGCTTGGTGTCCATTTATTATTTCTTTTGTGTACCTTGTCATGAAAACCTGATTCATCTAATCTTAAAAATATCTGCCTGACTGCTCTGTCTCCTTGCTTTCAGAATTCACTTTGTTTCTGTGCCAGCCAAATCACGTACTGCTAAATGTCTACATGTGGAACAGGGGTTGTCATCTGTGTGGAGGCTTCGATGAAAGACAAAAGATGGTACTAAAGAAGATAATTAGTCCCTCTCTGGAGACATTAAAAACCCTGCTGGACATTCCTGTTTAACTTGCTGTAGGTGACCCTGCCTTGGCAAGGATGTTGGACTGGATGATCTCCAGAGGTCCCTTCCAACCTTAACCATTCTGCGATTCTGTGTTACTAATTAAAGGAAGGCTGAAAAATTTTTAATTTTTAATGCCAATGGAGGGAACCCTTTAAATATAATGAGAGCTACCACTGTTGTGCCTCTTTCACGATAATTGAGGAAACTAGCAGGATGGCTCTTCCAAGGAAATCCTTCTGTCAGAAAGTCCACATGAAGAGACACTTTTGAACACCATTAACTAAATCTGAGCCTATTTTCTTTCTGAATAAACTCCTCAGAGACACAAGTCCTACTTTTTTGTCTATATCGTATGTCCTCAACATGCTTTCATGCTTTTACCAGTACATAATTGGTCCTTCACTTTTAAAACTGCTTCCCTCAAGATTCCCCATGGATTTTGCCTGTCCTGTTTTTCTATAAATGATCCAGAGGGTTTTGCTGACAGACCAAACCTCTTCTTGTATGAACCTGGAAGGGAATTCTTTAAAAGGAAATTGTTAGCTGATAGGTGTAGTCCATGGCAGGCGGGCACTGCATCAGCTTCTCTTAGTTTGAAATGTGAAGGATTCTGTCATAAAAACCTTCTGTGGCACTACTGAAAGAATGCTCTAGAATCTCACTGCCCTCCTGAGTAAGAATATTTTTCTTAAACAAAACAGGTATCAAGACCAGTTTTTTACAGATACTGGGAAATACCACCTGAAACTTCCACAGAGTGAAAAAGGCATCAGAGAAACACCCTGTGCCTCATCCTATTAAAACTTCTGAGAGAGACTTCACTGCATGAGAAAGTTTTCATGTTAGGAGGTACTGCGGCTGCTGGGATTCCATCCTGTACCCTCACACAACCTCTCATGCCGCAGTGCTTCAGGATCAACCCTGTGATACACTTACAACCATGGCAGCACTGTGTTTCAGATATATCACCCATCTCTGAACAGTAATTTGCCCATAAGCACCTCTAGTGCTTAGGGTCAAGAGAGATCTTCCTCTCTAGTGCTTTCAGCTGAAATATTTATAGGGACCAATCAAGCAATGCAAGAATACAAGAACATGGGCATGATTTGATTCAGATTCTCAACAGTTCTCTGCTACACACAGCTCCTCAAAGTGTCTCAAGATTTTTATTGGATTTTTTCTTACTAAATAATACCTTGGAAATGACTGGTGTCATTTGTCATTAGATCTTTGTAAAGTAGCTGTCAAGAGAAACTCATATCTTACTGCTGAAGAGTTGTTGAGTCATCATACCACTTTAACTCATTTTTTCATAGAACCATAGGATGGTTTGGGTTGGAAGGAACCTTAAAGATCATTTCTTTCCAACTCACCTGGCCAAGGGCAGGGACACCTTCCATTAGACCATGTTGCTCAAAGCCCCATCCAACCGGGCCTTAAACACTTCTGGAGATGGGGCATCTGCACCTTACCTGGGCAACCTGTTCCCATGACATGCCACCCTCACACTAAAGACTTTCTTCCTAAAATTTTATTTAAATCTACCCATTTTCAGTTTTGAGCCATTCTCCCTTGTCAAGTCACTACATACCCTTGTAACAAGTTCCTCTCTTGTAGAAAGCATAGGCTTTCTATGCCCCCTTCAGGAACTGGAAGGCTGCTGTATGGACTCCTCAGACCCTTTTCTCCAGGCTGGACAGCCTCAACTCTTTCAGCCTGTCTTCATAGCAGAGGTGCTCCAGCCCCCTGATCATCTTCATGGACCTCCTCTGGACTCACTCCAACAGATCCACATCCTTCTTATGGTGGGGGCCCCTTGAGTTGGATGCAGCACTCCAGGAAAGTGGAACATCAAAGGAGACTCACCTCCCATCATCTGCTTCGAGCAGAATCACCTCCCACTCTTGCTTTAGATGCTGCCCAGGCTGTGCGCCTGTTTTACTTTCCCTGAGGCAACACTACAGAACACGCATAGGTGATAGTAACATTTTTGGGTACTTACGCTGAAAAAGTCAAGAGCTACTTTTAATTAATAACTTTCAGAACACTGACAACTGATCTCTGGTTTTGAGGGGTTTTGTTTTTCCAAAAGTTCTGTGCACAACAGCTAGACTAAGGAGGGCTCTGAGGGAAAGAGAAAAGGGGCTGGCAGCCCTTTGGCACTCCTCATGCAGGACACACAGGCACCACCTGCAAGGTTTATCTGCTCTCCGAGAGAAAACCCTCGTTTTGGTGAAGAAATCGTTCCGTTGTTTCGGTGGGGCTTTTTTTTCCCTTTTGCTCAGGTCTGTCCGACCCCTGACGGAGGGCTGTGCATTCGGCGGCCGGGCCGAGGCGCCCTCCAAGCGCGGTGCCGGGGCACATCGCGCCGCACGGCCGGCGGTGCCGAGCGGGCAGCGGCTGCCGCGGCGCTGCCCCCGCCGGAGCCCGGCGGCGCGGGGACCGCTTTCTCACGCTTCTATCCTCAGCGGGAAAGAAACTCTTTTATTCCCCAGGAAATCCCGCGGAGGTGGGATGGGTCATCTGCACTGTGACAAACATTTTAAAATCCGGGCAGACAATCCGCTTGGAGCCTCCCGGGTGAGGAGAGGGGCTGCCGGGCCCGTCCCGTGCGAAGCCGCGGCGGGAGGCGGGGAGGGGAGGGGAGAGGGAGGGCCGGGTGCCGCCAGAGGTGCCGGCGCCTGGCGGGCAGCAGCAGGCAGGGCTGAGGGCACGGCGCTGGGCACGGGCTCCCGGCGCCGCCCGCCCCGCCCGCCGCTTCTGCCACAGCCCAGCCAAGGCTGGGGGCGCCTCTTCCCCCCGCTTAAACGACCTATGCGCCATCTCCGCCAGGACTCTCCCGAACGAGTCGCGCCTTTGCTGCTTTTAAAAAGCCTTCCTCCCGCCAAGCGTAAGTAGAGCGCCCCTGGGCTGCGCCGCTCGGCTCCAGGCAGGGACGCGCCGCCGGCACACAGGGGACGCGGCCGCGGGCACGCTCCGAGTCAGCGCTGGGGGCGGGAGCCAGCCCGGGGCTTCTGCCCGCTCACCGTGTCCCCCCGCCGTGGGATGGGCGCCAGGGAAGGGCAGGGCGGGGCCGAGCCTGCTCATCCTACTGAGGAGGAGTCGTAGCAGGGGCCCTACCGCTTTGAATAACTTCCTGAGGGGACCTGGCGCAAGTGTCCCTCTATTCCTGCCCCACCGAGGGAGCCGTCTGCAGGCAGCGGCGCTCGCAGATGGGACCGTAACTGCTCCTGGTGTGGCAGGGAGAAGTGTCCAAACCTCACCAAATACCTCAGAAGATGCAGTGGAGGACAAAGCAACAAGTATTAGTGTCCAGGATGGTTGTGTAGGGACGTATAATATCTTCCTTAAAAGCTGCCACTAACGTGTGAATATTTATGTGGATTTCAGGCCAGTTTTGTACTTGGGGTAAAGTTAAGTCTTAAATAAAAAGTAGAGCCAGAATTTCTTTCAACGTTGTAAGTGGTGCCGCACAGAAGGATGGAGTTCACGGGCATAACCCGAGATGGTTCTGGGGTTCCTTGAGGTGAACTCTCAGTTACCTACCTGGCCCGTACAAACACTTCCTACTGATAGTGGGGAAACGGCCGGGTGGCCTCCCTGCATTGACCAGACTGCTACCTCACTCTGTTCACATCTTTGGTCTGAGAGTTACTGAAACATGCCAGTTACTCACTTGTTTGCTTAGGACTCACAAGTGATGCAAAGCATTGAGGTGAATAAATACTCTTAGGAAAGTATGAAGCTTGATGAACTAAAAATTTGCCAGTGTTATAAGCAAAAAAGTTGTTTCATTTGCATCTCTCTTTTTTCTTTTTTTTTTTTTTTTTTTTTCCTGAAGGCAAAAAATATTTGGGTTCGCTCCTGACTCCCTGAAGAAATCATATAAGCCTACCATGTTACTAGAAATCTTTAGTGTGTTAGGTCCTTAAAACACTGAATTGAATGAATTGAACTCAGTAGTCAAAGGTACTAGAGGTATTTACCTCTTTTATTTAAAGGGAAATGAGAGAATCCTACTGGAACATTTTAGAATTAAACTAGAAAAAAATGAAATTGTTCCCACAGTACAAAATTGTAGTTTAAAGAGTTTGAACAGGGTCTCCCTTGCAGTTACTTTAACTTGCCTGAAGTCCTCTCAGGCAGATTCTCAAACGTTGGAGTCCCTGTTTCTCTGCAGTGAAAAAGGGTCTTAAGTCTTTGAATGCCAGAAAGGCTCATCTTTCCTTTGTATATTTGGGGCGGGGGGCGGGACACTCCTCACGGTGCAGTTTTTAGATCTGTTTGGCTGATGGTATGTGGGCACCTGACAGCTCTGTCTCATTCATGCTTCACTCACTCGGGATGTAGGACTGTTGCCCTCATGCTCCACGGCTATTCCACAGTCCCCTGGTAGCTCCACACCCTTCACTCCTTTCAGCTTTACTGGTAAGTCACTGTCTTTTCCTTCCCATGTAGAGCTTTAAGATGGCATTTGAGTATTCTGGGGGAGAAAAGGGGTTGCTTGTTTTGTTCCTGGGTTTTTTTGGGTAATGAATCAGGGCAGGGGTTCCAGCAGGGAAGAGAGGAGTTTAACAAGTGGGGTGCAGCTCTCCTCCTGGGCTCAGCCCTGCAGTCCTTACGCTTTTCCTTTACTCAGGCCAAACTTTCACTCAGAGGTCAAGTGGAGTCAAGAAGAAGTTAAAAGAAGTTTTACCTGGGATTTAAGGAGGAGGCTCCATAGCAGTAAAGTAAGTTCAAGGTAATAACAAGATCAGTTAAGGAATTAATTTTTAACAAGTGTTTAAAATACAATGAGAGCGGTGATAGGTGTGTCTGAAAGTATGACACTGGAAGCATGAAGAAAGGTATTTTTCAAATCCTCATTTAAACAAGTTCATAAAATGAACTGTGAAACCTCTATTGTGATTTATGAAACACTCACCATTGTGTTTCATATATATGTACATAGCCAAATACCATTAGGTTTGACTGGAAATTATGGTAACTCATTCTGTGCCTGAACATATGCCAGTTTGTCTGGAATTACATGGTCATGCTGCAGATTTTCTGCAGGATGACTACTTTTGTCTGATTTAAGTTAGCAGAGTTAAGAATCTGATAGTGGTGGAGATGCCTGATTGTTTTGTGTAAAAATAAATGAAATATTGCAAATTGTTTTAACAGCTTTCTTTGTCATACTGCCTTATAAAATAGAGATAATTTTGATGAGAAAATCTAAATCCCAAGTTCTTAGGCTGTCATGAGAAATTAAAGGAAATGTAGGCTGAATTTAAGAAATTGTATTCAGACAAGGATATCTGTTAAGTTTCTAAATATTTGTTATGGGACATTTTTTGAATGTATCAGTACAATAAAATCATAAATACATCAAGTGTCATAATCTGGTAGTGTATGTAATACAGCTGTGTACTTACTTGTGTGATATGTGTATGTAAATATATAAACATATACATTTATAAACAATAAATTTATAAATAATAAAAGGTCAAATTTTGCACACCTAGTGCACATAATGGTTAACCTTTTCAGTGACATCATCAGAAATAAAAATAACTGTAACAATGTCACATTATTCTTCTCCTGCAGAGAGATAAATATGACATTGCAGCTTCTAAAATTTATTCTCACTTGCTTGTTTTCTTTCTTACAAGCAAAGTGTGTTTGTGCATGTACTAAACTAGTAATTAATAACACAACATTGATTCTTAAATGCCCTGCCAATTTTTATGAATGTTCATTTTTCAGTGTGGGCTCAAAGCAATGAGTTTCTAATACAAGAAATACAAAACAATAAAATACACAAAATAATATAAGACTCCCAGTTCTTATTGAATGATACGAAGGTTCTCGAACTCCTTGTTTTTCACACCATTGAATTAGATTATTTTGTGAGACAGATTCTCTGACATTCCCTTGTGGATATTCATGGACATCATGAAATGCAGATAAAGATGTTTCATTTCTTAATCTGCATTTTTCTCCAAGCACAAAAAGAAAAAATGTCTCTTTTCACAATCCATATTGAAGATTAGGTCTTAACAGTTGCCTGTCTCTGTAGCACTGAAAGTAATACTATACAGTTGAATTTTATGTAATACTACGAAAAAAAGTTTGGGATTATTCTCAGCTAAAATATTGAGTTGTGGCTGTTTAAATTTAGATATATGTATTGTTTAACTCAATAGGGGAAAATCAAATATTCTCTGAGCTTTGTGAACCTTCTGTTTTTGTTTAATGTAATTTAATCATGATTTGTATCAAGGCACCCCTTTGCAGTTGTTAGCATGATTTTTGGATGAGTTACGTTGGCCTTAGGAATTGCTCACTGAAGGATGTCTTGACATTGAAGAAAGACCTGGATTTCTGGGAACTTTCCAGCCAGTGGAGATATGTAACCCTTGGAAATTATGTCCTTCCAGTATTTATGTACTATGGACAAGATACATTTGTGGTGAAGGCAACAGTTGCTGCAATTCATACTAAGATGTACACTGAGATTTTTCACCTCTGTCTAGTTAAGATGCTGTGAAGTAGCTTTCTTAACACTTAACGCTTTCTTTAGGTGTGCAGGGTGAATTTGCACAGTTTAATACACAGAAATAAACATTTCAACTATTGTAAGCACTAAAATAGCTTTTTTTCATGTGTATCCTCTGAGAATTGTGTTGTGTCATGTCTTTGCTGTCCTGAATTAACTCACCCTGGGCGTTGCTGACCTGTAGTAAGAAGAAAAAAAATTCTTTTTCTTTAGTGATTGGAGAATGATTAAGTTAGATGAATTTATTATTTGTCATCCTTAAGTTCTAAAAATTGTTATTGTTCTTTTGTTAATTACTAGATAAATCCTCAGAAAAGCACAAAACATCCTGTTTTCATTGTTGACATCATCGCCTGCTCATTATCTGAGCTGCTTATTTTATTTCATCTGGAAGGAAAATAAAGAGTGAGGCAGAGAGTACTGAGCTGAGAGGCACAGAATATTGTAAATAATAGCAGGGAAAGGAAATACTAAACTTGGGTTTATGCTAAACTTCTTTAATCCATCAAATATATTATTTATTTTGCTTTTCCTAGATTTTCCCACTCATAATGAGAACATACTTGAATAAAAGTTCAGTTCTGTTCAAAGCTGGAATTGGGTATATCTTCAAATGATTTTGAGTTAAAAAAAAAAGTATAAAATTAATTCATTATTGCCTTAAAAATTATTATTTTTCAAGATTAAAATTAGTTAATCCTCCAAAATACTTTAAACCTTATAAAATTAAGATGGATAATTAAATTTTAAAGTAATATAAAATATTAAATTAAGACCATAAAAATACTATAACAAAATTTATTCAGCTTTGGGCTACTGTTTTAAGAGGAGAAAAAATATATTCTTCAAAAGCAATCTGAATATATTTTTTTAAAAATGTTTCAGGACAGGGAACACATGTACACAAAATCAGTATTTTGTTATTAGTATCTTTTGCAGTTTATCATGTTAGGTTGGAAAAAGAATTCACTTCTATTAAAGGGAATGTGTTTTTGAAGAATATCAAAGATGTATTTTTAGGGGTAATTTTTCTTAAATTAACTTTTTTGGATAAAATTTCAATTAGTATATGAGGATTTTTAGAACTACAAAGTACTAACGAGTGTGTTGTGGCTTTTTGTGTGAAAGCATACTACTCTGCAGATATAGGTATTTCATTGCCTCACAGTAAAATCAAGTTACAAAAAAGTATCTGAAATAATTTTAATTTCTTTGTTGCCTTAACTGAAAGCTTGAAAGAAGTTCAGGACAGACTTTGGAAATACTGCTTTTGGAAAAACAGTGACATGATTGCTGGAAATTACACTCATATAATGATGAGAATAGTACACTTCTTCAGTGGTAAATTCCTAGCTATAGTGATGAACACCTTTTTTTCTTGGGAATTGTAAGACACCCATGTGTTTGGATGAGAAGTATAAGCATAGTAAGATGTAATTAAATTATATCTATAAAATATTTTAAGATTTTTAAATAAGAAGATAATTACTTTTCTGATAGTGGGGTTTTTGCATGCAAATTATTAAGTCTGAATTACAGTTATGATACAAGTATTTCTGAAGGTGTTGAAGTTAGCTGAAAGCAAAATTTTTAATTTTGTTTTTAGTTGAAGGTTGACATATAAAATATAGAAGTGAGTTTACCAGGGGAATAAAATGTAGTTCTTACATGCATTCCAATATTCTTACATATAATCCAGATAGGAGCAGGCCAAAGATAACAGAAGTGATACCAGGAGATTTCTCTTGTTTCTCAACTGGAGGAAGCTTGTGAGGAATCTAATATTAAAAAAAAAAAATTGCAGTTTAAGCCTTTCCAAATCAGCAATTGTGTCTCTGCCTAGAATTGGACATGGGCATGGACATATATGAATTGGTGGAAACTGCTGAGAATATATGCCAGTTGTTTGACACAGAAGTAAGGTCACAGGATGTAATTCTATTTTTTTCCAAGAAAATCTCTGTATAGTTGCTGAAATGACCGTGAGTTTGTTGCTTTGGTTTTTGTTTCATTTTGTTTTGTTTTAATGATGTTGCAGTAGGTATAGTTCAGTAACACCAACTGCCAGGACAGTAGGGGATTTTCTCTCAGAATTTGTCATTCTTCCCAGTATTTCAAGTTACTAAAATGTCTGTGGTTTTTTTAGAAATAAGAAAATTTGAACATGATCAGGCTTTGAGAACATGCTTGCTGAGTTGTACAGATTCCAAAACTGAACTGTAAATTCTGTAGGTTTTGAGTAATTCTTTTTCTTTGTTTGTACAGTTTGAAAATAGCAGAGACCTACTACTAACTTCCTGATTGCTGAAGTAAATAAATTCTGTTAACAGTAAAATTATTAGAGTTAGGCAAACTTTGCATCACACTCTGAATCCCAGTGCAGTCACATTAATAGTAGTATTATTCTGTTAAATTGATCTGATTTCTACCTGTTCTTTTCCAAATATACCCAGGAGCAGTTAGAGCCAACTCAGACAGCGGAAACAGAAATAATGTTTTTCTTAGTATTTCAGTCTTGTAGAAATTCTAATGCACTAATCCTTCTTGCCAGTTGTGTATAGGCACTTAAGCCAGTATGGGCTCTGTGAGAGCATTAAACATCTCCCTTCTGTGCTCACCAAAGCCCGTGGTTGCGTGGTCCCAGGATTGTCTAGTTCTTAGTGTATGTGTGCAACGTTCTGCAGAAGCACGTGCCCTGAAGAGATATCATTTGTCGAGGATCAATCTGTTTTGCCCCATCATTGTGTAATTATAGGATGCTTTGACTTTGCTCTAATTGCTGTGATGTTCTTGTTGTAGGTTAGAAATCTGAAACAATGGGTGACTGGAGCTTTCTGGGGAGACTGTTAGAGAATGCGCAGGAGCACTCCACGGTTATTGGCAAGGTTTGGCTGACGGTACTGTTTATCTTCAGGATCCTGGTGCTGGGGGCTGCTGCTGAGGAGGTCTGGGGAGACGAGCAGTCGGACTTTACATGCAACACGCAGCAACCTGGTTGTGAAAATGTTTGCTATGACAAAGCCTTCCCCATTTCTCACATCCGCTTCTGGGTGCTGCAGATTATTTTCGTCTCCACTCCAACCCTCATCTACCTGGGCCACGTCCTGCACATTGTACGCATGGAGGAGAAGAGGAAAGAGAAAGAGGAGCTGAAAAAGAAGGGAAGCAACAAAGATGGCAACTACTCAGTAGCAGCAGCATCTGGCAGTGGTGGTGGAGGAGGCAGCAATAACGTCAAAGATCAATCTATTGTCAAAAGGGGGAAAGAGAAGCTCCCAATCCGTGATGAACGTGGTAGAATTCGTATGGGGGGTGCCTTGCTCCGTACCTATGTCTTCAATATCATATTCAAGACACTGTTCGAGGTGGGCTTTATTGTGGGCCAGTACTTCCTATATGGCTTTGAGCTAAAGCCAGTCTACCAGTGCAGCCGCTCACCTTGTCCACACACTGTGGACTGCTTCATCTCGAGGCCCACTGAGAAGACCATCTTCATCATCTTCATGTTGGTGGTGGCCTCAGTCTCCCTGCTGCTGAACATGCTTGAGATATATCACTTGGGGTGGAAGAAGCTTAAGCAGGGCATGACAAGCCAGTACATCCTAGAGATGCCTGTCGCAACAATGACACCAGTTATGGTGACGGGGGAGTCCAAACCTGTTTCCCTGCCGCCACCAGCACCACCCGTGGTGGTGACGACTGCCACGCCGGCCCCTGTTCTGCCTGACACCCGTGCTGTCACACCGCTGCTGGCCCCCGTGACCATGGCATCCTACTATGCTACAGCTGCTCCAAGACCACGGCCCCCCTCCAACACGACATCCATGGCAAGCTACCCTGCTGCTCCACAAGTTCCTGAGGAGAGGCACCGTGCTGTGACTCCCACACCCATCTCCACTCCTGTCACCATCCCGACCCCCATCCCCACGCCCACGCCAGCCGTCATCAACTACTTCAACAGCAGCAGCCGTGCCCTGACATCCGAGCAGAACTGGGTCAACATGGCAGCTGAGCACCAGGGGAAGGTTTCCTCCAGCTCAGCAGGCTCCTCCACCCCCAGCAGCGTCCGGCATCCCCTTCCTGAGCAGGAAGAGCCACTGGAGCAGCTACTCCCACCCCCGGCTGTGCTGCCCATTGCTGTAGCCAACAGCGGCAGCAGCACCAGCCTGAGTGGGGCGAGCGGCAGCAGGTGGGATGTGGAGGGCGAGGTGGAGCTGTCGGGGGCACGGCCCGTCTCAGCTGCCTGCACCACGGTGGAGATGCACGAGCCACCACTGCTCGTGGACGCGCGGCGCCTGAGCAGGGCCAGTAAGTCAAGCAGCTGCAGAGCCCGGTCAGACGACCTGGCCGTGTAAGGCGGTCACCCCTGCTCGGGGGAGCAGGTGCTGGAAGGCAGAGTGGGCAGGGGAGCTGCCCAGGGAGGCCAGGCCTGGCGTGGGTGAGAAGGCCTGGGCTTCAAACTTAGACGCTTGCTGTTTTTGCACTCTGTGAGTTGTAGTGGGGAAAATTATCAACATTTTCTAATAGGTCAGGGGTGACCAAAGCGCAGCCCGTGGGCCAGGGGACCAGTCCCACTTTCCTTCATGTTCACGGCAAATCCCTCAAGGGCAGCCGTAGGGGAGGCCTGCACAGGTAACAGGTGGCATGGTAGCTGGTCATGTGTCCTGAGGCTGACTTCCATCGGAGAAAAATTGTTAATATTCCTAGTGCCCCTGCACATGGCTGTCATCTCCCTCTTGCCCTTGCCTTCACTTCAGCTCTTTACCAGAAGCTCTCCATGAGCAGATGAACACTTCCTTTCTTCCTCTTAAATCTTATGTAGCCCTATGGCAAACATCAGGATGATATATTGCCTGTTGGCACCTGTTGTGTCTACGGACCAACTTGCCATATTAAAGGTAACTCAGTTTCTTCCATATAGCATGACTTAATGAAGCCTTTGTGTTCATGGCAAGTCACCCATGTGGTCCTCGGCCAGGCAAAGTTTAGGGAACCCCTGGAATAGATATTTGAGGTTCTTCTTTCCATATTTTTTTTTTTTTTTTAAACTCTTGACCTGTTAGGAAGTGTTTGGTTTGACCTTCTATCCAGTGTTTGCCAACCATGATCACACCATGTTTATAAGCCTGCAAATATGTTTGAGCATGTTTGACTATAATTTTAGCTGACTTCTAAAATTGCTTACAGGAGGACAGGAATTCAAACCACACCTCGGAAATTATTACACAGAACAATTTCTCTTCAGAAAGCAAGGATTACGATTTCAATACACTGTGGCCCCATACATTGCCCGTGGACAAACAATTAGGATGAAGTATGGCTCTGCATTTTAGACTTAGATATCAGCTTAAGTTTGTTGGAAAAATGCTTTTTGGAAGTGAACTTGCGTGCTTATTTTTAAGTATTTGAACATTTTGAGAATAATCTGTAGGTTTAAAATTCCTTTACTGTGTACTTAATAACTTTTGTTTGATCTTTGATCTTACAAGAAAATGTAAGAGGAAAGAAACTTACTAATGATGAAATTCCCAAAGCAACGTTTTTTCCTATTGTGTACCCTTTAACATCAATCTACAGTGTCTTTAGGTCAGTAAAAACAGGCTTAGATAATATTGTATTGCAGAAAAGGTGGCTAAAATATCTGCACAACATTGTGGCTGATCCGACTGAAGTCACTTTCAGATTTTCCATTTAATTTCCCTTCAGAATTTCAGAATTTCCATTTAAGCAACACGATTTGGGAATGGATCTTGCAGGCCTTATTCAAGCACAACTAACATTTACATGAAGTTTTGGGAGCCAGAAGAAATTTAGATTTTGGGCCTTAGAAAAGACACTGAAATCCTGCTTTTGAAAAATGTGTGTTCCCCTTAAAAATGGGTGAAGGAAAGTACTGGGTTTTTTTCTAAGGTGCAGCTTTCCTTTCAACAGGCTCTGTCCTTTATTCCCTCCTCTACAAGATGTTAGTATTCCACATGCCTGAGTAGGCTCAGAAGAGTTTCGGTACCAAAGGAATACAGAATTAGGCCCAGCTTCTGTTCTAAGCAAGAACTCCCAAAGAACTAAAGCTTGGAGTCAGTCCTGTTGCTGCTATAAATCGAAAGTACTGTAACTGGAAAAGAGCCATCAAACACAGTGGGATAGCTCTTTGCATCTTCAAAGTGTTTGGCCTGACAGTGCAGTCCTTACTCAGGCTAAGCAGGGTGAACCTGTAGCAAGTAGTTTACAGTACCTGTTATTTCTGCTGTTTAATGTTTTCCTGAGTGTGCTTATTTTATTCAACAGTCAAAATATATTCCCACCACTCAACATTAAATATTTTTACTGCTTTCTGAGTAGTCACAAAGAGCTTCTCATGATCAGAAGCACTGTTCTGCAGCCTTTGGGCGTGTTGTCTCATGACTTCCTTGTCCTGCTTGTGTTGAACCAGGTGAGGAGAAGTCCTTCTGCTGCCATGGATCTTAAAGGCAGCCACTGCATTAAAAGTCAATGTGTAGTAGTACAATAAAGAAATTTATTATTAGTTATTCAGCTTCAGGCATTCTCTCATGGATTTTCTGTGTTATAAGCCATAAAAACCCTTTCTGCAAGAAAACTAAAAGCCAAGTTCTGCTTTCTATTGTATCCATGCAACTATAGGCATAGAACATAGACTAAAGTTGATGAAGTTGCCAAGATGTAAACAAAGGCAGAGAATAAGATTCAAAATTTTTAGATTTACTAGCATCTATAGTAGCAGTTTTGTAAGTTTTGATAAATGCCAGTTAACTGAATTGCTGAAATAATGCAATATATGCATCTCTGTATTTTAGTACATTGGAGTTTATGGGCTACATTTTCCTTTGTTCTATGCTTCTGAAGAATGAAGTCAAAGTCTTTCTGGAGTGTATTTATATAAACCAGACCACCTGGAATGTGTGCTTTTTTATATCACTTCCTGAGAGCAAAACTGATGTTTGATGGGGCTCTGCATCTTGCAGCCTTTACTTTAGTACTACCCTCACAGAGCGTGTCCTGCAGGATTGCATCCATATTGTATATAAAAAATAGTAAGAGAGATAGATTTAACTTAGGATCAGCTGAGACCTAGGCTGACCTTTTCAAGTTAATGTGTGTGGTTAGACCTGCAGAAAGTTCAGATGCTTTTGTGGAATATATGGTATTTTCAGCCAGAGTAACTACTGGAAAGCTCTAAAAGATGATTTTTCCTGTTAGGTGAAGCTCGGGGGGAGAAATGTAACTCTATTGCAACCCCTAAGAGAAGTCTGAGAGAGCAGCTTCTGCATCCAGGCAGTCCTGGTCTGAGAAAGCAAAGCTACAACTCACAGGTTGCGCTTTTAAGATCAGCTTAAATTCCATCACGTAACTATGCAGCGTCAAGCCTCTTCATTGCCTACAGTTTCATTTGGAGTCCAGTAACTGTTTCTTCATTTAAGCCCAGGTAACTGTTTTGGCAGAACTCCTCCTTAGTGCTTACAACTGCTTGTAGTTGCCACATCACACCTGCTGGATTCAGATTTGTTGAAAGAAAAATCGTACTGGTGTGGCTGATTTAGAGGACTTTAATCTTTACTCGTGAACAATCACTGAATTCAACATCCTGTGAGTCTAGTGCTGAATTCTATGCAGAATTCCACAGTTCTAGAAAATGTGTACAAACACCCACTGACTTGCAGAATAGAGTCTACTGGCAAAAATGATCTGCTAATTTCTAAGTCGTTGACTCTTTCACATCACTTAATTACAAAGTTACATGGGAACTGGTAGCAAGTGATACCCTCATTTAGCCTGGTCATATGGCTGTTCAAGCCACAATTCTGAAAGACCTCAAGTGCACAGCTAAGATGAAACCTGTAGGTAAGTTATCACAAAAGCAGAAGTCAGAAAGAATGATACCTGATATTAAGCAGACTGAAAAAAAAACCCACTAATTTTTGCTCTTTGAGTAGAATAATTGTGGGAAAACTTGTTCTCTCTCTTACTTGAAGTTAAAAAATATGCTGGGTTAACTATTGTAAAGAAAACTGAAAAAAGATACTCTTCGAACAAGTTACCAGGTGTATGATGTACTACTCTATTTGCAGTATATTTGTTGTTCAGCAAGGCACTTAGAGCTAATTAAATGTCTGACATTTTGCAGCTCTTAAGATTATTTTCTGGTATGAATGCGTAAGTGTAGGATCAGTAAAATTATTAAAGCAAGCTTTAAAAATCAGATCGCTATTTAGGTCCTTTTTTGGTTAGGCATGGGTGGGACCACCTCCTCAGCAGCTACAAACTGTTGTATTCCGCTGAGTTCATGTGGGTAACAACAGTCTGCAGGGGCAGAGTGTTGAGCCTCCAGGTCTTTTTGTTTTATACAGACACTAACACCATGGATTTGAACAGGCTGGGGTTTGGTTTTTGGGGTTTTTTTTTTTAATTCCAGATGTTTTACTTTGATTTTTCTTGTGAAAAGTGTGCTCTTGTAATTTTGATTTTCTGAAGTTTACATTCAGTTTTTGATTTCATATTGCACATTTGGATGAAATAAACTGCTTTCTAAGTTTACATTTGTATAAGAAGTAAAAGAATGACTCTGCCAAAGTGTTAAACGTGAGAGAAATGTCTTACTATAACACAGGAACTCTTCAGACATAAGGCAGTACCATTAAATTTAACCTGATCACTGACGGATAGTATCAGCTTTCTCTCTATAATTAAAATATGGGCATTGGATATATAGGGAGCACACCATGAAAAAAATATTTTTCATCATGAACTCAATTACTACCAAATAAACTAAGGTTCACTATTGTTCATATGCCTTCCTGTGTGTTTAGAGCTTCAATGACAAAAATTAGCTGTGGCATATGTCCTTCACGAGCTAAATTCACAGCCTGGTTTAAAATTCCAAACAAAGTACTTGTGAATAAACACTGCACTGTTACATTGTAGAAGATTTTACAAAAATTAAATGTTTTGCTTTCTAGGCAAAATTACAGTTCTGAGCCTGCAAATACAATTTCATGCAAGTTATTTTAATATTTTAATAATTGCAAATAAGACCATTAAAGGCAATGGGACTATTTGCATAAACTGAAATCACTGATGTGATAAAGGAATCGTAGAATTGCATTTTAAGTTTGCTGTAAGATGCCAATCTAATTCTAGAGTTTTCAGTTCTTGAAGAGTTATGCAAGATGTGTGAGCATATTTTAAGATGGAGACTACATTGCTACTTGCATTGTTACTGTTTCTCACAGGTAAAGGTTTCTAAAGCATAAGAAAGCTTACTCAGAACTTTCTTGTTGCTTTCTGGATGCTTGTCTTTTACATGACAGAATCTGACAAAAAACACAGCAAGTTTTCTGGGCAGTCAGGAACTTGTAGTAACAATAAAACCAGCAAACAGTTAAAAGTACTGTCTTCAGAGAAGTGCCTTGTATAATAAATTCTGTAAGAAGCAGGTTGATGTAAACGTTAATTTACCTCATATGTTTACAAAATTGTGATTAAATAAACTTTTTGTACCACAGCCTTGTCTCTTCTAGATTCCATTTTCGTGGTTGTGTAGATGGTCTTTTAAAACACTAATGTGATGGAACAGTTAGCTCCTTCCTTTTTTTCACTCACACTGCTGCTTCCCTTCATCATGCTCAGTGAATTGCATCTCTTGGAAAACTGGATGCTGAAACCTGTCTCCATGCAGAACTCCCAGTGGCTTCAAAGGAAGTTCACAGTCCAGAAGACACAAGGGAACAAGATGCACTTGAGCTTGTGCAAAGGTGAAATGCTGACTACCTTGACATCAGTGAGAGGTCTGCTTCTTCCTTCTGCCAAATCTAGGTTTCACTCTTGGCTCCTGCTTTGACACAGGAATCACTGTCCATCTCGTGCAGTGTGGCCTTGGCAGTGACTCCTACCTTTCCTCCCAGTGCTGACTCCCTAATTTTGTTTTATCCATCTAGCTGCTGTGCCATGAGACTGTTAACTATAAATGCATGAAGGATTTTAGTGCAGGGAATGTGTGTCCTTACTGGGGATAATGTGGGGTGTCCACTGCATTTGAAATTTGCTGATTGGCCCCTTAAAGGAATGTTCACAGGTTAGCATGCAGAAGCGTAACTCAGTTCTGCAGTGAAAATGTACAATGTACTAAAGGCAAGTCAGACTAAACATTGTATAGTCCTGTGAAGAGGCCAGGGCCAGATTTCTGAGTTTTACTTGCGGAAAGCAGCAATGAGGGCGAGACTAAGTGTCTCTTCCAGAAGTGTTAAGTATGAAGGCTTTGTAAAACTTCATTCTATCTGCAGCACTTACATGGATCTGGCAGGTCAAGATAGTTTCTGCCCTGTAGTACTGAGTGCTTCTCTCTCATGGGAGTACACTTAAGCATATTTTTTTGGTGCCTCCTTGTGCTCAGGCAGTCTCTGCTTTACGTGATGTATCCACATGGTAAACCAGACTGTTCACTGATGACTGGGCAGGGGTAAAGCAAGCTGTCAGGTGTATAATATTGGTAGTACTAAGATTGCGCTTAGCAGTAATAAGCTAAGGAGGTGCATAACGTGATATGGTAATACCAGCTGATAACTCACTTGCGTTTTGATACAAATATATCTGGCAAGCTTCCTATTTAGGTGCATATTCCACAGTTTTGTCACTTGAAGAACAGTGGTGCAGACACAGCTTGGTCATGGGCTCTCCCTCCCTTGGAACACAGCCACACTGCTGTCACCTTGCATCCACTGTCTCTGAAGAATTACTGCCTGGAGTAGAAGATATAAACATTGCTACTTTTGGTCTCTGAAGGCCTTTGTGATGGTGTGAGTACCTTTTGCTGCCACATTGAGCGAGGTGGCTTCATGTGAGCTTTTGGAGAAAGTGTGAAAGGTGTCCCCTCCTCATCCGCAGCTGTGTCAGAGCACCCCGAAGATTCTGATAGTATTGCAAAGAGGTGTACTGGGGGGAATTCTCTAACCCGCTCCAGTAAATATCTGAATAGTTGTGCTGAAAGCCAAATGAGGAGCATTCCACACACCCCTGTACTGCTGCTGCTGTTCCCAGGGATTTGGCTCGGGAGCAATCAACTGGGCTTTAACAAGCATTTTCAGTGTGATTGCTCTAAGAATGGGCTTTTACTAACCTCATCAGTGTTTCCCCACACTGTAACTGGAACAAGAATGAAGGCAATGAAGGCAATACACGTTGCCTCCTAAGGAAACAGATGTCAGATAGCGGCATCTTAATAGGTCTGACATTTTGATCACTTTTGGCAA
Source organism: Certhia americana (assembly GCA_018697195.1). NCBI lineage: Eukaryota > Metazoa > Chordata > Aves > Passeriformes > Certhiidae > Certhia > Certhia americana. The sequence goes on along the minus strand of CM031857.1, from coordinate 44,169,029 downwards.
CGGGATGTGCATCAAGTCTAATTGTCTTTGTATCTATTTTCAGCACACAATAGAGTAAGAAGATGCTTATCCAAACCCACAAAGCTGAAGACAGCCTTCTCATAAAGATGGTATAGGAAGACTGTTTTTCTTAGAGTGTCATAGTCCAGGAAAACAGGGAGTTTGAGGAAATTTTAGCGTATGCAGGTATGTGATATTATGCTGGAATTACAGGTATCATTAATTACTGTTGATGCATTAGTAGGATAATTGGATTGCACCAGCTGTTCTTCATTGTATAAGGGTTTTTTTTTTTTCATTTTTAAAGAGAGATTAGTGGTACATAGCAAAAAAATGCTGTCCTGTGGGTAGCTACCTTTTCTTTTTTGGGCAGTATGTGATCTGTGTATCTTCAAGTTCACTAGTGGCAGCACAGTGCCTGTCAGAACTATTTTTAGTCCTTGAGGAGGGTATTCAATGTGTGGGCTTTTGCCATACCTTGTTTTTAAGGGTGGTCCTCAGCAATTATGACAGTGACTACAGATGTAGGTGAGGTTCCTGGTGCCATGGACAGTGGCAATGAGCAGGCTGACACCAAAGTCACAAAGAACTGTCCAGACTCACTGTTTTTTGCATCATTAATGTAGCCAACTCTAACCTTTTTCCAGCCAGATCTCTGTAATTTTAGAGGTTGCCTCCTGAGGGAAAAAAAAAATTAAATACTTGCAGTTCTTCTCCTTATTTACTTATTTATTTATTTATATTGTTACCCTCCTCATTTATTTGTCCTGTGATTGTATGATAAAATACATTAAAATGTCCAGACCTTTGTATTTCTAAGTAGCATGAGACATGGCTTTTTAAAGAGTTCCTATGGTTTCTAGGGAATATTTTTTTAAAATAGAAAGGGCTTCACAATTTCAGTCTCTCAAAAAGATTATGCATTTTTTGTTGGGATACATTTTCCTTGTGTTTGCACAGAATCCATCAAAGTCAGTGAATTGATGGAGTAAAGTGAAATAAAAGCTTTACTTTCCTTGTGAGAATATAGATCCTATGTCTATACTCAATTTAATGAAAACTAAAATGGAAGAGCAAACAATTATCTGCTATAGTAAATCTCACTCCCCTGTCTGAGAAGATTAAACTTTCTAAAGATTTTGGCTTTAAGGAATGTTGTGGTCTTCTGAACAGAGACTAAGGGATAATTATGGTTGAACTATCCTGCCCCACAGGGGAACCTAATGTTTGCTTTTCATGTCTTATCATAGTGGGGTTTGCTATATAAATTCTGCACAAAATGTGAAAGTAAGCAGCTAAGGAGGTTTTGCCTAAGCAAACTCATTGTGTTTGGGAAAGAATCATTTTCATTATGAGAGAAAAACCTGCACCAAAGCCAGCCTGGCTGGGGTACCAGAAATACACATGGCTGATTCTCTGGATTTTCTACATTGTATAGTCTTTTAAACTCTGTCCTCAGTTAAAGTGATGCAGCCCAATGCTTTAAGAGCAAAATTCTTGGCCAGAAGTCTACAAAATAATGCCTGCACTTACATTTGTCCCTGAATGGGGCTGTACTAGTGACTACTGTGTTCCGGGATTTTGCAGCATGGAGAAGAATGCCGCCTGCACCAGCCACTTGCTGTGGCCTACATGAGAATTCTGTGTCTAACTTTCTGGGTGTATTTTTAAAATCTCTACTCTTTATTATTTACAGGAGTGAAGCCTCTTTTCGGTGTATCTGTGGCTGTAGGTGGAGCTGCAAGTGCCTGCCTTTGGGCTGCCTTCATGCCATTCTGCTGGCAGCAGGCAGCATCAGTCCTTCTGAGCAGCCTGGCAGCACAGATCATTCAAGCTGTGGGGCTTAATTCGGGTTCAGAACTTCCTTAAGACTAGGAAGAAAATCTTGTCTTCCTGTGTAAGATAAGACCATAAAATGCCTCGGTAATTTCATTTATTGTTTTGTTTTAGACACCTAGTTATTTTGAATCTTATTCCTCCCAGTTTTCATATCCAGAATGCTGAAGTGCCATCTCTATAGATGATCCAGGTGGGGAACCCGTTGCTGCCTTGTAAGTTGGAGAGAGTTTGAACTGGTTGCTGACCATGCATAATGGAAGAGCTTAAACGAATTTGCATAGATGTTGAAATCTCTTACAGCTAAAGCCATCACCTAACTTTCTAAGTTTTACACAAAGTTTTGTGTATCAGGAATTCCTTTTCCCCACAGCTGCTGTATGAAGCCATGCATGACACTGAGATGTGCATTGCAAGTTTTTGGGTGTATAGGACAAGTGCAGTGATCTACATGTAATTTGGGCAGCTGTCTTTATTTTCAGCTGAAAGAATTCTCTCAGTTGCAACAACCTAAATCCAGTATAACTCCACCACACCCGTGTAATACAGATAAGACTTTCTTTGTGTTTAAATGACTGCAGTGAATAAGATCAATTGCAAAAAGAATAGTTCTTTTTTTAAAGAAAGAAAGATCTGCAAGTTTAGTACATAATGGGCCAAATTAATCTCTGTTGTAAGTACATTCATTTCAGTGGTGTTGCAGCAGAAATGAATTTAGCCTGAAGCAACTTTACAATAACTCATATATAAGCATGCACAACTAAATGTATTACACTTTAAACAAACTCAGCATTGTCTGGAGCACAGTTGGTCTGCTGAACCTCTGAAGTTAGGAACTAACCATTGTGTGCTGAGTTTGTTTAGACAGTACCATTTTTGTTCAATTGGCTACATCCGAGGTATTTTAGTGACAGCAGGAATGTTCCCTCTAGCTACAAAGTGACATTATAGCTGTCAGACACAATTTTTATTCTGGGATGTTTATGCCTTAACTCTTTTGTGCACTTAGAAATAATATTATAACAAAATAGAGAGAAAGAAATAGTTTCACCAATTCTGAAATGTTTGAGGTTAATTCTTTGAGTTATTCCTTTTATTTAAAAGGGGTTGAAATGCTGTTATGGAAGAGATCTCATGAGTAATAGAATTAGTCAAGGAGTGTGAAGAGTAAACAAAATCAGATCCAGAAAATATTAATTTAGCTTCCAATAAGTTAATGTAACATTGATTTTTCTCTGGTTTCAGGCTTGAATTTTGTATAGTTTTCAGTTATAAATCTTATGATACTAGACATTGCTACAGCTGCTGAGTCCCTCAGCCAACAGTGAACACAGTGTTTTTGGAGATCATTGTCTGTTCACACTCCACTAGAGAAACTCATGGGCTGAATGTTTTAGGCAATCACTATCTGTCACAGTTGCATAAATGCCTTTTGCTTCTTGTTTTTGCCAGTTTTTAAGCCATCATCTGCCCTGACCAAGGAGAGTTTGACTTTATTGTGTTTGTAACTCCCTTACAACCAGTTTTACATTCCTGTTACATCCTCCCTCAGCCTTTCCTTCACTAAACTAAATAAACTCATCTCCTACAACCTCTCTTTGGGACTTCAGGCCCCTGAACATCTTTACTGACCCTTGCTGCACCTTCTCTGGTTTCTCCACATTCCCCTTGAGCTGAGGGCTGTGAAACTGGACACAGTACTCCAGGTGTGGCTTCACTGGCGCTCAAATAAAATCATGCAATTTGCCCTCATTTTTCTCCTTGAGATGATAATTCCCAGGGCAGCTGCAGCCTGACAGTGAGCACTCAAACAAATATGCTGTGAGCTCTCTGCTGGAACAGGGTTAGATTTCTCATTCATTCACAGGTAGATTTGAAATAGGCCTTTAAAAAAACCCTTCAGCAACAAAAAGATGTCAAAAACAGTGAGCCCAGAAAAGTGTAAACATTTTTTTTTTGTGAAGTGAAAGCATTGCAAAGTACATACTAGAAGAACTAGGCAACAAATACGTCTGTGGGAAACTGAGCTTTTATAGATGTTTTGTGTCATGGCTGAGGCCAGATTTGGACCTATTTGTGCTGTTTGTAGCAATAATCTTTGCACTTTGAAGAATATCATCTTCTATGCTGTGCACTGTCCATTTTCCTGCATTGTCTATCAAAAACCCTGCATCTCCTCTTGGGTTCATTGTCTATGTGTGGTGGTCAGATATCCAGTTGTCACTGTATCAGATACAGAGGTTGAGGTATGACCAAAGAGCTGACTATGATGGTGAGGTCAAGTCCCGAGCTGGCAATGCTGCTTTTAGCTTGATGGGGTGGGGACAGAGGACGTGACTGCAGAAGTTCCAGTAGGCCAAGGGTGATTTCCATTTTTACTTAGTTGTCCACTCTAAGAATAATAAGGGTATGTTTATTGCTCTAGATATTTATAGAGTTTCCTACAGCAGCATGGTTTATAAATAAGCAGGGACCTCAGGGCAACTATCAATGGCAGAAAGAAAGGAAAGCCTTGCACAGAGTTTAAAAAGTTGCAGGTTCTGATGCTTTTTGTATGATAAGAGCTGAGACCAGCTATGGTCTATGGTCCAGCAGATCTGTCCAAGCAACTCGCTCACACCCCTTTTTTTAAAATACTATTAACTTTTCAGCACCCTGAGACAATGTAGCTCAAGGGTCAGTCTCATCTCTGCAATGCCAGACAATACTTTCTTGCAATTTGCAACCCTGCTTGCAGTCAGGTTAATGGCCTCACTGCGCTGACATGTTTGGACTGAGCTGCATTCCAGCCTCTGGCACGTCATCAGCTTGGCAGATTTTCTCCTGCATGGCTACTGTGACAACCTGGAATTGAGGCAGGAATTAAAGTACTGATGATTCCTGGGAGTCCTCAACAGTATTGTCGCATATATTTAGAGCTTGGCTGGGCAATGACCAGGATGTACTAAAGAGGATATTTTGGGAATATTCTCTTCAATGGAAAGGACCCCACTGTCAGGGAGAGAGACAACATGCCATAAAGCTTGGGGAACTATTTTTAGTGACTGCAGTTGCTAGTTATGTAGAAATCCATTCAGGAATAAAACCAGATCTCTTGCTGTCCAGAGATCCTGGGAAGTTCTGATACCCTGCCTGTGAGGTCAGAGTTAGTTTGTTGTTCACCTGATGCAATATCAGAGCCTTCTGAAGACTGGATTTGTGGACTCTATAGCCTTGGTGCTGGTTCTGGGTGCGGGCAGTGGCACTGAGGCCATTGGGAAAACACAGTGTCCTCGATCTGTAGAGAGAACAGAAGATCCCAGGGTAATAAGCACTGTGGCCTTTGCATTGCTAACCCTTTTTTCCTTAGTATCTTTACTCCTTGGCATCCTGGAATAAGATGTAAAATCCTGTCCCCATTTCAACCAGGCACTGAGGGCAGTGTGGCTGAGGCACTACTTACTGCTCCTGCTGGGGGAGTCCTGTCTCCATGACAGGTCTCAGGTAAATGCCAGCAGCAGTTGGGAGGCTGTAATGCAGGGAGTGAACAATTTGCTGGCAGTGATCAGGACATGTGTTCTGAACAGCATGGGCAAAGACTGATGTGCTGTGTCCGGTGCTGCATTGGTTTTATTGATACCATGAGACTGCAGGTGCCCTGCAAGCCAGTGCTGCAGGCTGATGTATTGTTGGTGTATGGTCTGCAGTGACTTACTGCTCAATATCAGGCCTTTGTGAAAAGCTCGAGCTGAATTGTGAAAAGGTGGTGTTTGAACCACCATGCTAAGTAGGAAGTAAAACCCTACTAAGGAAGAGAGGGAGGATGTAAAAGTTTGATTGGCACCAGCTTCCAGAAGGACTGGAATCCAGCTTTGCTGGTACAAAATACCTCATCCTCACTTAAGGAATTTGTAGGGACTCCCTGGAGCACTGATATGGCTATGGGATCTGCTGAAGAATTCATTATTAAATGTAATGTTCAGAAAAAGAAAACTTAATTCTATCTTGGCCCCTAACTCATCAATTTAAAATTTAACCAAACCATATGTTGTAAAACTGATCCTCATTTGTACATTTGCAAAGGAACATTTTAATTGCAGGATTGGTTTCCACAGTGCAGAAGAGCTTTTACTGGTTGGTTTTCCTAAAATTTGGTACTGTGTCATGTGTTAAGAGGTTAAAAAAAAGCTCATTTAAGAGACGAAATCATCACTGGGGCTGGACTGAGATTCTGGGTGAGGCTGCTGAGGAGCCTTCAGAGGAACATGTCATCATATCACAAAGAGGATGCTCCCAGTCTGCTCAGTCTCTCCAGAGGCAGAGGTCACTGCCTTCTGAAAATGTCACACTTTCAGACTTCTTTAAAAACCTTATCTAGGCTATTCTTTCTGACTTCTGCTGTAACTCTGTGTTTCCTTACCCTCCCTTTCCTGTCCACTGCAGTCCACATACTCTGCAGTCTTATTCCTTTACAAGTCTTCCCTTGCCTGCTGCTCTTCTACCTTCACCTTAACAGCTCAGAGCTAGTCCCACATCCCCATCCTTCTCTATTTACGCTGGTAAGCACCATAGCCATTCCTATTTCTGTCCTTTCTGCCTGACATTCATCCCCACTACTTTGTGACATGTCCATCTCTTCCCCTTCTCCTGCTGTCTCTGCAACACCCAATTCTTCTCTAAAAATGTCACTGTCAGCTGCAACATTCCCCTGTGCTGCCCTTTGTAACTCCTTATTCTTCCAGATAAACATCTCCCTTTGCCATAAGTCTTTTGGCTCACTTTTCAAGTTTTCCTCCCATCAGATTTTTTTTTTCATGAAGGATCCTACCAGTCTCTGCAGAATTATTCCCCCAATTTACCCCCACCAACTTTCCCCATTATCCAGTTTATATTTCTTTTTCTCTACTCAACAGCCAGCAAAAATGTAGTTTGTCTTCTGCTCTCTCCTCCTAGTAACTCCATTTCACATATGATCTCCTGTCCTCTCATGCCCAATTTCTTATTCTTCCTCGCTCCATCTCAACCCATTCTCTTCTGCTGTTTCCCTATTCTCCAGGATACAATAAGCTTTAGTACATTCCAGCCTATTAAAAAACCTTCATTTGTATCTCTACTTTGATGTCTGTCACCAATCTTCCTGTACCTTGACGTTCAATCACTGCAGTTCAGAATTTGTTCCTGCAATTGGGTTTTGTCCTGTCCTACTCTTGCCTCCCTCTACTCTCTTCTTTCCCTACTGCTAGCTCACCACACACATCAAGCTGCTTTTAATGCCCTCTTCCTGGCCAAAGCCCAAAGCTGTTTCTTCCCACTTACACTCTTCAGCCCCTTAGGAGCCATTCTAGATTTGAAATGTTGTGTCTTCTTTCTTTCTGAAGTTCTTTATTTTTGTCCTTAACCTCTGCTTACATTGCTAGTAAGTCTTCGACATTTCTGGTGAAAGTCAATGTCAATTTCTGCTTCTAAATTATCTCCAGCTTCTTGAAATCTCTGCTTTAAATCTGCTCATCAACTTGAAAATATGAGTAGAAAACTGAGAGATCAGTTTCATGTAGAAACAGGTGCTACTCGGCCTTTTTCTAAAACTAGCCCTCATGTAAATGTGCTTACATATTGATTTAGTTTAATGCTGCTGTGAACCTTCCCTTAGCATATTTTTAAGCAGAATTTCATGTGCAATTTCTTGAGACACACTGAAAATATAGTTTGAAAGATAACTGTCTTAAAAGGTGTAAACTTGAAAGGTGCTTGGGTTGCACTCTCTAAGGTCAGTCATGAAAAATGAAGCAGGGCCATGAATATTAAGTATCTCACAGATAAACACACGTGATGAAAAGATCCAGACATAGAAAGCTGTTTGGTTCTGGGACAGATTCCAAGGACAAACAGAGCACTTTGCCTGTAAAAATAAAATATTTTCTTCTGATAGATTGGCTGGTATCACCTAGATGTGGTGGACTGAAAGCATATTTTGCCTTCTTCACGGCTCAGAAATATTTTTTCCCTTGAATGAAAACTTTCATTAAACACTCAGTCCTTGAATTGACTGTTCTGGTTCTGGTCTTTAGGCTACTTTATTTAAGTCTCTGAGCCATCTCTGCATTCTGCTGCAGTCAACAGTGTTGACACATCTCCATATACTGGAATCTGCTCGCTTCAGGGTGCTTATCTGCCTGCAGTCAGCCCCATTGCACTGAGCCTCTGTTCCACAGTGGTTTTGGCCAGATTTTATTCTGACTGTATGCTAGGTCTTTCTGTGTTTCCCCCCTCACTCATCATGGAACAGATAAGTGGGTATCTTACTGCCTCTGTGGACCAAAAGGGGCAGACTTACAGAAGATATCCATGCTTGACTTGCAAACATTTTGTACTAGAAAAAAACCCAAATTACTGTCTTTGATATGCGCAGGGAACTTGCTTGTATTTCACTGTTTTCAGCTACTGGCAAAGGATGAAAACTTTTTCCTGCAGGGAGTTCCAGCTGCTCTCCTCACCAGGATTTTATTCCTCTTTGATGTTCCAGACAGAGCCCTGCATCCAGCATTTGGCTAGTGGAATGGTCTCTGGCCACTAGTGGTCAATTGAATTTTTCAAGCTCTGCTTCCCAGGCTAAGATGCCACATTTGTACATGTAAAAAATTAAATCCTGTCTATTAGTGTCAAAGTGCAATTTATCAGCTGTCCTTATGTAAGTATCAAACACGGATAACTCCAAAGAGGAGAGTTAAAGGGTTAAATATAAAATGTAGAGTAGTCACCGGGCAGCTATTTTCCCTTCTGTACAGAGCACTGTGTTATCACTATGCTGCTCAGAGATAGGCGTGAATGACACAGTGAAGTGGGCCCAGGAAGCATAATCAGCTTCACGTCCCTTCCTTCTGCAAACTCAGCTGCTCTGTTTAATGAAAGACTGCAAAGTACAGGACACCAAGCCAGAAAAGCACATTCTGACTATTAAAAATCCAACTGATTGTGACTTGGCTGAACATTTTTCTGTATGTCTGTGTTCATGTCCTATGGCGAAGAATTACAAACTTGGTGTATGTCAGCCCAAGGTGTCTGAAGGTTACCACTCTGGCTGGATTAACCTTTTCTAAAAATGACCTCCTGCCAAGACTTGATTCACACTACAGTGTGAATTCACACCAAGCTTTGGCGCTCACTGCCCTTCTTATGAAATAAATGTGGTACTTTACTTTTATACTGTCTTTCCTCCAAAATGATTCCCTAGTATTTTAGTGCTTTGTGCTCAGTGTTAATCCAGCAGCTATGAAGCCTCACTTCTCTTAGTCATGCCTTCATGTTAACCTTGAGGAACTCCTGTAACTGCCCAGTACCTCCCTTACCCCATCTGCAAAAGGGACCCATGACATTCATCTGCTTTAAGAAGTGCTTTCACATCTGAGTAGAGGAGAAGCTTTATGTTGTACAGAGATACTTTCAGTCATGGGAAAGGATGCTGAACTTTTAAGAATGAACTATGGTAATTAGTATAAACTTTCTTTTATACGCAAACGTACAATAATATTTCAAATTAAGCAAATGTGATTTTGCAGATTGAATATGATGGGCAAGTCTTGCAAGTACAAGTCTTGCAGAAAACAGCCTATGAAAAAAAATTTATTTCTAGTCATAATACTCCTGATTCTGTATATCACTTCATCCCTTACTACAGCTCTAAAAATGTCTGCCATGTATCTATATATTTACTAACTAGCTAAAGACATCTTGAAGTGTGCCATATCATTCCACGACAATCAACATAGTCATCTTTCACATGAATTATGTGTCAACAAGTCCCTAAGACACAAAGCAGCGTAATTTTAGAGAGGAGATCCAAACTGAGGAAGAATTTGGAGACCTGTCATGAGTAATGGATGTCCAACATAATAAAGAAAGCACCAAAATGTGGCAGAGGGAGACGGTTCCACATGGCCAAAGGAGCTGACAGGCAGACTTGTGCTTCTCCAGGCTCCTTTTGTCTATCCTGAGAAGGAAACTCAGTGTGTTACTAGTTATCTGTGTTAACTGTTTTTTCATGCACCAGAAAACAGCAGGACATTTCCCACATTTTGAAAAACTGCATTTTGCCAAGAAGGGAGGCCTTATTTTTGAGGAATCCCTATGTCTGGTATAAAATCCAAGCACAATGGCTTCATGAAGCTGGAACAACTAATGGAGGCAAAAAGAGCCTACGGTCCTGTCTCAGAGGGTTACTGGTGAAAATGTATTTCCAGATCAAGATAAATATTTTTATAATGTTAAATTGATTCTGCATTCTTAGCCTGTCTCTTAGATCCTATTAACTCTGCTGCAGAATCTTTCAGTGGGAAATATCTTCCTCCAGTTAATTTCAGAAAGCAATTGAAGATGTTTTTGGAGGATCTCAGAAAGTAGAGAACAAGTGCTTTATAATAGTCTTGGACAAGAACTAGATCTTGAACAAGATGGGACTGAGGGAATGGCAATTCTGGACTGTGGAGGTGACTCTGTCTAGCCTGCAGCAACAAAAATGGTGCCCAGCTGTTTGTCTCCCCAGTCCTGTGCAGATGTTGACAACTTGTTGACAGTGCTAGCGATGAGGTCAAGCATTGAAAGTGCAACAACGCTCAGTCCTTCATTTATTCTCCTCTGTTATGCTTGAGAGGAAGTACTCTGAACTGGTGTGGGTGGAAGAGGATGCTTCTGGTCTGTTGAAGAAGACTTCAGCATCATCAAATTGCTGTTCCCATTAGACAGCAACTTCTAGCTTTGACAGAACACTGTCAAAGAGGTAAAATGATTAACATAAAGAGAGAGCTGAAATGTTTTAGCATCTTGTTGGGAAGTTATTTTGGCATTGGATTCAGATGGTAAAATATGTTTCCTTTGATGCTGTGCCACGTAGAGGGGATTGGAGATGATTTGTCCCAGAACAAACTAGCAGTAGGTGCTGCACAGATCTGACTGGTGTGCTGCAGCTACAGGCTAATGCTAAACTAGAACACCAAGAGAGGCTAAGGGATGTTAGGATGAATAATGCAAAGACTAAAAGATGTAAAGACACTGGAAAGATGCAATGATGACAGATGTAAAGACATAACAGATGACAAGCTGGATGTCAGCACATGAGGTTTGGAAGTCATGTTGTGGCTATTGCCCAGAAAAGAAGCTGTTTCTTTCACCTTTACTTTTGGCGAAAATAAAAATTATTCAAATGAGATAAAAAGTAGACTGTTGTACCATTTTATCATTTTCATACCTAGATCTCATTTAACACTATTGTGTTTACTACATTGGCCTCAAGCAGGTTGCAAAAAAAATGTCTAATACTGCTAGAGACAAAGCAAACAATATCATTAGGGCAATTAGCATGGGCTGTCTTGGCATTTAGCACTAATTTACTTGAACATCAACACCACAATTTTTTGTTCATAGTCTGTACATAGGATATGTGCTGCCAGGAAGATACTTTAAGATGGAACAAGTTATTGGTGTCTTAGACAGAATAAGTGATGAACAAAAGAAAACTACAGCCCACAACTGTTTTCTGAGAAAATAAATCTGGGCCCTTTTTTCTAAACTGTTGGTATATTTCAACTTTTCAGTTGTATTTCTTGCTGGGTTTTTTTAACACATTCTATAATGACAGTCCCTGAACAATGAATGTTTGAACAAGAAAACTTCCCTAAATGAAGTTTTGCTTGAAGAAGAACATGAAGACACACACAGCTGTTGTAAGGTTTCTGTGCTGCCATCCTGCCCCAGCCTGAGTGGAGGCATGTTAGAGTCATTTCAACATCCACTACTCAGAAAGAGATGACCCTGTGATCAGAAAAGAGAGTCAGAATATTGCAAGCAGGCAACTGAGTCTCCAGCCCTGCCATGATCAACATATTTTTCAGTTTAATAATTTATGAAGCTTTTGCAGGGGATCCATCCTCTCAGAGATTTTATTATAGATACCACTGGGTTTGCTTTGCCAAGAATAATAAAAAAACAAAAACAAAAACAAAAGAAAAAGTTAATTTGCTAGTAGTATTTCATCTTCAATTAAATTTGCTAGAATTTTTATTTGTATAAGCCCCACAAAGCCAGATAATTTCAGGAAGAATTCATTTAGTGTGAAATGACTCAACCTGGCAAAAATGTGCGAGATGCAAAGTCCCTGCTTCTGATTTTCTTTTCACAAGTTGTCTGCATGTCTTGTGTATTTGAAAATCCAGCTATCTCCAAGGTCTTTCTAAAATTATAACACACACTGCTCCTTATAGGAAGTTTCAAAATGGGATACAACCATGAAGAAGGCATATATGGTGAACACTGTCCCAATAGCTTGTGTTGAACAGGGTTAGTGGACATTGGTGAATTATCTTTAAGATGGAAATATCTTTTCAGTTTAAATAAAAAAGGCTTCCTCACATTTCTGCAAGCCTGGGATCAAACTGAAAAATTATATGCCAGAGTAGTAAAACTGCTTTTAAAATATACCCAAAAGATATGTTTCCACACTCTTGATTTCTCCTATTGTTTCTCATGCTTTATATGTATTCATATTGCCAAGAAAATACAGAATTATTCTGAATTTCAGAAGAGCCTACCTGCCAGAGGTCTGAAAAAACTTTCCTCTGCTGGGAAAAGTAATTATTTTCTCTAGCTGTCATAGGTTGCAGTGCAAAATGTAACCAAAACTCTGTATTCTATCACCATCCATTGAAACTGGGGTGGTGTAATTGTCTGTCAATGGCCAACTGTCAATAAACCTGCTGGGGCAGTTTTCTTATCTCTTCCACAACCCAGCCTCCCTCCAGGGAGAGATCTTCTGCTAATGGGTCATTGAATCTCACTGAGAATTACATCATCCCATTGGGAAATGCTCCATCCAGAGGGAGGAGCCAAGCATTCCTACCTAGATAAAAATCTGGGAGTTGGAACACTAAGGCAGCCTTTTCCACTGGATTCTCAGAGGAAGACCAGGCCCATCTATCATCACTGGACCTTCAGTGAAGAAACTCCACTTCTCTACAGGAGCATCACTTCAACAGAGCCACATCTGCCACTGGGACTGCAGCCACCATTGAATGGGACTGCCACCAACACCCTGACCCACAGGGTGTCAGGCTGTATCCTGACTCTGTCAGTGGGTTTGGTTTTGTTTGTTTGTTTCTTTCTTTCTTTTTCTCCTTTGTAATGCTGCATGTGTTTTGGTTTTTTTGCTTATTTTAGTTCCCCTAATAAAGAACAGTTATTCTAATTACCATATCTTTGCCTGACAGCCCCTTAATTTCAAAGTTATAATAATTCAGAGGGAGGGGGTTTAAATTCTCCATTCCAAGGAGGCTCCTGCTTTCCTTAGCTGACACCTGTCGTTCAAACCACAACACTAGTTCTGGTCCTACCTGACTTTTCCATGTACACAAAGCATAAGTCTACATTGTTCATCTTTTCACACCTCAGAAGTACAGTCATGAGTCTACCTGATATTTAAGGTTTTGTATGTCTGTAGTCCCCATATGGGCTTCTAGGTTCCTACTTTTCTCAGAAAATGGCAAGGAACAACAACAGCCCCTTTCCTGGAAATTTCATGCGCTTTACTCCTGCCTCCCCAGGGAGATGATCACATCTGCTATGACTTCTGAAGGGTTCTCTCAGAAGCCCAAGAACAGTTGACAGTAAAGCCCAGAGCAGTTCATCAAATGCAGAGGATGACAGGACTGGGAAATGGCAAGTAGCTTTCTAAAGGCCCAGTTACGATAGACAAACCTGTTTCAGGGCACAAACATATGAAAGTCTAGTCCTCAGGTCACATGTCGTACTGCCACAGCCCATATTCCTGTGTGAAGGGTGGGATATATCCCATCCAGTGCTTGCTGCCAAAGTGCTGCACAGCTGGTCCATCCCATTCAAGCAGGCTCATCCAGTTGCCAATGGGGAGACAGTGGTATTTCCAGATATTAATTTACTCCTCAGTCCTCTCATTGCCCAGTGCATGACAAACTTTATTTCTCCCATCTTCTTCTCTGGCAAGTGCTTTCCTAACCTAGGGTAGAGGTATCAGGGGTTTCCCAGGGTTGGTGAGCCATGGGCTGGAAAGCCACCCAGCTCCCACTCAAGGATATAGGACCTCAGTATCCTTTCGGAGAAATAGAAGCAATCATTTTCTAAGGTCATATTTGTCAAATAAAAAATTCACTTTTCTGGCTTGTTTATTTGCTTGTTATCAGACAGCAATTGCAGTTTTTGCACTTTGCCTTAGTTATGAGGCTCTACAGGAATCCTTCCTGCCATTTGAACTGTTCATACTGCTTTTGTTAATCACTGTTTTGTGAAGGTCAGAGGTTTAAAAGACACTGATATCATGTAATGTCTCCACGCAACATCAGCAGAATAGAGCTGCCAAGAGCAAACATGGATGTGAAGGCCATGGTCACTGCAAGGACATTATGTGAAACTACCTACAGAGCAGTAAGTGCTTTTCTCTGAGAAGCCTGTGCTGAGGCAAAAAGGTGCCAACTGCTGAATGATCAAGACAGCCTTTTTTAGTTCTGCGTTTGTAAACTTCTACTCATGTGGAAAACATAATTCTTGCTCTTGAGGAGGCAGTGAGGATAAATCACCAAGTGTCCTCTGAATTTCCCTTCTTCCAGCTTCAGAGGGCAACACCTTGCCTTGGACATTAATTCTCCTGGGAGCTTTGCAGGAAGAAAATGTTGCATGCTGATTACCCAATCAAGAACAAACTGTTGTTCCACTCTAAATGAATTTTGAGTTGTTCAGTTGTTTATTTGTCCTCAACTGATCTTCCCTTTAGCTGCTTTAAGCCTTTCCAATTTTGTGTTTTCAAACACAAAAAAAATTTCCATGTTGACCATTTAGATGGGGCATTGTATTGCAATGTTCTAGCAGTATTGTCTTTAGTCCAGCAGTAAATCATGTAACTCCAGGATATGAGAAACTGTGGACGTGACTTCTGGTAACAAACAGTAGTATTCCTTTCTTGTTGACCTTAATTTCCCTTTCCTTCTAGCAGAGTTGTGTGGAGATCTGTTTCTGATCTGAAGGCACCTTTTGAACTCCCCTTGCTGTCACCACCATAAAGGAGGCAGAAATCAATGAAGCAGAGAAAGTATTGTGGGCACAGCAATCAGCAGCCACATTCTTCATTCCACCCATGCCTTTTGCAGGCATGTCTCTCAAGCACAGAATGTAGCACCATGCTCTTTCATGTTTTCATGAAATAATGGTAGAAAGGGGTCTCCATCAAGAAAAAGCCTGTAGGAGAAATGCAAATGATATGTAGCTGACATGTGAATCATATTTCCTGGCTGCAGAGTTAAGAATCAGATTTTCTGATGTGCAGCCAGGCCTGTGTCCATCTTCTCTGTAGCTCCTGTTTCACCACAGGCATCCTGTCTGCACTTTCCTGTCTCCAGGGAAGACAGTAGCTGTCTTGGATTTCAGATTTCATGTGCTAACTTGATGTAATGATTTCCTCTGTGAATTCTGGCACGCATGAATGCTAATTAGTTGCAAAATCTGTAAATATACTCTTAAAAGTATTTGATTGTAGTCAGCATAAAAGACATCAAGAACTTAGGGGAAATTTTCCATATGTAATCAACAAAAGAATGATTTTATGGTTGTGGAACTAGAGAAAGGCTCAGACACAGGTTTAGGCTCCAGCTTTGCTGCTGGCTACCTGTCCAACCTGAGCTGAGTAATTCACTGTCTTTCACTGCAGAATTACTGCTTGTCTTCTCTCTTCTCTCTTCTCTCTTCTCTCTTCTCTTCTCTTCTCTTCTCTTCTCTTCTCTTCTCTTCTCTTC